>JAOUQZ010000051.1:9245737-9256237 GCA_028564935.1 Neosilurus hyrtlii | reverse complement strand
TGTGTGTGTGTGTGTGTGTGTGTGTGTGTGTGTGTGTGTGTGTGTGTGTGTGTGTGTGTGTGTGTGTGGGCGTATGTCCTTGTGTTTCTGCACATCTCTGTGTTTGAGTGAGTCATTTTGGCATGGCTTATTCACCTTGGAAGCAAAGCCTCCATCTTTTTTTCAAAGAGCCATGATGCTGTAATCAAACACAGCTTTCAAAAATACTCTATTTTTTGTGTTGCATAGTAACAACAGTATTCACATTTTTCCCCATGGATGAACCAGCTTTCCACAACCAATCAAATGCTTCTCAGACTTCATGCACAAGGGTTTTTAAATTACAGGAAATTGATAATTAAATAGAGGAAACAATCGTTCCTGATTTTACATTCAGTTTTTTGTTTTGGTTCTCTGATTGAAATGTTTAGACTCCCTGTAATGTTTATAAGGCATGGTGTGAAATCAGCTCTTACTGAATGGCTAGAAGGCTTTGGCCACACATTAAGGACCTTTGACTGATGTGAATTTAAACAAACATTATTTAAAACCCAGCTTAGCACAGAGAGGTGTGTGGTGGGGCGGTGCTTCACTTCAGCTTTAGTGGAGTGCATCTGACCCTCCACTGCCTTTACTCCGGTTAATAAAACAATAATTCAGTGATCCACATTAACCTAAAGAGAACGCCCAAGACTAGGACACAGCTGAGCTCTCTCAGGGGGCTAACCATGTCCTACTCTTCCCTCTCTGTACAGGCAGGGGAGCACACTCACACACACATGCACGCACGCACACACACGTACGCTGAGAGAGACCCAGATGCTTTCACTAGACTCTGTGACACTTCTGTGCAAACAGTCGAAGGCAATGACATGCTCACAATATGTTTGCTCACACTAATAAACTTGCACTTTGGTAAACAGATGCACACACACTCACACACACACACTCACACACACACACACAGAGAGATGCAAACACACAGGTCTTAAAATGATAAGCCATGAGAGGGCATGTTTTACAGTGTATCAGAGTAAAGGATGTTCTTAGGCATAGTACTGAGCCCACAAGCGACTTTATGCTTTAGGAATTGATAACATTGGTGATCAAATCCAGCACTCAAGAAATTATGAAACAATTATTATTAATAACAAACATGCATGTCTTCTATATGTGGTATTTTATGGATAGATCAATTGATTCTTTTTTAAAAGATTTTTATTTAATTTATAATTATTTTATATTAATTTATTAATTAATTTATTATTTTGCCATACTGTATTAATCCCACAAGGGAAATTATTACCTATGCATTCAACCCATCCAAAGTGAACACACACACACACACGTAAACAGAGAGCACGCACACTCAGAGCAGTGGGCTACCACACACAATGGGACACCCAGAGAGCAGTTGGGGGTTAGGTGTCTTGCTCAAGGGCACTTCAGCCATGAAGGTGGAGGAAGGGAAGGTGCTGCTCACTCCCCCACCACCACCACACATTTTTCATGCTAGTTTGGGAATTAAACCAGCGACCTTTCGTTCCCAATGCTGCCTCTCTTATTTTTGTGCTTGTCTACTTAGCTTAAAACTCTGGTCATTATTTTTTTTTTTATTAATTTATATAAATAAATTACTCTGAAGTGTTTCAGGTTGTTGTATATGGAGGAGTATTGTATCCACAAAAACAAAACAAAACATACACTGTTAGTAAAATATAAATACATAAAACAGAACACTTAAAGGTGTATATATAATATAATATAATATAATATAATATAATATAATATAATATAATATAATATAATATAATATAATATAATATAATATATTATAATAATAATAATAATAATAATAATAATAGTGGGCAAGTGGTAACTCAGTGGTAGGGTGCTGGCTTACTAATCCGAAGGTTGGGGGTTCAAGCCCCACTATCGCCGTGTTGTCACTGCTGACCTCCCAGTGCAGCTAACTGGGTTATCAAAGGCCAGCCGTGTCTCTCACTGTCTGTGGTGAGAAACATGTAAAAGAACCATTGCTGTCATTTGAAAAGAGTAGGCCATTGCGTCAACTTGTTTCTGCCCTGTGAAGGCTGGCAAGCTGTCCAGGGTGTACTCTGGCCTCACACATAGTTAGGATCAAGTGTTTCAGAAAATGAATGAGTGACTGAACTTTAGTTAGAAGCATCTGTCATATGTTTTAATTTAGCTTAAAATACTTTGCAATAAATACAAATTAAAATATACAAAACCACATGCACAAAAAAATAAATAATGAGGAAACAGGAAAACAGATGTATGTAAGAGGAAATGGATTAAAGCATTAAAAAATCTTTGTATTAAATGCAAGTAACATTCACATACAACATACACAAAATTCAATATAAGAAATAAATATAAAAATAAATAGGTAACTGATGAAATATTGCAGCTTCAATGACTTTGTCTCTGTGTGATTTTATTCGGAGGTCACACATAAGAATGACAGTTAAATTTTTTATATGTTTTAGTCTGCAATGCTATAATTCCCAGGCTGGTTAAAAACAAATTCCGCTCAGCGCTTGAGTAAAAGAAGAGGAATTTTTACACTAATCTTAATTTATTTCAATTTTAAAATCATTTTTTAACAATGTAATTTAAAAATTCTGTTAATCAGCACTGCTTTTTTTACTCCATGCACCATAATACTGCCTTCTTTTGGATTATTTAAAAGAACCTAATTAGACCAATCCATTCTTTAAGAGGATCAAATACAGCATGCAAATCAAGGAATGCACGAACTGAAACTTTATTCATAATTGTAGCAGGTCTCACATCATCCATAACCTTCACATAAACTTTAAGTATAGAATGTTAATCTTTATTATACAACGCTCTTCGATCAACTTTTAGGAACAGTGTTGATTAGATTTCAGAAAAGGGGGTGTTGTAAGGCTTCCATTTTATGATGGTGGATTATTAAGTTGTGCAGTAGGTAACATTGTTGTCTGAGAATTTATTACACAATATAATTCCCCTCCTATCTCACTGTGTAATGGAAGATGAAACACGTAGTATAGCATATTGAGACTATGAATAACTTAAATATAAACAACTAAGGTTTTTTTATTCACTGACCTACAGTGAGTTACTAGAGCCAAACATTTTGTATCACTGGTTAATAAATTATTCCTTTGGTGCCGGTGCTGAACATTCCATTCCTGGTGCTTAGACATTGACATTCTCGCAAACAAAAACCCTTGTAAAAAATGCATATTTATTATATATTTATTTATATTTCCTATCACCAATAAAATAGACATACCATTTTAATCAGAAAGACCAGTTGTACTAAATAGTGTAAGATGTAGAATATATAGTCATTTTAATATGGTAATGAAGTGCTTTTGAAAATACTAATCGAATGAATATCCCAAAATCATCAAAACTGAAAATTACATTTTCAGCATTTTTTTTTAACAAGATGGAGAAATTTTACAATGGAGTGTTTAGTCTTCATTCTAAAATACTTTTTAGAGGTTTGTGGGTTATTTCACAAAAACAAAAACAAAAAAAAATGTACAATAGGACTATCGGTAACAGTTCAAAAGTTATGATCAATTTAGTGAACAGTGTGAATAAATCTCCCCAAAACATTCCAGTAGGCACAAAAAGTAACAACAAAAAGGAAGGAAGAAATTATTTGTTTGACAGATTGTGCCATTACACCTGTAAATAGGTAAGTTGTTCAAATCTTTGGTGGTATAGTGGTTAGCACGTCCGCCTCACAGCAAGAAGGTCCTGGGTTCGAGTCCTGGGGTCGGGATGTCTGGGGTTTGCATGTTCTCCCCATGCTTGTGTGGGTTTTCTCCAGGTACTCTGGTTGCCCAAATACAAGCACATTAAGCGAATCGGGTGCTCCAAATTGACCCTAGATGTGAGTGTGAATTGTTGTGTGTGTTGCCCTGCGATGTGTACCCTGCCTTCGCCCAGAGTCAGCTGAGATGGGCACAAGTCTCCCTGCAACCCTAATCAGGATTAAGTGGTTCAGAAAATGAATGAATGAAATTAATAGTAGGATTAATCGATTCAGCAAATGAGTCCTTCTGAGTCAGGATTGAATTCCTCGTGTAACTACTGACTCCTGTGAAATTGTTCCATGGTGAAAAGTTTCACTGTCAGTATTACTTTCACCATCACTTGTACAATTCAAAAATAGACAAAGAAAAAAAAATTATGCAAAATATTTTTTACTTTTACTTTATTCTTTTTTTTTATTTTCTGCTCAGCTGATGTGGACATTACACTCATATGAATAGTAGTTTACAACCAATCACAAAGAAAAGCTGTGAAAAGCATATTTTGTTATATTGGACAATATTTTACTGTCAAAACCACTGCTATCTCATCATTCCTTGCACCAAAGAGTTAAAGTCACATTTTATGGCACATTTTTATGCTTTGCATTACAAAGTTCTATGTACTCCTGTCATTATAGAGTCTTCATAAAGTAAAAGGAGCATTGCCACATAAAAGCACACAGAATTACACACTCAAATGGAGACTCTTATTGAATGAACTGAAGGCTGCTGATTTAATAGCACCTCATACTCAGTACTCCTAGAGACACATTCACGGATGACAAGTGGACGACATTTAGATGTGTTTGGAGCATCCTTCTCCTCAAATGAGGGATTCATATGAATTCCGAAGAACCTCATTTCACTGGAACAACCTCCTCTATAAATATTCAACAGCGTTGCCACTTACTGGAATGGTCGCACTCATAAATATGCAGTAGTGAAGCTTGTGTTTCATTTGTAATGCAAATAGTATGGTAGACAGAGGAGAGAGTGCTGGCACTCACAGGGCTCAAAAGTGACACGCAGGGGAACGGAAAATGTGTTTGTGTGTTTTGCAGGTTTGAGCGCTTTATTTTTTGCGACTGCGTACCATTTGATGTGCAGCATGTGACTGTGTTCACTTCTTCAAGCATATCCTTGGAGGAAAGTATTAAAAGGCGATTGCGCAGGCAGCATTTCAGAAACTCCTGCTCTCTAAGCGCGAGAACAGATGGTCATATAATTATGTCCCCTCACCAGGATGCTGCTCCATCACTGTGGCATTAACCCAATTTGTCTCAGCAATGCTCAATTCTGGGCAAAATCACTAACTTTGTTCATTCAGCAGTTGTCTGGGCTCTGAACCCAGAACCTCCTGTCGTAATGACTGACAATTTAGACTGTTGCCATCCACTTTGTCCCTTAAACTGGGCACTCCGCCACCGAAATGGTGCATCTGCAATGGAATATTTTGCCATATTTGTTCAGGAGAATGTTGCACCAGCAGGTAGTAATTAAAGAGGATTAAACTGATAAATGGGTCATAGATGTTTCACTTTTTTAATTATTATTTTCAAAGTCTTCCATAGTCTTGCTCCTGCCAAGTTTTCTGAGCTTCATCTTACACCATCAGGTCCTCTGGCGGCAGTCTGTTTGCAATATGAATTTTTTTGTTATTCACCTTCATTTCCAGGACATTATGGGTGTGGCTATCTTTATTCACTTTGTGTCGGGACTTCAGGTGTGAGAGTGGATCTGTTGATTTAGTTTAAGAAATAATGCACATGCAATTTGAAGAGTACATTATAGTATACTCAGTTAGATGGTCTCATAATTAATGGAAGAAAAGTAAGTTGCCTGAAATGTGGTGATTCATATACAAAGCAAAATGATCAGAGGATTGTGGGGCACTTGGTTCTGAGACTCCAGTAATAATGAAATACTTGGTGTGGGTTTTTTATTTATTTATTTATTTTTGTCCTGATCTTCTAATTAGTAATCCAGCACCTTAACTACTCAGCCACCACTGCCGGCCTATCAGCCCATATATGTTTTAAACAGAATTTTTCCAGAATATAACTAAGTCTTACTTAATTCACAACAAGTACCAAGCAAGGAGTGTAGGCTGGGGGCACATGAAACCATGTAAAATACTGCAGAATAGTTAAACTGGTTGCTGTCCAATCTTGTATACTGTATATGACTTCAGAAACTGTATATCATCCTACAAATGCTTAACCTCCCAACAACAGTGCAATTACACTACAGTGCCCACTGGTAATTTATGCCATGAGTAAAGCAATAATTAAAAAATTGCTGTTTAAGTAATGTTTGCTGTGGAACAAATAACATCTTTTGAAGTGAAAACATTATAAGATATGAAATTCTAGATTAAAAAGTGTCTATTATGTATTTGCAGAATGATCTACATTCAACTGATTTAACTTCCTTGTGGAAATGAATGCTTGGAATGAGCAAAATTGTCAATAGAAATAATAGCAATAAAGCAGGATTATTTCCTGCTTGAAACAAGTAAGAATAACCAGAACATGTTTGATAAACATACAGTATACGTGGTTAATTGTAATCTTCATTCATTCATTTTCTAAACCACTTAATCCTAATTAGGGTTGCAGGGAGGCTGGTGCCCATCTCTGCCGACTCTGGGCAAGGGCAGAATAGACCCTTGAAAATCTCTTTACAAAAATCAGCAATAGTTCTTTTACATGCCTCTCACCACAGACAGTGAGAGACATGGCCGGCCTTTGATAAACCAGTTAGCTGCACTGGGGGGACAGCAGTGACAACCCGGTGACAGTGGGGCTTGAACCCCTGAACCTGGATCAGTAATCCAGCATCCTATCACTGGGCCACCACTGCCCCCTAACTGTAATCTTATTATAGGAAATACTAGATAATTTAACAGTATTTAAGATATATTTTAACCTTTTTGCTGTGCTTATAATACATTTAAATAATACTTAAAATAAAAAACAATAATAATAAAAATGAACAACCAGATATTTAAATGTAAGCTTACAATAAGTGGCATAACAAAAAGTTGCATTTTTGGAGAACTTAAAGTAGGGAATTTTTTATTCTGTTTCTGACTGCAGCATGTATATTTCTCAAATCTTCCCTTTATTTATTTATTTTCAGTAAGGAATATCCTGATCTAGATCTTGGAAATACAAGACATGAAAATAGATCACAGGGTTCTGGATGCTCCCACCTGCAGGACCATTTGACAAGTCAAATATATAAAAAGTGCCCTTGTGACCTTAAAACAAGGATTAGGTGATCCATATACATATTTACCCAAATTGCACCTCAGCAGGGACCATTCCAATAAATGGGTGGAGTGGTGATTCCATAAAATTTCCTTCCCAATAGACAGACCCTATTTCTGTGGAGGCGGGAGCTAAAAAATAACTAAGTTGACTGCGGTAAAATAAGGACAAGGTGATCCATATGCAGGCCCAACCAACATCATCCTGAGGGCAACTCATGCAAAAAAATCTGGTGATTCTGTGACATTTCCTATTAATGTTATCACATGAACAAACCTTGACAAGCTTCACAAAGATTCACTAACTTCGCTGCTGTAACCTTAAAACAAAGTCAAGGGCAACCATATACAGCTCCAAACAATTATTCACAGTTCCAAACAATAATTTCCTGAGAGGAACCTATCCACCAAATTTTGTGACCCTATGTAATTTTGTTTCAGAGTTATTGGACTAAAAAGCTTTGACAAGTTGAATATAGAAAATCACTAAGCTGACTGTTCTGACACTGAAACAAGATTACCCACGATGGGGACCTATACACTTTTGTGATCCCATGTCATTGACTTTTAAAGTTATTGCACTTCAAGTTGCATGGATGGACGGACAGACAGACAAAACCTATTTCTATTGCTCCCACTCTGTTCACAGAGCAAAACACTCCCTCAATGGGATGTCAGTGTTTTGCTGAAACCATGCCTTATTGTTAAATATGTCAAGATGTTGACTTGTATCACAATAATGATTTCATGTCATGCAGTTGTTTTATACATTGCGATTAAACTCTGAAAATTTAACTTCCCCAGGTACCTGTGTATAAAATGCACATGTTTCTCGCACTACTGATAAAAAGAAAATTTGCTTCATTAATCTCCTTTTGTTTACGTCTGCTATTTATAAAGATGTATGATGTGACACAGCATGGTGATGAATGATGTTTTGATTATCTGAGAACAAGTTTGTATGTGACTTCTAGTAGCAGTAACTCTCGCTTATCAGTGTATGCAACAGAAATTTCCATCCATATGGAAGACAGGTTAGTGCTGCCTTTAATCCTTTAGCATCTCTGTCATGAATCTTTTCACTGTCTAATAATCATATTCCAAAACTTTTAACTTACTACAGTTTTTGAGAGCTTCCTTTAACTAACTACAATTTTTAACAACTTCCTTTAACTAAATAATTACCATTTTTAAAAGATTCATTTAATTTACTACTGTGTCTGAGAGCTTCATTTCACTAAATACACTTTCCCAGAACTTTCTTCAACTATCATTTCTGAGAGCTTTTTTAAACTACCATTTCTGAGAACTTCCTTCAACCAACTACCTTTTTCTAGAATTTCTTTAACTAACTACCATTTCTGAAAGCTGACAGTCACTAAAAACTTTGAAAAAGAAATTTCTGTATATCTGAACTTTTATTTATTTGTTTGTTTGTTTGTTTGTTTGTTTGGGGGGGTGCTACCCTGTGGCTTTATTGATGACAGTACTCGGGCATTTGAAAAAATGATGAGTTGTCATTTTGTCAAGCTTCACTGCACATGTATAGGTCACTTTAGGCCACATAGGGCTGTACAAAATCCACCATCAGAAACTTGATTGGCCGCCACAACATAACAAAGTCAGTTGGCAACAGGCCACAGCCCGGACTCCTGAACAGGATCGTTACATTCGGTTACAGTACTTGTGGGACCGGTTTCACCGTGTTGTATCACCGCGGATCATCGCAAATCACTGCCTGTATCACTGCAAATCACTGTATCAACCCAAACGGAGGTCATATCTGATACTGACGGTTATGACTTTCATTTTGGCAGGTGCCATTTTGTTTTGTTGTTTTTGATGTGCATTATTTATTCTTGACACTTTTCCTCGTTTTTTTTTTTAAGCAAACATTCTAAACAAATTATCTATATTGCAAAAATCTAGTTTTGGGCACCAGAATAAAAATATGTAGAAAATTATGGTCTCAAAGTTTTTAATGACTGTCAGTGTACTTTAACCATCTACCACTTCAGAAAGCTTCCTTTAACTAACCACCCATTCGAAGAGCTTCCTTAAACTAACTGTCATCTCCGAGAGCTTCCATTAACTAATTTCCAATCTCTTACTTCGATTAATTACTGTTTCTGAGAACTTCCTTTAACTAACCACCATTTCTGGGCACAAACTTCTATTTTCTAACTGGCTAGATGGTATTCAGAACTAAAGGAAATTTTGTGTAGTGATTTCAGCCCCTGGAGCCTCATCACATTGCAGAGCTGAAAATTGAGCAGTCTTAGTGTGTCCATTCCATAGTGAAGCATCCCTACTATGGTTTATGAGAAAGCTGTCAGGGTGCTCTACATTTCTTCCTCATCCATAGATGCCCACCCATGCGGCACAGCACCTTGGGAGATAATTACACAGAAATGTGCTGAAGTGCACTGTGAGGGAAAAGAGTGCAGGGTTGAGGATGAAGGGCTGACAGAGCGAAGCGTGCATGCTTTCAGGAAAACTGCAGGAAACGCAGATGTGAGATAGAGATGCAGTGAGACTGTGTCTGAGGCCTCTGTGTAATAAACACATCAGTGATGGAAAACATTCTTACTACACCTCCCCTGCTGACACTTTGTCTTTTATCTTAAGAAAAAGGTTGACACTAATGTGCGCTCGGTGAGTTCGATTTGAAAGTCGCGCAGGAAGCAAATCTGCTGAAATGATGTTGTGATACGAGGCAATTTGTTAGTAAACCAATGTGGCTGTTTTTATTCAGACAAATGTGGAACATTATCTCAGCCTTTTGAAAATTTCTCGAGATCAGTAAGGGATGTTTAATGAGAGTAGACACCTGTTGACTTTTAATATTACAATAGACAGTGTTCAGTAAGGAATAAAACACAAAAGCATTTATAGGAAAATAATCAACAGCTGTGAGGTGAATGATGATTAAATCCAAACAGTATTTAGCATTTAAAAGTAATTAGCATACATTTCATTTGGTCCACAAAACAAGTTAATTCATGTAATATTTTGCTTTTTAACAAGATGGCTCTTAATCATCAACCTCTCTTTTTTTTCTCAAAGTTATTATTAACAACAGAAACTTGTCCTATTCCAAAAAAAAAAAAATTTAAGTATTAAATATCTCCTTCATATACTGTACATCACCATCATATAAGTTCTTGTGCAAGTTGTTGGTGTAGAAACAAAAATGTACAGTATAAGAGGGAGTGCAGAAATATAATTCTGTAATTTGTCTTGCAGATAAACCGCTGCCAGATGATTACATGACTCACGACTCAATTCTGATTGGTCAATTACGGTATTTTTGTTATTTCTAAATAACAGACCATTGCTAAATAAATCTGTTGGTATGGAGCATGTCATTAGTAAAAAAAAATTAATTAAAAAAATTTTTATATATATATA
>JAOUQZ010000051.1:9210701-9241627 GCA_028564935.1 Neosilurus hyrtlii | reverse complement strand
CACACACACACACACACACACACACACACACACACACACACACACACACACACACACACACACACACACACATATCTGGTTGATCACCATAAAAACGTCACACACTTTTTTTCGTTGTTTTTCTTTTTTACAGGTGAAATTATGTAATATTTTTTTCTTGTACAGTAATTGCACTGGCTTGTATATAATGCCTTCTGGGTGTAAAAAAAATATCTTCAACATTTGATGTATTCGAGTCTGAAACTCAGGGAATACATTAAATTCACATAACCTCCCTGATTTAAGAGTGAGAGCAGTCCCTCCTGGCAGGCCTTAAAAGATATTTATTAAATATTTAAGTGCTTTCTTCCCTCCCACTAGATCTTATTAACTCAGTTGGAGTTTTTAACATTCTTCACATTGACTCACATTTTCCTCTGTCCTTCTCTAAATCTGTTCATCTGATTGGTCTGCCACCGAAGGCCAAATTACAGGCGACCACACGCAGCTAGAGTTCCATAACATCGAGACAGGCATCGTTACTGAAAAGCTCTACATGCCTGCCGTTCCTTCAAACTTCATCGGGCACCTGCAGGGTCTGTCCTTCAACGGAATGTCCTATATCGACCTGTGCAAGAATGGGGACATTGACTACTGCGAGCTAAATGCCATGATTGGCTACAAGAGCATCGTGGCAGACCCAGTGACCTTCAAGTCTCGCACTAGTTACGTGACCCTACCTACACTGCAGGCCTACTACTCCATGCACCTTTTCCTCCAGTTCAAGACCACTTCCCCTGATGGACTGATCCTCTACAACCAAGGAGATGGCAATGATTTCATTGTGGTGGAACTGGTTAAAGGGTAAGTGCTGCTTTCCATAAATAATATACTAATGAAGGGGACATACAGAATGTTACCAGGTTTAACAAACCTGCCTTACAGGAGCTGTTTTCCATTAGTACTGCCCTCTGCTGCCTGTTAGGTGAATTGCACTTAAGAGGAAAATTGTAAAAGGAAAGGAAGATAAAGAAGACTTTCGCTACTCAAGATTTTGAGTCGATTTTCCGTAGAACAGTGCTCGATACGTCGAAGTAGAGCTTAATATATTGTATGTGGGAAAAATAACAGTACTACAATTTCATCCCAACAAGCCTGTTTCGTGGTTGCCCACTCATCAGGGGATTTATTACATTTATCATCAGGGGATTTATTTCTGATTTGTTCATTCATTTTTAATGTTGATTGGTGGAAAGCCACCAGTGAGTTCTTAGTATTATTCTACGAGCTGATTTATCCATCATTGACTTCAAATAAGTTGAGTAAGCCTGTCTGCCATCTTGGTTTATACATTTACAGCAACGCACCGCAGCCTGATCTGACAAATCTTCATTTTATTTTCTGACTATTTATGCTGTTGTAAGCTATTTCTGAAAGTGAATTGCAGCGACCAAGACAGCAATGTGAAGTTTTCACCACCCAACAGTGATGTCAGCTAAGTGTTGCTTACCTGTCTATTTATATCTATGTTCCTCCTCTCAACCTCTTCCCAGAGAAAACTAGCAAGAAAATGGCTGCCTGCTCTCAAGATAAGAGGCATGCTCCTCACTAAAAAGTCTAATTCATAAAAATAAAAATACGTCTTTACCATCAAATACTTTAATTCCATATTTTAGAATACAATTAAGAAAGGCTTCAGAGTAAAATAACATACAATAGTTAATGGTACTTCCGGCTGACTCATGCTGGCTACAATGCACTTTCCTCTGGACTTAGAATTTGGCTTTTGTGTGATATGGAGAATTTTTCAGAACTTGGAGGATGTAATCTGATAACAACCCCTTGATCCGAATAATTCTCCATATTATGCTTCACCTCATACAATAATTGCTTATGATTATTATGTATGAATATGTGTAATGAATAACACACTTCATTTTTTCACCATTCATTCATTTTCGGAACCACTTATTCCTAATTAGGGTCGCGGAGAGGCTGGCGCCCATCTCAGCCGACTCTGGGTGAGGGCGGGGTACACCCTGGACAGCTCGCCAGGCCATTGCAGGGCAGTAAGCACCATAAAGTGGATAATTTTCCCCAAACAGCATACCCCGAAATGGATCATTCCTCTTACACTAGATCTTTTTTTAATGTTTTCTTTTTCTTTTGTATTGCGAGATTATGTTTTTTAACTAGTTATTGTTCCATTTAACATCATAGAACAAGAGAAGAGTCACAATGAAAGCAGATGCTTGTGCATCTCATTATTATTCATTATTCAACCTACCTACTTCTACTAGGGTCGTGGGGAGACAGTTGCCTACCCCAGTTGGGTGAAGGCAGAGCACACCTTAAACAGTTTGCCAGATCATCGAAGGCCAACAAACATACAACAAACACTCATAACTAGGAGCAATTTAGAGCAGCTGGTTAGCCTAATGTGAACGCAATTGGTCTGTGGGAGGAAACTGGAGTACCCAGAGAAAACCCATGTAAACACGGAGGGAAAGTGCAAACTTCACCCAGAAACACCAGGGCCCGGGACTTGTACCCAAACTTCTTAATGTTAGACGGCCATGCTAACCACTACACCACCATGTCTCCCTGCATTAATATGAAACTTTAATAAAAGAAAGAAAATATACAAAATTTAATAAGGTCAAACTAAGAAAACATAAAACCAGACTAACAAATGTAAACAGAAACAAGAAACACGAGCCCAGAGCTAAGGCACAGGCGTGACCTAACCTAATTAACACGACACCTAACGATGAGGCAACAGAAACAGAGAAGACAGATCAGCAGGGGAACATTAGTCTGTCCCGTAATTTTGTATTGCGTTGCGCACCAAGCTAGAGTGTATAACACACAGGTGTCAAACTCAAGGCCTGCGGGCCAAATTTGGCCCACCTATCATTTTTTTGTGGGCCGCGAGAGCTTTCAAAGAATACGATTATTGTACATTCTTTGCATCAGCCATTACCATGAAACATAATTCATCATCCATCCTCTAGGTGGTGGCAACCTATTTCAAGTAAACAGCTAGTCATTCATGACTCAAGAAAGGCTGCATGCTAGCTTGTTGCTGCCCAACATTGTCAGGAATGGAAAGTGAATAAAGGAAAAGTGGATTTCGTGGTTGTCCGTTTGTAATAAATGTTCAGTGATTACTTGGCCCTCAGTGACCTAGAAATGTTAGTGAAGATGAGTTTGACACCACTGGTATAACACATTATTAAAGAACAGTCAGGTACAAACATATATCATTAAGGAGACAATAAAGAAATGAGGCAAAATATAAAATGCATTAAATATAACATTGACGTTGACCTTCCACTTTTTAATTGTGTGGCAGCATCACATAATTAACGGCGCTGAGGAGTAGTGTCCGAAATCGTTTTAACGCCCCTGAGCTCACTCTTTACCCTTCTGCATTTAATTTACTATATAGTGAGTTAGAGGTGATGAATAAGTGGGTAATTTCAGACACAGGGAGAGTGTAGTACAGGTAACCAATGGAATGGGAGCCAGTTATGCTAAGCATGTGACAGTCATGTGTTCAAAGTCATGTGACCGGGAGTGATGCAAGGGGTGCTGGAAAATGTACTGAGTCAAGAGAGCTACAGAAAAAGGCTGGGGTCAGGACAAGAAGTTTTTTTTACTATTGCTTACAGTAAAGCAGCAATAAACAGTGGTATTCTCTCTTTTGCTGAAATTAGTAATACAGCTATTACACAAACGCATTACAGAGAAACCAGAAAGTCTTTTTTTATTATTATTTATGACCTGTGGCGGAAATCAGTACATATTGCAAAGTCCTGGTAATGTAGTTGAAACTTCTTCTATAAATGATGAAAAATAAACAGTTCCAAGCAAAGCTTTACCGTATCCAAGATGATATGATTATCAGAGTAACAACACTCTTTTAAAATGCATTTAGTAACAGCTTTAGATGAAGTGGATCATCCAGTAAAGGAGTCTCTCTCTGTATGAACTGTCACTACAGTATAATATTCTAGAATATAACAGTTTTCACAATTATTGTCTTGATGTAATATAAAAAAGACATGCCTTAAGTCGTATATGGTGCCGTAAGGTTACGGTAAGTGGTGTTCTTTTAGTTTCTATACTATGCTTGAAATTCCTTTTCTTCTCTCTGTACTGAACAGATATTTGCATTATGTCTCTGACCTGGGAAACGGTGCTCACCTCATCAAAGGCAATTCTAACACACCTCTCAATGACAATCACTGGCATAATGTGATGATCTCACGTGACACCAACAACCTCCACACTGTCAAGATCGACACCAAAATCACCACACAAACCACTATGGGGGCGAAGAACTTGGATTTAAAAGGTAGGGCTCAGCATTCAATTAGATTCATTTCAAAAAGTTTCTCTTGCTTTTTATTTTTAATTCCCCTCCTTTTTTTTTACTGTAGTACATTTTATTCTTAGCCACCAGAGGGCAGTATCTTAATAGTTTTTAATATTGTTAATGCAAATATTACAAGAATAACATCTTTCTATGTACTAGAGTAGGTAAATCTGACACCCCTGTCCTTCTAGGTGATCTGTATGTTGGAGGAGTGTCTAAAGAAATGTATAAGGACCTACCAAAGCTGGTGCACTCCAAGGAGGGCTTTCAGGGCTGCCTGGCATCTGTGGACTTAAATGGCCGTTTGCCAGATCTGATGTCAGACGCATTGAGCACGACAGGACAGGTGGAGCGGGGCTGTGAAGGTGGGCAAACGATGATGTGGAAAGGTGGATTACTGATTCTGGTCACCTTTCCTAAAAGTGTCTAGGTCATGTGTTTAGTCTTAATTCAACTCATGCACTCACATCTCATGCACTCTATTTCTCATTCAAACTTCGCTTTGTTTCCTAAAACTTACATGATTTATGGCATTAATTAACATTGATGAACCAGGATAGAAAGGTTCAACCTAATGGTGACTTTTATAAACAGTAAAGCTGAATCTTGTTCATCACCACTTCATATCAGGGATTAAAGGGAAATTATTCTTTAGTGGGTTTTTTCTGGTTAATTGTCTGTCAACCCATGCATCGCATCTTTGGCTGGAAACATTAAAATTAAACAAAATTATGGTTAGTAACATTTATTAACATTTTAGAGCACTTTTCTACTTTCTATTAGTGCAGTTTTTTGTTTGAAGAACTGTAGGAAAAATGTACAGATACTCCTGCCATGGCCTCATCTCCAAAACCCTGGTTACAGCGTCTACACCTCTGTAGCTAAATGTGCAAGAAGTGATGAATTCCGTAAATGAATTTTTGATCTAATAGAAAAAGTTTGGGTTTATGTGTTCATGGAATCACACTGGAACAGGAAAAATAAGGTTGTTTACCAGTTTTAAATTAAATGTTGTTGTTTGTTTGGGTTTTTTTTTTCCCGGAACAGATTAAACTGATTTTACTTGTATTTTAAATTAAATTCTAGATAACTTTTTCATTTGCAGTAATGTTTCTAATGCCTGCTAGGTATCATGTCCTTTTATTTATAGTAATTTATGTGGATCAGTTTTCTGCCATGGTTAAAATAAATATTGACTACTGTTAATGAGTGTATACTACACGGGAGTGGCACAATCTGATTGGTCTACTATTTCAGGATTAAAAAACATTATTCCAAATGAATAATGCTTGAATTAAAAATGACAACTGCTCACAGCTTGCTGCAGGCACTCGAGTAGGAAGCATTATCGTTAGCATGGTTTAAAATGCAAAAATAATGTTTAAAAAAAACCTTATTTTAGTTTTCTGGTGTTTTGGCACCCGGGGAGTTTATCCCCGGTTTCTGTGGTGTGAAGTGACTAGGAGTTCAAGTTCGATGCTAGTCCATTGCAGGTTACCTTCCCAGTATTTTTACTGGTACCTATTTATACTGTTTGGTAGTTTAAAGAGTCAGTGTTACGCAGCTCATGGGCTCTGCACATGCTTGTGCATGTGCTGGGAGCTCATCTGCATTTGTCATGATCTAATTTTTTTAAAGCTTTTTCCCCCCTGCTTAGATTACCATGTAGTATATACTAAAACAATTATACACCTCAGACTCAGTGGATGTCACTGTACTGTGTAGACTATTCAGTGACATCTACCTTGCCTTTGGCACATAATGGTTAATTAATTTACTACTTTATTTATTACAACTGTTATTCATTTTCACAACAATCTGTTATGTTGTTTTAACGCTAATATTAACACCCAGCCTATACGCAACATTGTGCAACATTATTACAACGTTGCATAAAGGCCATAATTTGATTGGTTCCATAAAACGTTATCTGAACATTGTGATAATGTTAAAGCATAATCTTTATTGAGAACATGTATATGATGTTTCCCCACAACGCTAGTTTAACATTGGTAAAATGTCAGACGCATCCTTCTAGCGTGGTGCAAGGACCATGCACATCTGTGCTGTGGTTTCATTTTCAGTGACTCATGCAGGAACCGAAAAGAAAGCCATAGTACACATCTACACAGTTCTTATAAATTAATTTCTGACAATGTCTTTGAGACGTTTATTGAAAATGTTACCTGTAAAATGTTTTTGGGAGTCTATAAATATTGTTACCGCAGTTTTTGTGTAACGCTGTACCAATGTTGGTCAATATATATATATATATATATATATATTAGCTGGTCAGTTTCTTTGCCATTAACTAATATTCCTGCTCTTAGCTATTTTCACTGTAATGTTGAGGCCTTCCCTATTTCTTCTTCTCGTTTTCCACTCTTTTACTGTTTTCTGTATGATAACTGTGTAGTTTTAGCACCATGTTTGTATCTCATGTTTTTCCCTTGATTAGATCTGAACCCAGTTCTAACCCTCTCCATAATGTTCTCTCACCTTTCCCGTTTTGATGCTTTTTACATTTTTTAGCTCTTCAATTTCTTTGTAATCACAAACATATTTGTGCGTTTACTAACATCTTATATATTTTGCTTGTCTTTATTTGTTTTGCTGACAAAAGTTGCATTGATGAAAGCTGACCTGCAAGGTAGATAGATATATGTGTATTTAAAACCAAGTGCCTCCCTGAACCCCTCCTCGAGTTTGAAAGTCTAATGTCGTCGCTCATTTCTACCTACATGATATTACAGTAGAATCATCCCTGTAAATACAAGCACTGAAAAAGCACACAAAATCTTGTATTTACATCCCCCAGAATCTTATACTGTCCTGTGTCAGTCTCCTTCACTTTTGTGTTATGACTGTTTATTTTTTTTTTAAAGGTGTTAACATTTATGTACTGTTGTTAATGAAGGCATGTGATTGGCTTCAAAGCTGTCCTTCCTGATTCCGACCCCCTTCACCTACTGCATGTAGTCTAGACCCCTTAATTTTAAATACAGTCAGATGGAAATAATCTAAAAATGAGTTTCCCTATGCAGGTAAATATCATTATAGTATAATGGGAATGCAAGAGGACAACTTTTTGCTGTGTTGCTAGTGCATGCCGTGTGCCTCACTAGCCCTGCTACACTGTTCCTCATGCACTTTAAATGAGCTTCAGTCACACATAAGGAGCAGCAGAAGAAACTGAGCTCATCTGGATTGCATTACCCGTAGTCTCAGAGCCTCTCTTGTCCTGTCGACCACCTCTGCATGGGTGATTGGCTAAATGGCTGGATGATGGAGACGACAGGGTTCTGGTGGTTGAGTGCCCTGCTTTACATGCGTACTGGAGTGCTGAGAGTAATGGGAACAGAACTGTTGCTGCTGGCTAAAATATGCCTGGCCCGTTGCCCTGCTGCTTCACAACCAGACACTGAGCACAAAATGACCCCTTCCAGATGGCCCCCGTTTATCTTTGGGCTTCATTTCCCCAGGCATTTTTTAAACATCCACTTCAACAATATCGGCGACAGACTTCATTATCACAAAGGAGACCTGTTATCATTACCGCAGCCACTGAAGGAAGCTGTCACTGAGCCAGGGATTGCCTTCATGTCTGACTGCAACACTGCAACAAAATGCAGCCATGCTTATTAAAGGATTATTATACAGTGCAAACAACAGTGTAGTGAGTCATTTAAGCTCTGGGTTGACAAGAACAATACATGGCTTCAGTAGGAAATATGAGGCTTGTTCACTAAATATTATAACAATATTAATATTAAAGGACAAACTAGTAAGTGGCTTCTAATAAAGGGATACTCACCTACTCATATTATTTTATTAAAAAAAAAAAAAACCTTTAGCCTTGCTTACAGCATATCATCGGCATACCAACACAACAAACTTAAGTAACATAATATTTATTTGCATCCAGTGTTGGGTTTATTTTTCACCGACGTCTTGAATTGTTGAGGGAAAAATTGAACCACTCCATAAAGTCTTCTCCAGCACATCCTGAAAACTTTCAATAGGGTTAAGGTCAGGACTCTGGGGTGCCAAAACATATGTGAAAATGATTCCTCGTGCTCCCTGAACCACACTTTCATTATTTGAGTCCCCATTTTATATCAGTGCCATCAGGGAAGAAAAAGTCCATCGATGTGATAACCTGCTCATTCAGTACATTTAGGTCTTCAGCCGACTTCATTTTATTGCCACATTAGTGTTGCTGAGCCTCGACCTGAACAACTGGAGCAACAATGCCATGGAGATTACACACTGTGATTAAGGATAAATGCACTCTATAAAAATATTACAAATGTAGACTGTAATAGAGAGAGAGTGAGTAAGAGATAGGTAGATAGATAGATTGATTGATTGATTGATTTATATTTAGCTAGCACATCTTCCTGAAAGCAATTTTAAAGACAGTTAATTATACATTTAGAATATCAGGTAAAACAACTTTCTTTTATGAGTAAATGGACTCATTTTATGGTGACATATGGCCCCATAGTAACATTTTGATCAATAAACAGCTTGTATCTTTAAACTGCAATAAATTATATAATTATAATTAACAAATAATAAAACTTTAATTAACTATCATTCCTTGCGTGTATGTATATGTACAGTTTAATCAGTACTAGACTCAGGTGAACATGATAAAGAGTTTTCTTACATGAGTTGTTGCCACATTTTTGGTCATTTTTCCAAGCTGTTCTTCTGATTATTGGTTAGTGGCCATGAATTTAAATAACTCATTCAATCTTCTTTGTATCTCACTATGCAGGTCCCAGCACTACCTGTCAGGAAGACTCGTGCTCCAATCAGGGTGTGTGTCTGCAGCAGTGGGAGGGCTTTACCTGTGACTGCAGTATGACGTCGTTCGGAGGGCCCCTCTGCAACGATCGTGAGTGAATATTTATACTTCCTTACCTTTGAAGTGTGAACAGGTTCTGAAACATGAGACCACTGAGATCCATCACTTACCCAGCTCATCAACTCAGACACAGAGGACCTCTAACTGAAACTGATCCAGCTCATTTTCAAAAATATCCAGACAGAAAGGGAAAATGAGTCCAAGTCCATGGCTTGTCTAGACTGAGTAAAACCTGAGTTTAATTTGGTAAGAGTCTAAATAAAAGCATTATTCAAATAATCTGGTTTGAATCATAACATTTAACACAATTAATTGGTTTCAGGCAAATGTTGGAGTGTTTTAAGTGCAACGGATTCACTTGGTCAATTCATTTTCCAGTATGATAAGAGGTTGTGTTTAAAATCAACATAAAACATTGCTTAATCAGTGCTGTCTTCATTCTGTCTGAATTCATTCATTCATTCTCTGGAAATCTTTATCCTTTATTAGGGTCACAGGGACTCAGCTGACTCTGGGCAAATGTGGGGTACACCCTTAATAGCTTGCACACCACCATTCACGCTCACACCTAGGGCCATTTTGGAACAGCCAAATGTGCACGTCTTTGGTCTGTGGGACGAAACCGGAGTACCTGGAGGAAACCCATACAAGCATGGAGAGAACATGCAAACTCCATGCAAACACCCTGACCAAGTTTGGGACTCAAACCCAGGACCTTCTCGCTGTGAGGCAGAAGTGCTTATCACTACAGCACCATGCCACCCTCAGTATAAATATAATACACTCACACTTACTCACTCATTTGCTAAACAGCCTTATCCTGTCTTAGAGCCTGTCTCAGCCAGCACTGGGTGAAGGTGAGGTACACCCTGAACAGCTCACCAGATGATCACAGGGTGTAAATATAATATAGCAATATATAAAATATATATTTTGAATTTTATAATTAATAATGAATAAACACACACAGATAAACAACTGCTTACATTATTAGTTTGTTTCTATGTTTATTTTTAGCCTATTTTATTAAGAATAATATTCATTCATTTTCTAAGCCTCTTAATCCTAATTAGGCTGCTGTCCATCTCAGCCAACTGTAGGCGAGGGCGGGGAATACAACCATTGCACATGTCTTTGAACTGTGGGAGGAAACTGGAGTACCCAGAGGAAACCCACACAAGCAAGAGAAGAACATGTAAACTCCTCACAGAGATGCCACAAGCCTGGGAATTGAACCTGGGACCTTCTTGCTGTGAGGCGCTGTGCCACCGTGCCGTGCAGTGCCTTATGAAGAACATTAACAAACCAAAGTAAAACTAGCAAAAGTGAAAAATGAGATACATTAGGAAACAAAACATATTGTGTCTATCCTGCAGCTCAACACACACCACACACAACTGCTGTTTGCAAAATTAAATATCTTTCATCCAGTTCTCATGTTATTCAAAGTGTCTCACTCCTACACCACTAGGGGGCGTGATTGGGCAACACTGCATCAGCAGCTTGGAAAATATCAGTCTTTATGCGCTCATTGGTCTCCGTTCACTGCAGCAAAGAATGACTTCATACTAAAACATTTTCTAAGTGGTCTGACTTGCATTGCTCATCTCCAGCTGGTGAGCATGTGTGTGTTGTTTATGAAACTGTTCGTGACACTGTCCTGTCTTCATCAAATAAAAGACTCACCTGCTAATTAACCCAAGAGACTCTCGGATCCCTCACACACTCCCAAAGCGCTGAGTGTCTCGAGCTGAATGACATACAAAGTACTTGAGCTGTTTTAAGAAGTGGATGTGCTACTACATTGTAAGCTTACTAGCTGATAAGAGGCTGCTTTTGTTCTGAAAAACCATCCACACACCTCACCTTGTACCCTTATTGTCCCTGTCTCTGCAGTCGAGATGAGAAAATGTCTCTCAGAGACTTCAGATAAGCTAACCTTATTTTTCCTCACCACTCCTCTGTTCTTTTTACTTTCTTTTTTCTTCCACACTTTTTTTTTCTCTAAAACCTTTTCTTGCGCGTGATCAGCAGAAGGATTTTGAATTCCAAGTATACTGAAAGAGAAAATGTGCAATCCTTCATTTTTCACACATAGCACTGAGTCATGAACACCTACACATTCATATTTCCTGTTAACTGCCAAATCATTTTTGTTTCCTCTCACACCTACTGCTGCATTCACAAATATGAAAGAACAACATATTCAGCAGTCATTCGTACCCACATGCTAAGGGATTGGTCAGTAACTCATAGAGAAGAGTGTGACTCATTCTGTGTTTCCTCTTCTGCTGCTGGCTCGAGATTGGAGTGTATTTTACTCTTTTTAGTGATGAACAGATGATTTAAACCTTGATGGAATATTTATTCTTCTTTTCATTCTTTTCTAAGCTGCTTAATCATAATTAGGGTCACAGGGAGGCTGGCACCCATCTGAGCTGACTCTGGGCGAGGGCGGGGTACAGACTGGACAGCTTGCGCGGCCATCACAGGGTCAACACACATACAACCATTCACACTCACAGCTAGAGTCGATTTGTAACAGTCAATTAGGCTACTGTGCATGTTTTTCGACTGTGGGAGGAAACTGGAGTACCCGGAGGAAACCCATGCAAGCACGGAGAGAACATGCACACTCCACACAGAAACACCTGAGCTCAGGAATGGAACCCAGGACCTTCTTACTGTGAGGCAGATATGCTAATGGAATATTAATAAAGTCTTTCTCCAGAAAAGATAATGCCACAGATAAACTAAATATCTAAACTAAATAGCCTAAATATCCTTTATAATAATAATAATAATAATAATAATAATAATAATAATAATAATAATAATGATGATGATGATGAAGACGACGATAATGATGATGATGATGATGATAATAATAATAATTCATCATTCATTCATTTTCTGAACTGCTTAACCCTAATTAGGGTTGCAGGGAGGCTGGTGCCCATCTCAGCTGACTTTGGGCAAGGGCAGAGTACACCCTGGACAGCACACCATGCCATCGCAGATAATAATAATAATAATAGTAGTAATAATAATAATAATAATAATAAAAATAATAGTAGTAATAATAATAATAATAATAATAAAAAAAAATAATAATAATAATATTTATACTATGTTTACAGAGTTTGGGTAAGATTAACATTTAGGTCAGTCTAATATTAAAGAACCTCTGCACCCAAGGAACTGTGACATGACTGAATGTGTGAAAAGACCTTCACAGATATAAACATACTAAACATATATAGCAGACTTTGGCACACCAAGCAGAGAAAGAAACTATGCCAAGCAAAGTGAACAGCTAATCACATAAAGATTATCTGTGAAAAGCTGTACAGATCTCAAAGACTATATATACTGGCCACTTTAATAGGAACACCTGTACATCTACTCATTCATGCAATTCTCCAATCAACCTAAAATCTGAAAGCAGGACTGTGCATAAACTCATACTGATACAGGATTCGTGTTTCGTTTCATGTTCACATTAAACAACAGAACAGACAAAAATGATCTGATCTCACTGACTTAGACAGTGGCATGGTTCCTGGTCCTAGTTGGGTTGGATTGAGATTAGGGCTGGGTGATATAGGGAGAAGCCTTATCACTTATTGTTTTTTGTTTGTTTGTTTGTTTGTTTTTAATCATTTTATCAGGTGATCTCAGTATGTATCATGACATGAATGAAATTACTGTTTCTGTCAATTTTAATGGGTAGCATTTAACTTTCAATTGAAATGTGAAGATATTGTAAGGTTTAAATTAGGGTTTAGGGAATATCAGAATAGTACCTGAAGCTAGAGCTGGGCAATATGACCTAAAAAAAAATACTATAAAATATTATGGATGGTCATATTGTGATACGATAATTTATCAATATATCTCCCAGCCTTAATTAAGACAACAGTACTCATCTCTTCCAAACCAGTGTACAGAACAAAATATATCCAGTGAGGATCAATTTTTCAAGCAGAAATGCCCTGATGCTGGACAAGAAAGAAGAAAATCACCAGAGGAGATTGAGCAGACAGGATGGCTACAGTAACTCAAATAAGCACTCTTTACAATTTCGCTGAGGTGAAAAGCATCTCAGAATGCAGAACTTGCCAAACCTTGAGGTAGATGTTCTACAACAGCAGAAGTCCACATTGGGTTGGACTCCTTTCAGCAAAGAATGAAGTTGTAGGACAAGTTTGCACAGATTCACAGAAACTAGTCACCTAAGGATTGAAAAAAAATATCATCTTACCTTTTCCCAGTCTTTATATAGTCCACTTTAAGTGATCCTGTGTCCACTGTAACCCCAGACTCCTGTTCTTATACAGAAAAAAATTTATTTTAGAATGGATTCAAGAAAAAAACCCACACCAGGTCTAAAAAAAGATGTTCAATCCAGTAACAACCAAATATTCACTACCTTTTCTCAGAGATTACAGTATGACTAGTGGTATACTGTTTTCTCATGTTGTTTAAGATGTAGCCACACAAATATCCTTTACTGTATTTAAACAGTCTGCTTGGTAACATTGTTGTAAAAATAAAGCTAACTATAGCAGATGGGTTGCAGAAGTTTGAGTCCATTAGCAGAATTTCTTTTTAGCCCCATTTCCTCCCAATTTGGTTGCTGCCAATCTCCACCCACTAGTCCTTCCTTATCATGTAACAGCTTGCTCTCTGCTGACTAGTGCAGTAAACACCCCGAAGATTATGGTTGATTGATGGTATCTGATGGTCAATAGTTGTCCTGAGGGTTCAGACCATATAAGATGAAGGATTAATCAAAAGCTCATTCAAAGTTATCCTGCTCAGGAAATACTTTTCGGTAATACACAGAATCACGTACATGCACACACACACCTCCAACCCTGCACCCAAACTGTTCACCAAGTGCTGTGTGAATATTCCAAATGTGTAATTATGTCAATCTGGTACTTATCACTTTCACTAACACATACTCACTCTTGTTCACACACCCTCACAGCAAATTTGATGAGCAAAGTAGCACTTTTGATTTCTGTAAGCTATCATGGGACACTGTTGAATGTTATGATTAAAAAAGGTGGAAGGTGATGAGAACAGGCCTTGCTTCAGGCAGCATGTTGATTAGCAATGCATAAATACACTTAAATAGACTGATAGGAGCCTGATGTGGTGAGCAAGGATTTTAAAATGACCATATTGTTTACCTCCATATTAAATCTTAAATCTGATACATTTGTACTGTTCACTGTTAAAAAAAAAAAAGAATAAAAATAAAAATAGCCCCTGTCCCTTTCAAGTGGAACATCTTTTCCTCAAAGCAATGCGTCATTTTTAATTAACTTGCTGCTATCCGCAATCTCCACTTTAATAATAAAAAAAAATCAATATTCCCAAGTTAGAAGTTAGATGGTTGTGGGAGGTGGAGTGCTCTTCCTTTTATACTTTTTTCTCAAATCATGAGACAGATAGAGGTGTGTGAAATGAAGGCTCATAAGAATAAGTATTTCCCAGAAGTACAAAATTCCACCTGCAGCACAATAGAAAATCATTGAATGCAGCACAATGTGTGATGCATTATAGTGAAAGGGTGAGTCATTGTGAAGGAAACTGGGAATGGAAATCCATATAGAACAACTTTTTGCTGTTTTTTTTTTAACTACTTCAGTGTGAATGCTTGTGTTCAAAGTTCCTTTAAATTAGTTTTTGAGTTGAACTGAAATAAACTGTCTTGAACACGGTTCAATCAGACAATTTGTGTCCCAAGGCGAGCTGCTACCACCAGGTGGCGACCTTGTAAGCAATACAGTATCAACCTTTCTTTTTCCCAATATGGCTAAGGGAAATCCTTTTTTAAATACCTCAGACTATACCGAATGTTTATGCTTAATCTTTATGCCACTAATGTGTCAGTGTTTTTGTGTCATTAAGTTCAATCCCAAAAAATAAAGTCTTCAGATTAACTTTCAGTGATTTCCCTTTAACGATTAAATGATTTTTGAGATCCGGGTGAAGCAGTTATAACAGCTCAACTTTTTCAGTTATAATTATGCAGTGCTAATAATCCTAACTGCAAGAGCGAGAGCTCAGCACATGGGGGATATGACATGAGCCACACTCTTGGTTTTCCCAAGTTCACAGCCCAAACATGGCTGGTGTTGTGATACATGCACTACAGTGACTGCATGGTTCATTATTCTTTATTTCATGCACAGACATTTCACCATGTTTAAGGAGATCTAATAGTTTTCTCTTGGGAGGTTTAACATTATTTATTCTTTGATTCTCATTGATTTGACTATTTCTTTTTTAGTTCTTGAAGGTTTGCTCATTTTTTCTTTCCTCCTCTTCTTTATATTGTTTTTTTCACCCTATTTCTTTGCCGACTAAAATAAAGAAATATATAAAAATAGAATGATAATTGCAGTGGGTGTTAGACCTGGCTGTACATCATTAATAGTTTTCATATTCCCTGTTATGCTGGTTTAGGATATAAATTTCACAGTTTTTTATTCGGTGCTGTATCCTTCAGTATTTTTAGTCTTTTAGTCAAAACAATAGTACTTTTTTTATTCAGAGTTGGTGGTTTAGTGCTTCCTGAAGCATTGAGCCCTAAGGCTACTGTTTCCACTTCGTTGACTTGTCGCTGTCCATGGTGCTGAAGTTCATACAAACGACTGGGCTGATGTCATCCAAGCTCTGAGCATGTTAAGAACAGAAATCCCAAAGATTGACAGTTCACTCACAGACATCGTAAAACACAACAACTTAATTCGACTGGGATTTGGAGAAAGTACAAAAATAGATTTTCAGCAGGGCTTAATTGTGTAATAAGTCCAGCCAGACATTTCCCTCTCTCTCTCCTTTGTCTTTCGCTTCCTCCCTCACTCAGAATCCCAGCTGAGCTGCACCTGCCCACTGAACCGCCCCCCTCTTGCACCTCTTTTCTCCTAACAGAGAGAGGGATAGAATGAGACAGCAAGAGAAGGCTGGATAAACAAGAAGAGAGTGCAGCCTTGCACAGCCTTGCAATCTTCCACAGTAAAGGGGGAGGGATAGAGAAAAGTGAAACAGAGAGAACAAGGGAGAGAGAGAGGGAGGAGGGGAGGAAAAAGCCAACCGGGCTTCAATATTTGCTTTCTCTCTTTTTCTTGCTCTACTCTACTTATTCGCCAGGTCTGGCTGGCACAGAAAAAGGCTGTGGTTCTTTACAGAAACTGGATGAGGTATTACTGTATAGAGGAAATGAAGAGCAAGAAGAAGGACTTTCCGACTTTGTCTCATCACTTTTTGTGGGGTTTTTTTGTGATTTGAACATATGAATTCAAGGCAGGCTACTTCTCAGGAGCTCGATTTTCCCGCCACAGAACTACATCTTATTCTGTTATTTACCACTGATGTTTCACCTCATGCTTCCTCCGAGAGACGCTTTATTCGCGACCAGTAGCAGCCAGCATGCATGTGTAACTGTGTGGGAGTGTGTGTGTCGTTTGGGGAGGGGGAGAATCTCTGTGGATGGAGTTAAACGCTGCAGCAACGAACTCATCGTGTGTGTGCCACTAGCCACTCCACTTGTCTCTTTCCCCTGGGCTTGAGGGATGCAGCCTCTGCTTTATGCCTTACAGATTGAGGCTTTAGAATATGCTGGTAAACTCCAGGAGTACTGTGAGAGAGCAGATGAAGACTTCTCTCAGTGTTCTTCCTTCAAATCTACTGGAATATTGCCTTGGATTCTCATGTTTGCCAAATTCCTTCTCCTGACGGATTTCCATGTTTGTACAGAATGTAAAGCTGTTTTTTTTTGCTTAAATGCATCATTATGACAGTCCAAGACACTTGAAGACAGTGTGGATTTAATTTTATGGTGTTTCCTTGGTGGTCTGTCGCTGATGTTGTCCCTTTGCATGGTAAGAATAAAAAGCATGAGAGAGGACATGAGTTGCCAGCTGTTCTGAGTGTTCCTCCTCCGGCTTGATCTCAGTAATTGAACTGAGGAAGCATGTGTGGAAAAGCGGCATACGTGGGGTCCAGTGTGGCTTCTCTTCATCTGAGCTCCGCTCTGCTCTCTCTAACATTGTGCCTGGTCCTCTGGGAGCCTGTTCCAGCCTTCAGCTCAGCCAACACTCTGTCCCAGGGTCAGGGGAAGGATTATCAAGCTCAGCACATGCCTCATGAGAGATCCCATGCCTCCCTGCGCTCAGGCCACAGTGCGTAGAGCTTGTCTTCATACTCTTATATGCTTGTCTGATTACTCATCATCCAGTGAGAGGGAGAATGATTGCATGATTATACTGTAAGTGGGGATGCAAAGAAATGGCAGAAATATTAATGAATTTGCACTTAATATATAATGGTTGATGGAAGGCAGAATTCTTCCAAGCTTTTTGTAAAAAATGTGTACACATTTTGATTTATAAATATTGTTGTATCCATCTATGGACTTTCCTTAGAGACTTGTATACTTCCTTGCATCCTTAGATGTATATGGATTATTATCTGATCATGTTGTACAGTGAGTATATATTTGTTTGTGTGTGTGTGTGTGTGTGTGTGTGTGTGTGTGTGTGATGCAGTGTACTGGCCAAATTGAATGTCCTAGCTTTATGAGGGGAAAGAGACAGCCTTTTAAGAGACCATTAGACCCCAGGGCTTGCAACTCATTTGTACACTACGCCTGTTATTCCCCTTTCCTTTGAAACCCATTTCTAGCATATTGCTATAATATCTCATTTGCGTGCCCTCACAGGGGCTGTGCACACTGTAAAATGGACACCTCTTGAACAATCCCTCCAGCCTTTCGCCTCCAAGTCTGTTGGCAAGCGTCTTAATGTGACTCACGGTTTAAAACTATCAGGCCGATTTGCACGCTGAGTGCAGAGGAACCCGAACTGTCAGACTGTGATTCTCTAAGGCTTATATAACGGGACCTGGCTGCCTCTCGCTATTATTCTACTAGATTGAACTCTGATAAAACCAAACACCCCCACACCCCAAAAATAAGTAAATAAATAAATAAATAACATCAGAACATAATTGAACCCAGGCAGGAACGCATGAGGAAGTGAAAGTTTGGGATGTGAAGGGGGTTATTCATCATGCTTTCACTGAGATACTATCTCTCATTTTCGTTAATGTTCTTTTTCTTCCTCCTCTCGCTATCGTTCTGTCTTCTTCTCGTTTGGAGAATGCGTGTGACACAGCTGGCATCTCTAATGGCTGGGCGTGCTGAGATCACTGAGCCACTTTGCACATGTGTGTCACCCCAGGCAGCAAAGCAGCACATAAAGATGTGATGCTTCTGTCTGTTCACTCCCTCAGAACCGTAAACATCCCCCATACACACACATGCAAACACACACTCACACACATACACAGGCAAACACACATAAAAAATCAACAGCCTCTTATGACCACCTTCAAAATGTACACTGATACGCTACATATCTTCTTGAAGACAGAAATCACACTCATACCCAGGAAGTCCTTAACATCCTTCTTTATATACCCACCGCCCCCCACTCCTCCAACGCACACGTGACCTGGCACTTCCTATAATCAATACACTGTAGAAATTTCTGATGTTCTTTTGTTGTTGTTGAGAAATTTACTTCTGACAGTTAAAACACACATTACATATACAGTGTAGAAAATGCAGCTCTATGGTAAAAATTCCACTCACTTAAACATCACCTGCTCATATACAGTTTCTTCACCAAAAATAAATTACTTTCCACAATTGATCCGTGCAACTTTTCCACCTGTTTTTAACTCTTCGCTCCACTGCTTCATACAATAACCTGAGCAGTGCGAGTGCTGGAAGCGAGTTTTCTCCTCTCTTTAATAACCATTTCAAAGCTACCGTTTAAAAGCTATTACTCATATGAAATGTTGTGCACAGCACTGAACCGTGTCTGTATGTGTGTTTGTGTGTTCACATCAGTTCTCTCACTTTCTCTCTCAACTGATTAGATGCAAAGTAAATATGAACGCAGAAAGCAAGATGAACTATGGGCCATAACTCAAAACTCTGACGAAGACTCTTGATGTTAAGATCTTTTTTTGTGTTCTTTTCTTTTCATGCTCCCTTGGGATTTAACTTTAATTTTGTCCCAAATGAACAAGCTGTATATGTTTCTAATACTTTCTTGTTAACCCATATTTAACCTTCTTATATAAATTCACATAAATCAGTAACATCCACTCAGAAGGTAATGCACTATATATATAAAAGATTGGGAGATATGGAATATGGAACTAGCTGGTTAGCTGAAGGCTGGTACCTTTCAGTAGTCCAATAAAATCAGTGGAAAAAAATCTCAAATACTTTAATATATTTTGTTGCTTTTTGTGGAATAAATCCAAACCCAAGAAAGCAGTTTGCTAACGGAAGTAGCTAGCAGCACTAGGTAGCAACACTTTTGGCTTTCAAAGACCGGGTATGACGCTCTGTTCTCCTAACACTGGCATTAAGCCATACCAAAGACTAAATGCCTGTTGCTTGCGAAAAGCCAAAAAAGTTGCATTCAGTATTTTTAAAAAAAGTCTTATTCTTTTTTATCAAATATTAATTCATTCACTGATTTATTTTCTGAACCGATTAAATCCTAATTAGGGTCACGGAGAGGCTGGCGCCCATATCAGCCGAATCTGGGCAAGGGCATGTACACCCTGGACAGCTTGCAATGCCATCACAGGGCTCATCAAGTACTTTGATTTACAATGTTGTTACTCTTCACAGAATCAGTCTTTAATGAGCGAATAAAAAAAGGCTTGTTAGCTTAACTAAGTTTTTAGTTCTAACTTGTTTGTTTGTTTGTTTGTTTGTTTTTTCTATACTGCTGTTTCAGGTCACTGGATATGGGCTGATATCCTAAGAGTAGGTTAACCAGTCAGACTGTACAATATCTAATATCAAGTGACCTAGAATCAAATAAAGATATATGTAATGTCTATACAGTATACAATGTGTATTTACAATACAGTACATGCAATACAATTCAATTCATAATGCTTCCATTCTATAATTAATTATCCCACTGAATCCACTATGATATGATACAGTTTAAACTAAGAAATGCAATTTGATATATGAAAATAACACCTAAACCATTATAATACAATACAATACACTAAAATATAATAGTCTTTATTTCATATGTGCCCAACTTTGTTTTGGATCTGGGGTATTATTGTTAACGCGCTTGGGACTGGTGCCATCTTACATTATTTAGCAGTTGAAGTTGCAGCAATACAAAACGCTTTTGTTTACCTGCTTAACCTGAAATGGATAAAATATTCATATGATAAAATACACAGATGACTAATCAAGCATTATTAAAGCATAGATAAATATTACATTGTGCTTTCAAGTGAACACACTGTAGCTGATCACAAATTCAGAAGTGTGCCGGACATACAAGGTGCAAAATAGCACACCTATATATATGTATATAATCTACTTTATATGTAACTTTCTATCTAAAGTTAGGGTTCCAGGCAGACAAACTCCTGAACTTATGAGATTATCAGTTATAAGTCATCCCTCTGTACAGCCCAGTGTATTGTTTTGTTCAGAAGTTTTGTATTTATACACAGTATTACACACAATTTAATATTTTCTTCCACTTAAAGAAAAATAATGGATATCAGAGTTAGAATAAAAAACTTTCACTTTGGAAAAGTTTACTCTATTTATCTTTCATGCTTTTAGTAAAGGTGTAAGGTGTGTGTGTGTGCCTTTGTGTGCCTGTGTGTGAGTGTGTGTGTTGCACACACATGATATACTCACATGACATGCTGCCTGTCAAACACTGCCCTACTCTCCCAGAAGGAGCGAAGGAGTGAAAGAATTGGGGGGGAAATGGATGTGAGAGAAAGTGTGTGTGTGTGTGCATGTGTGAGTGAGAAAGAGAGAGAGAGAGAAAGAAGGCGAGAGATCCTCAGCTGTGAGGAGTTGTGGTGTGTAATCTAAACTCAGTGAGGCCGAAACCCCGGAGAGATTTCTCATCCTGTCACTGTAACTCACACTCGCTGAGCTTAGAAAAGCTAAAAGCATGAGATAATGACAAACACACACACACACACTCACACACACACACACACACATTTTCTTTTTCATCTTTCATTTATTTTCATTTGGAAAGTTTTTGAAACGTTCCTTCCTCACTTTCCTCTCAGTTTTTATTTTCTTTGTGCTCTCCTTCCTTTCTTTTCATTACTCGCTCTTTGTTCCCTCCTTTAATTTTATTATTTCTTATTGTCTTTGTTCTTTTGCATCCTTCCTTTACGTTCGGTACTTAGATTTTTCATCTTCATTCCTTCCTTCCTTTATTTCTAACAATTATGTATTGTCTTTTTCCTTCCCTTTCTTTTTCCCCTTCCTCCCCCCTCCTTTCCTTCCTTCCTTCTTTTCTTCTTTTGTACCTCTTCCTCCCCTCTTCCTTGCCTTCTTTTTCTTCTTCTTTCCTTCCCTCCCTCTCTCCAATTTCTTACCTCATTACTTCTAATTCATTCCCGTCTTTCTTCCTCACCTTTTCATCTCCATTTGTTTTATTCCTTTCTGCCTTGCTCCGTCCTTTCCCTTCCCATTTCTTTTGCTTTCCTTCCTTCCCTTCTCCCTTTATTTAATTTGTTACTCTCTTCTTCCATTGTTTCACAGTCCTGTGTTTTTTTTGGGTTTTTTTTTTTTTTTTGGGTTCAGCCAAGTCTCATTAAAGAAAGAAAAAATTCCATAGCCAAGCAAAACAGCGGCTGCCATAAAGTGTCACAACCGCCAGCCCAGAATAACAAGTTGAGGCCTAATTGGCCCCTGAAAGGTCAGCAGGGGAGAGAGAGAGAGTAGCAGTGCTCCTGACCACAAACCCCTCAGCTGCTTATAGTGCTGAAGAGCAGAGAGCTGAAAAGCTGTCTTTATCACATGGGGAGATCTGAGCTCGCTATGGCTGGGCTGAGTTATCATCCTGCTGTCTGTGTGTTTGTGTGGCTAAAGAAACCACTCATGTCTGATTCCACTGAGACTGTATATATCCTGACCGGCATAATGATGTGACTGACTGACCAGTGATTGTGTAGCATGTCTGTATATAAAATAAGCTTTATATCAGGATCTTGAGCATGAATCGGAGACAGACAGTAGGAACAGGGTTTTTTCATGGGCAGAATGTGAGGTAGATGTGAATTATATGTGGTGTCCTGGGAAACTGTTACAGTAAAATGTATAGTTCTAAAAACTACAAACAATCCTGAACTGAACTGCATGTGTCTCAGCCAGATCTATAAAGCCTTTACACAAAAAGGTTTCTGCTTATAAAATGTGTTGATTATGCTCTTGCTGTCTTGGCCATATGATGAGATTACAATTCGCTTGTGAGATTTTATATACCTTTAGGCACTGTTTTTTTTAACCTCTCACTCTCACCCATTTGCCAAACCGCTTAATCCTACTACGGTCTGGAGGAAGGCTGGAGCCATTCTCAGCAGACACTGAGAAAAGGCAGGTTACACCCTAAAAAGCTCGTAAGACCATTGCCAGGCCAACACACATACAACCATTCACACGAAATTTGGAGCAGCCAGTTAGCCTAATGTTTATGTCTTTGGATTGTGGGAGGAAACCGAAGAACCCAGAGGGAATCCACTCAAGCACAGGAAGATCATGCAAACTCCACACAAACATGCCCAAACCTGGGACTGGAACCTCTTGCTGTGAGACAGACGTGCTAACCATTACGCCATCGTGCCGCCCTGTTTTTATCTAATCATTGCAAAAAACACAACACAAGCAAGACAAAACAAGCTTCCATGCTGTTTTGGTGAAGTATGGGGTGTATACTGAATTTTTAGCCAAAATTTTTTTGTTGGACTTTTTTCCAGAATTTAGAGAATCAATGAAATATGTGAATTATTCCTCCAGACCCTCTGATAATGTATCATGTTCAAATAATAATAATAATAATAATAATAATAATAATAATAAAAACTTTAGCCTAGTTCTGATCCAGTGTACAGAACTTTTAAAGTGTAACTGTTCTTTAAAGGCTGAAGTCAGCAGACCTTCCCTACAGTGTGGGTAAATGTTTGAATGTGCTGCTAGGATTATTGCACCACAGAGAAAAGCCCATCAGGCTCTGTGCCTGCAAGTCGTAAACACGACGGTTCATTTTAAACCTTCACCTCAAGTCGATGCCCAGCCAGGAAGCGAGAGACAGAAGTCAGATTTATGAGGGTCCAGCAAACTCTTTATGCTGATGATAACAGTCAGCAAGCACACACACACACACACACACACACACACACACACACACACAGACACACACACACACACACACACACACACACACATACCTTGGGTGGCCAGTGTTTTGCTTATGCTGCTGTCTGTAATTACCCAGTTGGTTTGGATTTCTCTGGTGTCAGTCTGGTAATTGGAGCTGCAGTAATTCCCTTTTTAATGGCCTGTTTATTATTGCAGAAGCGTCAGGTTTGTGTGCTGTGCACTGAAAGCTTAATAAACAAAATAAAAAGGCGCAAATAGTAATATTTGATTTAGTCCACAAATTTGTGTGCCAACCACATTTACAAGCATGTGACAATAAGCACACTCTGTGTGGTGTAGCCTTGCTTGCACAGATATTTATTCATTATCCATATAACTTATCCTGTTTAGTGTCATGGGAACATTGGAGCCAATCCCTGCTGATTTTGGGAGAAAGGTTGGGTACACCCTGAACAGTTCACCAGAGCACCAGAGCAGGGCTAACACGCAGTCCAGAATAGCCAATTAGCCTAATGTGCGCATCTTTGGACTGTGCAAGAAAGCTGGAGCACTCAAAGAAAACCCATGTAATCAGGTGGGGAACATAAAAACTCCTCGCAGAAACACCCTTGCCAACCACAGGGCTCAAGCCAGGATCTTCTTGCTGTGACCTCTGTACTAACCACTACACCGTGCCACCTAACATGTATATTAACACGGCTTAATAAAACACTGTTTTGCACAACATGTTGGGGCAAATTAATATAGGTAAATAACTTTTTATTGTGTGTGTGTGTGTGTGTATGTATATATATATATATATAGACACACACACACACACACACACACACACACACACACACACACACACACACACACACACACGTGAATGTCTCATCAAAATATTCCAGCAAGGTGAACTTTGTCACATATTCTTGTTATCATGGATACCTTAGTGCTTATATATGGTATGAGCAGGATTAGCTAGAAAATAAACTACCCCTAGATCTGTTATATAGCGTCTTCCCTTCATAACTTTAATCAGACAGACTTCTTCCTGTATCACTCTCATTTGCTTTGGATTATACACTGAAACAGATGAGTACACAAGAAAATGCTGCACTTAAATTGATCTATTTTTATATTTTTGCCGTTGACATGTAGAAAATAATTATTTGTTCATAGAGATCTGGCCACCTCTATAGAAGTGCTGTTATAGAGTGTGATATTAGCTTGCTAAGCCCCCAAGCTTCCGGAAACGGGAAAAAAGGGTTTTTAATTCAATTTTTCAGCACATAAAACATATTAGGCATGTGATGGGATTCCGGAGGGCCAGGTAATATCTGTCTCATTAGAATATTGCTCCAAGGCACTCACACACTGTCCTCGTTTTTCTCCCTCTCACTTTCTTCTATTTCTGTTTTTTACGTCTACTTCTTGTGTAATGCTGATTGACCTTTGAGTGTTGTTAAAGTGTTTCTCCAGTAGAAAGAGTCTTTGATAAGCCCCAGGCCCAGTTGTCTAGATGGCCAAGATGGTGAGACGTATTTAAGAGGCTAATGGTTTAGTTCGAATAGAGTCCATGCTTCATTTAACAGCTTCAGAAAATAGACTTCAGAAAAGAGGGTTAAGCCCATTAGACTTCAATAGTCATCAATGGGCTTCTTAACCAACTCTGGCATAAGGGTGAAAATTAAACCAAGGAGGAGAACGAGCAAGAGAGTGGAGGGATAAAATGAGGGAGGTGCTGTGGAGCCGCTCCATCATATGAAAAGACTGAATTGGACTTGGATTTTTGTTCAGTCTATTTCCACTTGCCCCACAGGAATTACAAAGATCTAGGGCTCAAAATGGCATGGTTATATACTGAATAATGCATCAACTGTTAAAAACATGGACAGTGTGTCATCTCTAAAAAGTGAAACCATCACATGTCTAGCGCTCCTGCTGGACAGCTGCAGCACAGTTTAGTAGCACCTTCCCCATGTGTTTCAATGACAAAATAGCATATTGTCCCTTTTTCTTATGTAAACTATCCTTTTTAACTCCCACCCACCAAGTGACTTGGGAGCTATAGGAATGGGTTCCGTCCGTCCGTCTGTCCGTCTGCCGGTCTGTCCGTCACACTTTAGTTTCCAGACATGCGTTGAAGATGGGGCTTTCAAACTTGGCATGCTGGCTCACTACTATGAGTGCTAGGCTGAGTTTGTGTGTGAGTGACTTTTCAAGGTCACAGAGACAAAGCTGTATATTAGGTTTCTGGACATTTACTTTTCATGCACTGAAGCTGGGGCTTTCAAACTTGCTATGCTTGTTCTGTATTGGCATATTATAAAATGGTCCTTTTGGCAGGAGCATCTTTTTTTACTCTACTATAAATTTAAATATGTGTTGTTAGAAATAAAGTGATTGGCAGCTGGGCTACCAAATTAGTAGGTATACCCAACTTTGACTGACATCTTTACCGCACACCACTCCAGATTAGACAACACTATCCTTTTTTTTCTGCACTGATCTCCTTTTACACCTGAGCCTTGTGGCTCTTTACAGCTGGAGCTTATTCCAGTTTCTGTATTGTGAAGCAACTAGGAGTTCAACTCTTCCTGGATTTGACGCTTACCTTCCCAGAACCTATTAATACTGCTGGGTGGACAGAGGCACACTTGTGGTTAAGACCCAGCCCAGGGATATAAGCACCGTGGGGGTTTAACAGAGATTTGAACCCATGACCTTTCAATCATGCAAAGCAGTACACCACCAATATATCAATATACTGTACTATATATTTAACATGAGGTGAATACTGGTGAATATTCCCAGAGACAGAACATCAACCTGCTTCCACAGTTAGTATTACTGGTATTGTGAGAATCATTTGATCTTTTGATTCTTTTTTTTTTTTGATTAATCAATTATTAATTGGTTGATTGATAGAAAGCAACAACAATAACAAACAAATAGCAACAACTATAAACAATATTTTACTCTCAACATTTACAGAACCTGAATGGTTTAAATAAGTGAAAAACAAAACATAAAGTCTCGAATAAAATGTATTTAATTTATGCTTAATATATTCAAATATTATAGAATTAGTCCGATTAATTTTTTTTTAATCATCTTGTCCAATTATTTGTAGATATTTAAGGAAATTTTATATCACCTTATAAGCTTTATCTGATGTACAAAACAATGAGTATGTGCTATTGTAAGCAATGAGAACCAAAAAAATTATTCTGACAAGTATATTGAGGTAAAAGTATATCTAATAAACAAAAACACTGAAAATACCAATTTTTTTAGAAAAATTGGAAGGTGTTGCAATTTTTATTTTTTTGACTTTTGCATAGCATGAATGAACTTCAAACCATATGGAATGATTTAGGGAGTCAAGAAACTAAATACTATGTGAACACTATACCAGAAAGGTTAAATGCTGTAATCAAAGTAAAGGGTGGCCACAAAAAATATTGGCTTTTTTCTCAAAAAAGTGACTGTTATTTTTGTTATTACTAAATATTGTTGTTTGTTTACTTATTCTCATCAATATGATCCAATATTACATGAAATAAATACTTCATAGTACTTGGATTCTGATTCATCTTCATTTTGTTAAGTTTTATAAGTGAACTGTATTTTTTAATTTCCTTACTCGCTAAACCATTCCATATGGTTTGTAGTTCATTCATGAAAAAGTAAAAAAAAAAAAAATGCGACACTTTCCCAAAATTGGTATTCTCTGTGTTTTTGTTTATTAGCGATACTTTTACCTCAGTATACTTGTCGAAATAATTTTTTTGGTTCTCATTGTCTACAATAGCATTGTTCAATACATTTTCACCAAAAACTTATAGAGAAGTAATTTTTTACTTCTTTTTATTAGGATCCCTTTTAGTCAAAAGTGGTGCTGTATAATATTCACTGCACACTAGTGTATGTTATATTTACATTAGCATTAGATGAATTGTAAATATAAACTCGTATACTGGCAGATCTGAAAACTTACAGACAGAAAAATATCCAGAAAGAAAAAGCATCCATCCTTGTGTCACCTATATGATTTGTATATACCTATATGTATGGGTCTCCGAGGATGCTGTAGTGAATCCGAGCTAACTTTGGGCAAGAGGCACGGTGCACCCTGACCAGTATGCCAGTTGAAGCAAATATCAGTGTGAAATAATGTAATCAAATCTTTAAAAATATAATATTTCCCTCATTCTAGAACTATGTAGCAACCCTTCCTGTTGTTACTAGGCATTGTATGTGAGTGTATTCAATATGGGTTGGCGGTTTTACAGGCCAGAAGGTCTGTTTTTATTATTTGAACTGAGAATGATCTCTCTTTATGCATCTCCCACTCCAGAATGAGACTGTGGTTAGGGAAATGTTGATGCTTAAACACTGCATACTCCACTCTGCTTTGGAGGAGCGATTAGTAGAAGGCGTATGCATTGATGGCTGCTTTAAACACAGAATAAATTAATACAGAGGCGAACAAATAAATAAATAAATAAATCACATCTAGCTTGAGTGTGTGCATAAGGATCTGACACCTGAGCCTCATTAACAAGCAACGCTCCTTTTCTATTTATGAGAGAGTTTGTCTGATCACTACTTCTGGCCTTAGTGAAGAAAATGTGGTTTTGTGTGTGTGTGTGTGTGTGTGTGTGTGTGTGTGTGTGTGTGTGTGTGTGTGTGTGTGTTTATGTGTGTAAGAGACCCTGAGGGTGTTTTTGTGGTTAGGGATATGGGCTGAATGCTGACATGGTGTGAAAGGGTCTCATTGAAATGCACACAGACTTGCTGAAACACAGAGACCCGACAAAAAGAGATGGGGCTAGAGAGAACAAAAAAGTAGCGTATCAAGAAATGTTATCATCTTAGCCATACAACTTGTTACTATCACTTTACTGCAGGACTACTGTTAGCACTGCGGAGAGCATCACAGCGCTAGTGGCTCACAAGGAACAGACCTGGAGCTGGGCTGCACAGCTGTTCCTCCTGCTGCAGAGGAGGCGCTGAGTTGAAATGCATCTCACATCTCGCAGCTCCAGCCTAACTAGTGGTTTGTTCTGTGTTTTTGCCCTGAAGCACCTGGCATGCCATGATTTTTACACATGCTTATTACTATGGAAGTCACGGTGGATGAAAAGATCTGGTGCAGGCACTAATGAGATCAACTCTCCTTTAACAGAAATCTACATCACCAGACTCAAACGCAGCTCCCGCGTTTGATTCTTCTCTCAGTGACTCTACCTCGATCTGTTTCTGTCTTTCTTTCTCTTTCAAATATGCTTCATGTTCCTGATTCACTCTCTGCAGGAATAACTGAGAGAATCCAAAGCTGTCTGTATGTGACACTTTAATTAGCTCCGTTAAGCTGTGGCTTGTGCAGAGCTGAGTACCCTGACCCAAACGTGTAAGTGTATGTGTCCATGTGTGTGTGTGTGCGTGTGAGTTTAGTCACCTCTCCAAGATTAAACATGCTTAAACAGTGGACCGGACCACTTTACACTGACTGTGGGGCCAGATTGATTGTCCAGTAGGTTGGTTCGTACAGAGGGCAGTTTAAAATAAAATGGTAGATGTTTAATCAGCTCACTGAATTAGGATTGCTGTGTGTGTGTGTGTGTGTGTGTGAGTGTTGGAGCGTGTGTATGTGTGTGTGTGTGTGTGTGCGTGCTCAACCTGACCACATCTTGTCACAGTCATTTTGAACATGCAGGTGTTCCCAAGTGGCACAGGCACCGTGAGGTTCACACAAGGGCTGTAATTATTCCAATCAGAAAACAGCAGGGGCTGTCTGACCCACTGATGGACTCATCAAGATACTCCCACACACTGGGCTGTAAAACTGTAAAGGGCTGTAAAACACAAATGGATTCACACATACACAAAGACACATACACACACACACACATTTATTTATTTTTTTACACTAACATGCAACACAAACACTTGGGCTGTCAGCGAAGCTAAAAACCTTTAATTGATAATTAGGATATGTTCTGCTTTTAATCACATATCAAAATCTCAATGTGATTCATAATCATGATGTAGAATTTACCACTGTGTTGCCAGACATAAGTAAAAAGGGCTGAAATAAATGCAGTCCATTTACAACATCTTTTTATTGTACCTTAATGTCCCAACTCATTATTCCTTCACTACACTGACAGTAACACTGCGATGATGTAATATGTCATATCTTATGTAGTAAGTAGAGGTGGCATAATATACCACCTTGTTTGCTTTGATACACATTCTGAAGCCTTGAGTGTCAGCATGAATATCGGCACACATCTGAGGTTTGCTTTTATCTGTAGCACTTAAAAAGTATATAACGAAAAAACAACTTCCTTAAAACTCATGCTTTTTATAAATATAGTCAACTGGTTTTAGTACACAGCTTTACATTAAAAATCATCAATCTATCCATTTGCCGACCTGCCCTGTCTTAATGGGGTTGCAGCGAGTCTGTATTCTATCCCCAGCCAACTCTGGATGAAGGCAGGGTACATCCTGAACAGCTCACCATTTCATGACAGAGTTAATACACACAACTATTCACACACACACATTCACACCCAGGGGCAATTTGGGACAGCCAAATAGTCTAATGTGCATGTCTTTGGACTGTGAGAGGAAACCGGAGAAAATTCAAGCAAGCACAGGGAAAACATCCAAACACAACAGAAACACCCTCACATAGCCCGGGACTCAAACCCAGGAACCTCTTGCTGTGAGGTAGACTTGCTAACCACTACATCACCGTGCCACCCTACAGATCATTATTTTATTCATTGATTTTCTGAACCGCTTAATCCTAATTAGGGTCATGGGGAGGCTGGCGCCCATCTCAGCTGACTCTGGGCGTGGGCAGAGTACACCCTGGACAGCTTGCCAGGCCATTGCAGGGCAGAAACACGCTGACGGCAATGCAGCCTACTCTTTATTAAAGTCAGCAGTGGTTCATTTACATGCCTCTCACCACAGACAGTGAGAGACATCGGCGGCCTTTGCTAACCCAGTTAACTGCACTGGGGGACAGCAGTGACAACCCGGTAAATGTGGGGCTTGAACCCCCGACCTTCGGATCACCTCACCAACTGGGCTGACTCTTTAAATTTTAAAATATGCAATAAAATATTTGTTTGTTTGTTTATTTATTTATGAAGAATTATTCTGTGAATTGCATGCCAGTGTTTTGCCTATTTCACTTAAAGTAAGTATTAGACTAATTACAAGTGGATTAGGGTTTGGGTGTAAATAGCATTGTTGCTACAAACTCCCAGATGCTTGACTTCTCTCTGAGTGGTGCTGCATTTACCTGGGTGTAAATACTCACACTGGCTATATATATATATGTGTGTGTATATATATATGTATATATATATATATATATATATATATATATATATATATATATATATATATATATA
>JAOUQZ010000051.1:9188603-9192319 GCA_028564935.1 Neosilurus hyrtlii | reverse complement strand
ATATATATATATATATATATATATATATATATATATATATATATATATATATATATATATATATATATAAAATTAAAAGCAATGTACACAGTATAAAAATATGCAATAAGGACAGTGTAACAGTATGATGGAAAATGGCAAAAGCGTATCTGTCTTAGTTATATATGTCTTAGTATATGTCTTAGTTATTTTTGATATTTACCAATAATCTCATTGATATGAATATTGTGGCTGATTGTTAATAAATATCCCTGATAGTAAACTCTGTAGCTGTAGTCTGGCCCAAACCTTTGTTCTGACAAACTGATTCCCCTCTGCTCATTTTTGCACAACAGGCTTAAACTGGCACGGATACATGCTGTATATCTGATACTATTTAAATCTTTAATTTTTTTATAGTTGGTGACACAGTGGTGACAACATTTACTAGTATGTAAGAACAGCAACCAGGTGGCATGGTGAAATGAAAGTATTTTTGAAGGTGACATGAAGGTATTCCAACGTAAACCTAGGAAGTGTCAAAATAATATGTGTTTCTTGACAGCATGAATTAAAGTCTTTATGACAATAAATGCTTGTATCAATACTTACCAGAAAATGATTATGTAAATGTCATACTGCCATATGAACCTTATAGTTTATTACATAATACATATTGACTATATGTTATTACTGCAACGAACATTCACAGAAATGTATCTTGGGTTGCCGATAACTTTCTAACTTCTAATTTCCTTAAGTACTTTATGATTCCAGGATAACACTCACTTACTCACTTACTCACTCATTCTTTGTTTAGCTGCTTAATCCTACTATTAGGGTCATGGGGAGGTTGGAGCCTATCTCAGCCTACACTGGGTGAAGGCCAGGTACACCTTGAACAGCGCACCGGACCATTGCAAGGCAACACACAACCATTCACACTCACATCTAGGGGCAATTTTGAATTTTGAGTTACCCTAATGTGCATGTTTTCGACTGTGGGAGAAAACCAAAGTACCCGGAAGAAACCATTGCAAGCACAGGGAAAACAGGCAAACTCCACATAGAAATGCTCCAGCCCAGGACTCGAACTTGCTGTGATGTGGACGTGTTCACCACTATGCCATGGTCGGCCATCCCAGAATCTAATTTATGGAGGTTAATCTATTGTTAGGCTTTTAATATAGTGGTTTACTACAAGATAAAAATACATAAATGCACTGATCAGTGATGGAGAGGACGAACAAAGGAAATGTACCTAATAGAGTAGCATGTGTTTCTCCATTGCTTCCAGAGTTAAATCAAACCATAGATAGTCTCATATCGTCTTCTCATTTTTATTTGCTTTTTGAGCTGAATATGAAATTCCAAACACTGCATGAAAAGATAAGGAGAACGTCGTTTGGAATTGTACAGAATTGCTATTGCATGACCTCAATATACTGAGCTCTAGCACAATCCTCATATTTAGAACCATGAGGGAGCTTTAAATGCAAATGCATGTCAGAAAATTGATAGAGCAGGAAGCTATCCTCCAGACACCTGTAGATCTCCATCACTCCCCTTTCTGGATATTGCGTCAAATCAGGAATGTTTTCGTTTTTGTGTAATTATACAATAATGAAGTTGAACAGAAAGACATTCAGTTGATTGGCAAATAACAAGTGAATGACTTGGGGCGGCGGGTAAGATGGGGGATAATTGTACATTGTAATTCTACCCACAACTCAACTGGTCTCCTTTTCTTTTGTGAGACAGAATATGAGTAACAGTTACATGCAAGCCATAATGTAAGTGGAGTAAATGTTTTCACCCGAGTTGAATCCCAGAGAGCAATAAATAGTTGACACATTGTTGTGTGTATTAAAGCAAAACCTGTCAATCTTGCAACCTGGTGTGGCATACAGATATCCACATATGAAAGCAGCTCATTCCCAGGTGACAACACAGCTTTGTCTCTTATTGTTAAAGGATTTGGGATTAGGGAGAAAAAAATAAACTTAATAGATGTATTCCTGTGATGAATCTCTGAGGACGAAGCTTTTGTCAATGCCGATTCTCCAATTCATAAATATGTTCTGCTGAAAACTGACTGATAACATTTTCATTGTTTTAACTCTGATTATTTTCCTGCTGCCTATATTCTGGAGTGTTTTGTTGATATTTTTGATTGTTGTCTTTTCTGCTGTCTAAATGTGCTGTTTTTAATTCAAGTGAGATTTTACTGTAAAGTAAATGAAATGAAAATATTTTCTTCTAGCTAGCAGTTGTGTTACTAAAATCTAATTGGCTTTCCAAAAGTTTGAATGTACTGCAATGACAATGTCTAGGTTAAAATGAGCAGTGTATAACTAGATGAAAAATTCTGCTTAAAAAAAAAGATTTAAAAGGATTACCATTTTGTAAATGTATTTTGTAAATGATTGATATTGTATTTAAACTTTTGCTTTTGCTTGTTTTCTCATAACCTTAAGCAAGTAGGTGAATATTTAATATATATTGCAGTATTTATCATAATATAAGGATAATTTGTTGGCATAAATAATAAAAGTTAATTGACTGATTGAAAAGCTTTATCAGTGTTATGTATGTAATCTTGATTATTTCAAATTTTTAAACCAAAAAAATAAGATAGTTGAGGCAGTTTGTTCACGGTTTTAATCTTTCACCTTTCAGATTTTAACAATGAAATGTCTCTTTAAACTTTAAAGGCAACATTGATAACGAACGCCTGGCGATTGCTAGACAGCGAATCCCATATCGGCTCGGTCGAGTAGTTGACGAATGGCTACTCGACAAAGGTAAAAACATTGATTAAAACTTTAAATAAAAGATAATTTTATCATAAGCAAGTAATATACTGCACAAATAATAAACCATCTAAAACATAAATCCCTGTATAACAAATTTTAAAATTTTAAACCAATGTAGTTTGTAATATTTGTATTGTACAGTAGAATAATGTGTGTTTATATACTGCATATGTAATCAGTTTTACCTGGCAATTACAGGTTAAAGGGACTGGTAATATACTGATAACAAAGTTAGTTCAATCATTAAAATTATATCTTTATATATCATTAAAATACTTAAATAATGTTTACAAATGTAAAAATATAAATCAGCAGTTAAAGTACTTTTTATTTCTACATTTTCAATTCATAGTCATCACAATGATATTTAATTCGTTTATGTACATTTATCTTATGCTAAACCTTTTAGTGCTTTTGGAAACTGCTAATATGCAGAGTTTAAAAATCAAAGCAAATGCATCTTAAATAGCTTCAATGATTATTGGCATCAGATATGAAGTCCCTTTAACAAGCAAATTAAACCCATAAGAAAGGAAAAGCCTTCTGAGTGCATGCTATAATGTATGTAATAAATTGAAATGTTCAGAGTGATTGATTTTGAACTTTGCTTGTTTCTTTGTTTTTTTTTTTCTTTTTAATGAAGTTATTATCATGATGAATGGTTTATGTGTCATGTAGTTTTCAAACCATCCCACATGCGCCTTATTTCAGTCTAATTAATTTCAATTGCCACTGCCCTTGCTGAAAGGCAATCTCATCAGCAGCGAAGTTTCGCTCGCAAACTATAAAAACAAATCATTTCCATCTATATTTTCTTGCTTCTGCTTTACTTCATAAACACAGGGTGAATATTTTAGCGCCCAAACAGCATTTGATTGTCCTTTTAGCAAAGCTCCATTGATTACTCAGGAGCCAGTTTCT
>JAOUQZ010000051.1:9181103-9183603 GCA_028564935.1 Neosilurus hyrtlii | reverse complement strand
TGAATGTTATGAACCCTAAAACTTCCGCTTGTACACTTCTGGGTAAAAACAAAACAAAACAAAACAATCTAAACCCCATAGTTGCAAGTAGGCTGACACTTATTTCAGCCAACACCAGGCAAGGTCGGGATACACCCTAAACAGCTTGCCAGACCATTGCGGGGCCAATATTCACACAATCATTCACATTGTCTAGGGACAATCTGGAGCTTCCACTTAGCCTAATGCGCACGTCTTTGGACAGTGGGAGGAAACCGGGGTACCCCGCAAGCATGGGGAGAACATGCAAGCTGCAACACACAAACTGGGGACTCGAACCTAGCACCTTCTTGCTAACCATTATGCCAAATAAGAAATATACTCCAGAAATGCATGTTTGGCAATTTGGGGATTGGCCCTGGAGTGTATAATAAAAGTGAGAAATATCACAAACACTTGTCATAAATCAAATGAGTGTGAAGTCTAGGGAGGAGATTGTAAGAGCTGCTGATGTGATCATCCTGACTCGGTGTCTGTGCAGGTGAACGGAGTGAACATTGAGGGCATGCGTCATGCCGAGGTGGTGGCCTTTATCAAGCGCGGAGGGGACGAGACCCATTTACTGGTGGTGGATCAAGAAACGGACGAGCATTTCAAAAAGCTGGGCATCGCCCCCAGCAGCAGCCATGTCAAAGGTACAAGTCCTTCTAAATAACAGTAGGAATCAGGGATAAAGTGCTAGAAAGTACCCCAAAAAAGACTGCTTAGCAATATGGATTTTACTGTTACAGAAAATATTGATGTGTATCCATGCCGAAGGGAAATGTTGATGTATTTATAAGTGTTCAAAGCCTGCACATTAAACCGCAGTGCAGAATTACGCATCAGTGCAGCTGAACATGAAGGACCTGACAAAAAAGTTGATTGTGGATATTTTTACCCTTGTGTAGGATGTGTGTGATGAGAAATGTAGTAGGACAGAGAGATGTGTAAGGAATAAAACACTTTGGGTTGTGCCAGTATGAGAAAAATTATCAACAGGTGGGGTGTGAGCCATTACAACCCCAAAGTGTTTCATCCATCCAGTACTTATACTTTTAAAACATGTTTAATTTGGGTAAGTGTTTGTTTGATTTATAACAGCACATACATTCATGTTGAGGAAGATAAAATAAAGCTTTAGAGTTACTACGTCTGTATGGAAGGGGATTTCAGAGGAAAAATCTCTGATCAGCTCTTCTATTGAACTAATTGATCAACGTGCCAAAAGAATTTTATTTTGTATATACTACACAGGAATGGCACAAACCGATTGGTCCACTATTTCAGGATTATAGCCGTGCTCCCGAGTGGAGCCCTATAGGCATGGAACAAGGCTTGGATGGTTGTCCCATGTCCGGTCTGGTGTCTGTGTGTGCTCGCCATAGGGCATATGAATCAATACAGCAAATGGTGAGAAATTTCAGCGTGCACATAGCTCCGGCGTCTTCCAGTTCTAAATAATAAAAGATCACCTCTGAGTCTGAATCAATATAGCAAATAAAATAAAATAAAATAAATAAAAGATTTCTGGTATTTTAAAGCTGTATATATGCCCACCCAACTTGTGCTAAATAAATGGTTTCTGATAAGATAAATAATACAAGCCATGTTCCAGGACTATGGTGCTCCACTCGGGATCTACTTCATAAACAACATTACGTTTTTCTGTTTTGTTTTGATCATATTTTTGTTGATCGAATAAACAAATATTCATTTTCTAAGCCGCTTAATCCTGAGGGAGTCGCGAGGAGGCTAAGCAAGTCTCCTAAGTCGTGAGGAGGCTGGCGCTCATCTCAGCCTGAGTAGCTCACCAGAGTGTTACAGGGCCAACACACATGCAACCATTCACGCTCACACACACACCCAGGGGTGATTTGGAACAGCCAATTATCCTACCGTGCATGATTTTGGACTGTGGAAGGAAGCTGGAGTACCCGGAGGAAACCCACGCAAGCACGGGGAGAACATGCCAACACCACACAGAAACACCCTGAGCCGGGGAATCGAACCCAGGACCTTCTTGCTGTGAGGCGGATGAGTTAATCACTGCACCACTGTGCCCCCATCAAATAAACATGAAAATACAAGCACAAATAATCACCATGAAAAACTTTAAAGGAAAAAGAAAACATGTCTGTTTATTAGAAAATACTGTGGGTGGGTGGAAACAGAAATAACAGCAGGAGGGGCATAACTATCATTTCTGATATAATGTGATGCCTACAGACTTAATGTACAGCAGTGATGTAACTCAGCTTGGGTTTGTCCTCACTCAGGTTTTGATGGTCAGACCATTACTAACGGCTCACCAAATCCTCGAGTCAATGGCCATTCCACCCTGCCGGCACACTCTGACCACAGCAGCCTAGACACCAGCACACAGGTGTGTGTGTGCGTGTGTGTGTGTGTGTGTGTGTGTGTGTGTGTGTGTGTGTGTGTGTGTGTGTGTGGTCTGTATTATATACCTTATGAGGCCTCA
>JAOUQZ010000051.1:9170420-9181003 GCA_028564935.1 Neosilurus hyrtlii | reverse complement strand
ATATATATATATATATACTTCACATATAACACATAACACAAACATTTTAAACGACTGGGTACTAGAACCAGATAACAGGTGTGGGCACACAGGAAACGGTTCTTTTTTATGTGTGTAGTTACAGTGCAGCATGGTGGCGAGGGGGTTAGCATGTCTGCCTCACAGTAAAAAGATCCTGGGTTCGATTTCCGGGCTCAGGCATTTCTACGTATGTACAAATGATTGTGTGTGTATTCACCCAGAAATGGCTGAGATTGGCTCCAGCCTCCCTGCAACCCTTGTACGATTCAGTTGTTTGACAAATAAATGAATGAATGAATGATTGAACGAATGTATGTGTGTACGTACAGGTCATGTTGTGACAGATGCTTGTTCCTGTTATCTCTTCTATTAAAACAACTCTTTCCTCTCGTTATTATCCGGCTTTGTGCTTTTCCTGATAAGCTGACCTTTACAACGTGCTGGCACTGAAGTCTACATCCACAGATTTCACACAGCAAAGCTCTGAAAGCATCGCCAGATCAAGTTATTCAGGCTGCCCCAAAGGTCTCCACACATAGAGGAAAATAACATTTGTAGCAAACTCTGGTTGTATCTACAAAACATTTTCTGCATAATTTCTCTCATTTCTTGTTAAACACACACATAGTCATTTCTTCTAGCCATGATGGAATCAATTAGCCTTAACATTAACACCACCTGACTGGTCGCCAGCTAAGCAGCCTCATACACCGTTCCTGGCACCTTTCTATCATAGCCAGCATGAATAGTTTCAGCAGTTTGTGCCACAGTAGCTCTTCTGTGGGATCAGATCAAATGTATTAGCCTTCACTCCCCATATTTGTTAGTGAGCCTTGGGCACCCATGACACTCCTGCCGGTTTCCTGTTTATGCTTCCTTGGACCACCTTTGGTAAGTCCTGTACCACTGTATACCTGGAACAGTCCAAAAGATTTACCCTGGGTTTACACTGGGGCGTGATGTCCACGATCCCGTGATCCAAAAAAGCGTGGAGCTCAACGATTTATGACCACGCTTGGAGCACGATCAGAGTATAAAACAGAGGCAGCTCGCATCCAAAAGATAGTCGAAAAAATAGTGTTGCTAAGTTCATGAAAATCCCCTATGATGGCGCATCAAGGTCTGGTACATTCTGTTAAGGTTTGTTGTCTGTTAAGCTCTACTACCCCTTACCACACTTCCCATGTACTATTGGTGTCAAATCGTAATACAGCGGAATAATCTGATAATTTTGAGTGCGAAAAATTTTTCCACGGTCAGCGTGATCACCACAATTCCACAAAGCTCCCTCAAGATCATCACGAATCCCCCAAGTTCCCTCAAGATCATCACGATTCGATCCCACGACCCCCCATGCTCATCACGATTCTCTCAAATCATGGGGATCGCGGACATCGTGCCCCAGTGTAATCCCAGGGTTACTGTTTCAGAGATAATTGATAGAGATGTGTCAGAACATACAGTGCTTTGAAGCTTGCTTCATCATTCTGTGTGGAGTTTGCGTGTTCTCAGCAACTTGCATGGGTTTCCTCCGGGTAATCCGGTTTCCTTCTACAGTCCAAAGACATGCACATTAGGTTAACTGACTGCTTCAAATTGCACCTATGTGTAAGTGTAAATGGTTGTGTGTGTTGGCCCTGTGATGGTCTGGTGAGCTGTTCAGGGTGTACCCCGCCATCGGCCAGATTTGGCTGAGATAGGTGCCAGTCCCTGTGGCCCTGGGAGGATTAAGTGGTTCAGCAAAGGAGTGAGTGTATCTATAGAGACGAATGGATGGATGGATGGATGGATAGATAGAGAGACAGACAGACAAACAGATAGATAGATAGATACATAGATACATAGATACATAGATAGTTAGTGAACACCCAGTCCTGCCTGATCTTGGATCTTATCACGTCTTAATTCGCCATGAGTCAGATTCGACTGAAGGTACAAAAACAACATATTACTTAAAAATTTTCATTTCCTGTATGCATGCTTTATTATTATTATTATTATTATTATTATTATTATTATTATTATTATTATTTGGCGGTTGAGTGCAACACTCTGTACATTTTCCTTTTTTAAGTAACACATTTTGATGTGTTTATTATTAGACATGCCAATATCTGAGTTGTTACCATAGAAACAATAATGTATTAAAACAAATCCATTAATAGAAAGCTTTTACTTGAATTGCAGCCAGCGCTGCTGTCAGATCTGCTATTATAAAACATTAATTCATCAAAACCCTCTGACCAGATTTGAGATTTCAACAGCACTGTGGTGTAAATAATCTTATTTAAGAAGTCTCCTGTGAAAAATTACCTATATCATATTCTCTTTGCTGCATGCAAACTTCTTTCCCATTTCAAAGAGATTGGATTATCTTTGGATTAAATTAGTCATAAATAGAGTTTTCCTCACTGCAGAGCCTTTATACAGGAAGGTATTTGGTTTCATTTATAAGATATAAAACAGTGTGCTATATTCAGCCCTTTGTTCAAAAAGCCCATATAAACATTTGTTCTCAAAGGAAGAAGTTGGAGGGGGAAAACATTATTGTACAGCTTCGGTATTTGCATCTGCGTGGTAGAGGATATGTTTAATATTTCTGTCAGAAGCTGACTTTTTATTTTTTATTTTTTTGACTTGAGTTGAGTTCAGGACAACTGAGCTCTGGATACGCAGCTCGGTTTGATCACAGTTCCTTTTATTTCTTTTCTTTCTTGTTATCACTGCATGTCTAGATTCCTTTTATACCACCTTATCTCTTACTCTCACCATGCAATTCTCAGATGAAGTTTTTTTTTTTTTTATAATGCCTGTGGCACATTATCTTCCAACAAATCTCTGTATATGTGGATGGATGTGCATTTTAGCTCGGCAGGGTTTATCTGACTAAAGAAATGTGTTTATTATAATAGGATACTACACTACTTGGTAAGCTTTAAATAATGAAGGATTCATAACATGTCATTATACACACCAGACTGTTTTCTAAAGGATTCACAGATCTGGGATGTGTGTGCAGAGTGGCTGAATGAGTACATATACCGTACAGTCTTCTCCTGTCAGTGTGATCATAATGGATTCACTCATAAAGGTTGTTTTGTGGGAGAAGGTGTAATGTCTTTTAAAGTCTTTTAAATAGCTGAAAATGCTTAAGTACCCAAAGAAGCCTACAGGAACACAGAGCACATGATAAGGGAAACGTTACTGTTGATTATGGCAAAAAAAAAAATTTCCACTCAATGTTTTAGCACTGACAACTAACTCTGTGTGACTCAGTGGGATCTGAATTTATCAGCAATTTATTGTCACAAGTCTGTCACCTACTTTCTGGTGAAGTTTCCTACCATTGCATCATGACAAAAAGTGCAAGGAACAACTCAACTCTGTGTCTACATCCTTGTGCTAAATCGCCTGTACCCCTCAGGTCTTATGTATATAACGGATACTGATTCGCCCAAACACCATTCCAAAACCAGTCCACGCCCCCCTCCAGCTTTCCTGTAATGTACTAATGCACTATTGTCCCAGGGCTTCATTTACACTTAAATCAGCCAGTCAATAAGAGTATTTTTGCACTGGCAGTTAAGTGGCTTAATGAAATGAGACTCTCTCTCTCTCTCTCTCTCTCTCTCTCTCTCTCTCTATCTCTCTCTCTCTCTCTTTCAGCTGAGCAAATCTTTAATAACTCTTTAATCATGTAAATACAGTACTTCCTGGTACTCTGATAGATTTCATTTGTGTACTGACTCATTAAGTATGCCTTATATATAATGTTTCACTTGTGTGATTTTCCCCCCATCTCCTCAGATACACCCTTCCACCAACCACCCCACCATAAAAAAAAAAACAGCCACACCCGTCTATATGGCACTACAGCATGAGTTTTATTCGTTTTTATGAATTCAGGAATTTATTTTTATAATTTATAGTCGCACTCTCTGTGAGCACGTCTGTGTATGGATTCGGGCACAGCCACCATATTGAGCGCCGTGAGACAGACAATGGTGCAAAAAAACAACACATATATACAAGGAAAGAGCATTTACAGTGTTTGTGTATGTTAGTCAACATGAGTGTTCACATTCCCTGGATGCACTGCAAAATTTAATGAAAAGGCTGCAGATTCTGTTTTACAGTGCTCAATATTGCTCGGGATAATGATTGTCCCAGATGGAGAGACCATCCTTTAGATAAAGCAATATGGAGAGAGCATGCGTATGTGTGTGTGTGTGTGTGTGTGTGAGGTAGCTTGTACTGCAGTGAGCATTGTCTTGATGCTTTGTGTGTTGTGTAACACGTGTTTCAAACCATTGCCCTCAGGCTAATAGCTCTGATGTGGAAGCCTATTTTAAGGGTATTTGATGTTTGATATCAGATTGTGGGTTGTGTCCCTGTGACATTTGGCCACCAATAGTCAAACAAACATTTAAGAAAATAAATAAATAAAAACAGAATAAAAAGCATTAACATAATCTTTGTAACCAACCCTTAGTAACCTCTGGCTCAGCAGGGTTCCTGATTGGCCAAAGTTAGTCAGGTGATCCAGACAGACCGCTCACACTCTTACCATCTTTTTCCGTCTCTCTCGCCCCCCTCTCTCTGTGTGTATATCACTCTCTTTCTCGTTTTCTCCCTTCCACTGCTGCTCCACTTCTCTCTCTCTCTCTCTCTCTTTCTCTCTCTCGCTCTCTCTTTCTCTCTCGTACTCTGTAGAAGGCACTGATAGGCTCTCCTGATGCGCAGACAATTTATCTTCCTCATCTCCCTACCAGAGTAGGACTTCTCCTGGCATCACTATTGATCTCACAGAGCGGACTGAATTTACGCGTGTTGCTTTAGGAGCAGAGACAACAGGAAGCCAGAAAAAGGGAAAGACAAAAAGCCAGGACACACTCTTACTTAAAAGAGAGAGAAAAAAACAAAGGCATCAGCTGTGTAAAGGAAGCAGGCAGAGTAGCCAGGCTGCTATGGATGCGAGATGGCATTGTTCCTCATCCCAGGTAGTTTCTCTTTCTCACGGTCGCTCACCCATCTAGCCATCTTCGCATGCAGTGGCTTTATTTATTTATTTTTTCATATTCATGCAATGGGAAGAGGCATGCCCCTTTTATCTGCACTGTGCTGAGAGAAAGCTGAGGAGGAGAGAGGACATGAGGAAAAGTTGTAGTGCTTTGAAAAGAAACGATCATTGATGTCGTTTCTGTATTCCAAAGTCATCAGCACCGCTTTCTCTTCTCAAGCAAGCAGCTACTTTTCATTCACCGGTTGTTCGCTTACATTCTTCATCCAGCTTCCTAAACTGCATGACACCACGTCCAGTTCATTCAGCTGTCCCACATTCTTTCCCAAACAGCTGTCCAAACACTTATAAAGTAAAAGACTCTTTATACACTTAAAGATCATAAGATCAGATAAAGTATGTACTGTTGCCCATGGCAACAGAACATAGTAAGATTGCAGAGCAAAAGCTGAGCTCATAAAGTCCAACATCCCTTCAGCTGTGGCTGGAATCTGTTTGCCAGGGCTGGATTTGGGGGCAGAGCTGGCTTGAGTTCGGAGGTTCTGGAGTGTCTACAGCCATGTGCTCGATTGTTTTTCATCGACTCATCTCCACTCAAGCCCTTCTGAGCTCTAATCAGTCAAAACATTTTCACTCATATAGATAAAGACGTTCTGCTCAAGCACATTTGTAAACGGAGTCACAAGTAAAGGGAGTCGTTCCTTACTTTAGGTTCAGCCAACATTTTATTTATTAATGTTAGTGTGAAGCTATGTGACTGCGAGATATATCATCATTGGGGAGATTTTGTGTGTGTGTGTGTGTGTGTGTGTGTGTGTGTGTGTGTGAACAGCCAGTTGTGATCACGCGTAGATGTTCTACTTCTCATTCTCAGGTGACCATGTTGATTGGTCACGCTGTAAAAATCCAGTGTTTTATGATATTACTGTATTTTTTTAAGATAATAATCTGTTATAAGAAGTGCACAACAAGCACAGAAGTCAGCACTTCTCCTTTTAATAATTTGGTTTTAATAATCGCCTTTGCTAGACCATTTCCTTATTAAACAGTGAGAGTGTAACAGTGTCCCCAGGCCTGTCTTTGCATCTACACTCCCTGTTCTTGTCAAACCTTTTCTCTATCATGGTTTTTATAACAGGAGCCAACTATGTGAAGAGAGAAAGAAACACTGCAATGCCCCCGAACACAATTCTTATTCCTTGTATGTGAGCGTTCGGTTATATTAAAACACACCACACTCGGAGGTGAGATCTGAAAGCACAACCAAGCTCTATTTAGCACCAGAACTGCTGCATGAATATTCACATCTCATTAGCAAAGCACTAAGCAAAGCCAAGGCACTTTGATGTTATCAGGTTCGCTCAGACTTTCTCCCACTCTCACCCAAGAAGTAGAGAAAGAAATCAATGCTTGGCTTTGCTTTGCAGGTCCCAGCTGAGCCACTCAGGTTTATTTATTTATTTATGTACTATATTTTATTTCTGCCATTTGTAATGGTCCACATCTCCATGGCAACAGAAAGAGACAGTCGTGCATGTCGAAGGTAGCATGAATAAAAGTGGATGCTCGTATACCAAGTAGAGAAAGAGAGTTTGCTCAAGGATGAGCTGGGAATAGGAGCTACAGAAGATGGCACTCCAACAGCAGGCTGTGAAATATAGATTGGGTTTTCGGAGTAGAGGATTATTATAGAGCTGAAACAAGAGCTATAAAAGCGAGACAAGGGCGTGATGTCTATTAGTGGCAAATGGATGGAGCTGGTGTGCAGTAATGCTCTTTTCAACTCGCCTGCTTGGCTTACAATTAGGGCCTGGAGGTAGAGGAATAGTGGTCAGGACTCAGGAGAAGATGGAGAGGTTGCTGAATCTGTGTCAGCTCTTTTCACTTCGGTTCTTTCTTCTGAACCATGGCTCTCTCTGGCAGCTGTGGGGTAATTGGAGAGGGGGAAAAGGTTGGTGCTTTATAATTAAAGCACAGCTGGTTCTCAGTATGTCTGTAGTTGAGCTGAGCTTTTGCTTTTCCTTTTCCCTATGTACAGTATCTCCACTCTCTGGCCCATGTGCTTTCCCCACCCATTTGGCAGCAAGTCAGGCATTTCATTGTGTTCCGTGACTGAACAGTAATTAAATGCAAGAGAAGAAGAGGAAACATAGGAAGAGAATCCTCCACTGACATGCTCTGGCAGGGTATCCTTATAAGTTCGAGCAAATGATCTCTTCGTGGCTTTAGCCCGTTTCTTCCTCCTTTTCCCCATGTCCCCATGTCCAATCAGCACAGCTGTTGAGTAGGCAGAGGAGGATGGTAAAGAACAGCAGATGGAGGCTGAGAGCTCAGTCTTAGTCATATTTGACTTTTATGGAGCCTCATGCTCACTGCTTGTGTAATACCACATCTGAGGAGTCTGATTTTAGTCCTGGCACTTCGGTGAGACATTTCACTTCTGAAAGGAGAGAAGGAGAGGAACAGATGAAAAAAAAGGAAAAAGAAAGAAGCTAGGGCATACAGACAGTTCTGTTAGAAGATTATGGATAAGTTCACTGAGTGCTTTTCTATTCTCCATGCACTAAATGATGCACTAACTCCAACAAATCAGATTAAAGCTAGAATTATCCTGAAGTGTATAAAGAGTTTGTTTTTTTTATGTGAAGTCAAGTGATGTGTTGGATGACATCCAGATTTCTTCTAAAATATATGACATGATATAAAAATATGTGAAAACTTCCGGCTACATTTTTAACTTGAAAAATCTTGTTGCAAATAGTAATGAACACTGTTATTCTGTGAGTCAGCCTGTCTGTAGTGTTTACTGATTCCACTGTGGAGCTTCTCTGGGTGGAACATATCACTGATATGTCATCCTGAATACTGATGTAGTACAGTGTCAAAATCAACAAGACTTCGGAATCAGTGTCTGAAATTCATCGCCTAACACTTGATAAAGTCCTTTTTAAATTGACCAAGAAAATGGCTGCAACTTCACAGTTAAATAATCCGAGGATGAAATATCAGGATTGAATTATTTTATATACAGGCCTATATTTATCAAGTGTCCAGTGCATAAGGGATATTTGAGTTTAGTTTGCACAGATATTATTCATCTACAGGGGTGGACCGTAACAATATACATTTACTCAAGTTCATTTTTCGAGTATCTGTATTTTACTTGAGTAAAAATACTACATATATTTTAACACAAGTATCTGTACTTTCTAGTCATTAAGTATTTAAAACAGTCTTAATCTTATATATGTATATATATATATATATATATATATATATATATATATATATATATATATATATATATATATATATATGTATACTCATTGACAAAAGTCTTGTAACACATGTGGACACTCATGTATAAAAGCTCATATCTCACCAACCTATTAACCGATTTTCATCAACTATGACTTTTATTAATCCTACAAGTGTACAGATTGTTTTGTAAAAGCAACAGGAAATTGCACATTTATTTATACTTTTACAGTTTAAAGTAATCAAAGTAATTTTTAAAATTAGTAAAATATAATTAGTAAAATCAGTAAAAAAAAAAAATGGAACATGCTTGATTAACTAAATATACATAACATACAGGTATTAAGGCAGCTTTATGGCAGTTATAAAATCTTTTTGCAAAAACTGTAAAAACCTTCAAGATCTCCTAAATCAAATGAAAAGTAGTAAGAAATTTCAGACCCCCTTGGTACACATAGGTAAGCTTGGTCAGTCAAAGAAAACTACCCACAAAACAACTGGCTGCAAAAAAGTTGTAGTGCTTCCTGATGACTCCCTCAAAAGCTCCATTAGGACTCATATCTAGCAATATCTGCTTCAGCATCAACTATATACATCATATTTCGTGCAATGGTCACCATACTTGATACAGGTCCTGTACAAGACACAGCTAGAACACCATGACATGCTTCCCAAGGTCCGAACACGTGGAAACTGTTATTAGTGGCAACATAGAGAAAAAAATGATATTTGAGATGAAATATTAATTCAATTTCATATTGCTATACCACTCAGTTGTTACTGACCATCTAGAAAATTGCTGGACCCAGAGTTCACCGAAGAGCCAGTCATGTATGAAAGTGAAACATCATGGTTTAAGGTCACCTCCAGTACATGTGTATCACAAAGCTATGTAAGATGGGTGGGAACATTACCAGACGCAAATATCAACAGATAAATGCTTCCCATTATGTTCCAAACCTACAGATTTCCCACCAAAGGGTTGATAACAGACTGTTTTCTGACCATTTGATGAATGAGCTGCCCTCTTAAATTGCTTACTATTTTATTAAAAATGGATTGCAAGTGTCTTGGGCCTCAAGGATTTTTAGTAGCACTTACAAATTCTTATTATTTGTAATCTGAACATCTTGAAGATGTCTGATTCTTTTAATATGATAAATATTCATCATGGCATGCACCTGGGAGTCTGGTACCTTCATGGCCATGTTTGCAGAGGCACTACTGACCTTGAGTGATGCTTTTAATTTTCCAATATGATGTTATATTTGCTACAGTATTATATATTTAGTTATAAACAAGGCCATTTGGTTATTTTTCTATAATAAATATAGTCTTGAAAGTGAAATTAAGTCTTTGTGACAAATGCCTTGTCAATGACTGTAATTTTATTTTCTTTTTTAAAAAGGAAACATTTAAAAAGCAGACATTTCACCTCTTCCAGAAAAGTCTTCTGTTACTATACCGGCGAAATTGATGCAGGTTATTGTGGAAATCGATTGTTTTGGCTACACGAAGCTAGTGTGGCACAGAGCAGCAGAGAGTGTATGGGTGCAGAGAGTGTGTGTGTGTGTGTGTGTGTGTGTGTGTGTGTGTGTGAGAGAAAGAGAGAGAGAGAGAGAGAGAGAAAGAGAGAGAGAGAGAGAGAGAGAGAGAGAGAGAGATTCATTTCTCAGGGCTTTAGAAGTAGAAATGTCCTTCAAAATCCAACTTTTTATATTTATTCTTATTTCAGAGCCTATACTAATTTACTTTTACTTGAGTAAAGAAGATGAGACAGTTCTTCTGCTTTGAACAGAATCATTTATACTGTATCAAAACTACTGTATTTGTGCTTCTATTGAGTAAAGAATGTGAAGAACTTTGAACACCTCTACTTACCTCCAAATGTCTGAGCCATCATTTTGTAACTACTGAAGCTACGTAAGAAATCATACATTTTGTAATGTGTGGTTTACATGATCAGAATGCTTTCCCATGAAATGTTATTGTATTTTGAGAGTGCTTTTAACAAAAAAAGCAACTTTACCGAAATTTCAATGTAGATCTGGATAGCTAATGCTAAAAAAATAACCCCAGAGATGACACAGGTAACTCTCTGAGACAATATGAAGGAGAAAATAGACCCAGAAAGACAGTCAGGCTAAAAAGAAAAAGAGGTTGGAATCTGTCTCAGCAGGTTCTGGTTGAAGGCGGGGTACAGCTCTCTGAACAGCTCGCCAGACCATTGTAGGGCCAACACACACACACACACACACACACACACACACACACACACACACAC
>JAOUQZ010000051.1:9148334-9170320 GCA_028564935.1 Neosilurus hyrtlii | reverse complement strand
CACACACACACACACACACACACACACACACACACACACACACACACACACACACACACACACACACACAAAATAATTCACACATACACATAGGCACAATTAGGAACAGCCAATTGGCCTGAGGTGCATGTCTTTGGATTTTGGGAGGAAACCAGATTACCCAGAGGAAACCCATACAAGCAGGGGATAAACATGTAACCTCTACCCAGAAACACCCTCTCCAAGCCTTGGACACAAACCTAGAATTTTCTTGATGTGCAGTGGATGTGCTAACCATTACGCCACCATGCCACCCCGCAGTACATTCTGTTATGTGAAAATGTCTTGGCAAATTGTGTGATTCCAAACGCATTCCACCGTTCCTGAGCGCACACAGGATACACATGATTTAAAATAATTCTCCTAACATTATTATCTCAAGCCTAATGTCAGTGTATGTGATAATGCATCCTGCCAGTAAAGCAAGCTAAGTTGCATTAAAGTTCCTGAGTGGAGCTATATTGTCTCTCTTCCCTGTGCTATCTGCCCAATGCCCCAGCACCAGAGATCTAAATTATTTACTCTCACTGACCTACTTGCAGAGTGTTTGAGAGTTGGGAGTTGAAGAGATATTGCTGTGAGCAAAAAAAGCTGCCGAGTGGTTATGGAAGCTACACTGATAAAACTGTGCAGGGGCACTCCTGCTCACACCATCTCACGTTCCTTCTCTCTCCCACCATTGTTTGTGTGGGGTGGAAGTCTATGACGTCCTGACTGGAGTGGGCACTGCCCTGATGCCTGTGGGTAGTGTGTGTCTGTATGTGTGTGTGTGTGTGTGTGTGAGACTACATAGAGGCAGATCGATGTTATATCCATCACTGCCTCTCTGTCGACTCACACACAGACAAGCATGCGCCAGCTGGCGTCAATTCCACACAGGGCTAATCAGAGAGGTGTGAATGCTGGCGCTGAATGAACGCCACCACTTCACATCGTCAGATTCTTGCTGGAGAACGGAGCAGAATGTAGCACCAGCATTCTCCAAGCAGATCAGATCAGCGTTACAGTCACGGACGATCATCTTAACTTGATTTCAGTGCTGATCATTTGCGGTGGGAGTCCGTCAACAGAAAGATTGCAGCAATGGCTTTCTTTCCTTTTGGGACTATTACTGGAACGGAGGCAAGATTTTGCTGTGTATTCTTTGTATGTATGTGGCCTTGGTCCAGTTGCTTTTGCTTGCCAAGGAAGGATGGGATTGATGTTCTTTGCATGTATTTTGTGCACAGAGATACAGCAAAGTGTATAGAGTTTGGGTGTGTGTATGTATATGCTTCTATGGTAATGGTGTTCTGGGTTTGTACAATTGTAGCTTGAGTTAATCTAGCGGTATCTCCGCCTGATCTCTGGGTTGAACATTACTAACAGTTTGTATGCAAAGTTTTTGGAAAACTAAGGGCTACTTTGGTACAAAATTAAATCCTATCCAGCCACATAGTTTGAATTAAGTTTGTTGAAATCAGGACTGAAATATATATTATGGCAATGCTTATATTATTGAACTCCTGAACCAATGTTTCATTGCCTTTGAGACTAATGTGTGTTAGAGAGTGCTAGGCCTGTGGATATATATATAAAAAGACTATAGAGCATCACATTTCTCTCTTTAACAGTCATCATGGTTGTTTTCAGACCATATTAACAGTCTCTGTCTGTGCCTCTTATATACACAGACTCCAGACTCAGACGAGACAGCCTAATGCTGGCAATACATATTTTTAATCATTCGTCTCTCTCTCTCTCTCTCTGCCTCTCTGTCTCTCTGTCTCTCACTCTCTCACTCTCTGTCTCTCTGTCTCTCTCTTTCTCTTTGGCTGGCTGGCTCCCCCAGGATGATCTGTTAGTAGCATCAGCTGAATGTCCCACCGATGATGAAGATATCGACCCATGTGACCCAACCTCAGGTGGGTTAGGTTAGTCATCTTTCTTTTTTATTATTGCTGTCCATGTGTCTTTCTTTTGCTGCAACTCATTTTATGTAATAAGCTCAAAGTTATGCAATAAAAAGTCTCTGATGCTTAATCGTAATCGGACTATTCTAAACTCCATTTTGTTATGAAACCGAATAATTAGGCTTTTAACTAATTGTGTTTGAAAATCATCGTTGGAACAAAATAGCATACCATTTAACAGAACAATAAACCAAAGCACTCCAACCCCCAACCAGGGAAACAGCACTTACTGTCTTTCTACAAAGTAATAATCATTTTAATTGCTTATTTAACATATTTGAAGACAAAGCACAAATTTATGGACTTGAGAAAGTAGCTGGTGATTATTGCAGGAATATTTTTTATTATTTATTATTTGATTATATTATATTATTTATTGTTTATTATAGTGGGGGGAAAACTAACAAGAAACGTTCTATTATGTAACACATTATACAGTACAAATATGCACATAATGACAGGCTTTTACACTCTCCAGTGGAAAGTCTTTCAAGGTTTTATGTAGAGCCTACAACTGGTGCATTATGAATTAAAATTTTTAGGAAGATAAGAAGCATTGTCTATTCAGATACTCCGTTCTCTTTTGTTTTATACTATTCTTCTTCTTTTTTTTATTCATCCATTCATTGCTTAATTTTTCAGGGGTATTTTTGTGTGTTTTTTTTCCTTCTTCAAATCAACTTAACTTTCAATATAATTTTGTTTTATGTGTGTTTGTGTTTTTATTATGGTGGTGGATGGTTGAAGAACAGAGATTTCGGAAAGGCCACTGAGCACAGGCTTTTCTGAATCTCTTAGCAGTGTGGCTAGATGGCTACATGCTAATGTTTTCAAGAATGTTTAACAATGAATTAAAAGAATAAAGGTTAACAGAAATGGGTTTTTCTTTAGCAGTTTGTCGAAGATGTGAGCTGCAAATGACCCGTGTATTTGTTCTGTTTACAGTAGCATTAAAACCTTGTCAGAAAAATAATGAAATTCCCTCCCAAGGCAGGAATTCAGAGATTTCAGAGACGCAGACTAGTCTAGTGAATAATCTAAATGAGGCTATTGTAGTTAGAACAGAGAGGAAGTTAAATAATACTGTTATCAGGAATAAAGTTTCCTGCATTGTGATGTGATCACTCTATTATCCAAATGCATGGGGGAAAACCTGATTTGTTCTTCAGATACATTTATATTTTTCACTACCTGCAGGCTGCAGTTGATTCAGTGACAGTAAGGAGACTTGTTTGTTTCAGGTGTCATTTCACTACGGGTTTTATGTCCTGCCCCCAGCCATGCAGATGCTGAATTACTCCCCCATCTCATTGTAACTTTAAACGAATCATGACATAAATCACACAAACAGATCACCATCTCTGTGCTCGGAAATAAACAGCGAGTAAATAAAGCTCGCTCAGTGTTCACCAGAGATAAAAAATATCGGGCACATCCAATTTAATCACTGAGTCTTAGTGCATCAGCCAATAATAAGGTGCACTTTATGGCCTGCTAGAGTCAATATGATGAGTAGATTGCATTAGAGCTGTAAAGTGAACGCAGGCGAAAGGCGAATGCCTTGAAGTTTCACATATCAGTATCATCATGGATTTTTTTTTATGTTCTGTACATGTTTGAAAGCAGTTAGTGAGTTGTCAGTCAATCCAACAGAGTAAAACCATCAAATCCATTTCTTAGAGGATTGATTTTCTTCATGTCTCGCCTTTTTTCTTGTAAACAAAGGTTTATTACTAACTGTAGTACTCTATGTTCTGTATTTGCATAGTGTTTGGCTAATCAATGATAAAAGGCTGCCGTTGGAAAGCAGATAAATTGACGTTTATAATGAACAGTCTCGCTCTTTCTGCCTCTGCCGTCTATACAGCACACCCTCCCCTGCCAGAAGCAAAGGGTTACCCAAGCCCAGAGGTGATCCGTGAGTCCAGCAGCACGACGGGCATGGTGGTGGGCATCGTAGCAGCTGCCGCCCTCTGCATCCTCATCCTCCTCTATGCCATGTACAAATACCGCAACCGTGACGAGGGCTCGTACCATGTGGATGAGAGCCGTAACTACATCAGTAACTCAGCCACGCAGCCAAATGGAGCAGCCGTCAAAGAAAAGCCCATCGGCGTGGCCAAAATCTCCAGTAAGAACAAAAAGAACAAAGACAAAGAATACTACGTCTGATCCCACAGACCTTTCCCCCCCTCCCAGTTCCTGTGTTCAGAAGCACACAGGCGAAAGGGGGGAGGCACCAATCCTGTGTATAGTAATTAAGAGGAAAAAAAGCACAGTCTTAGTTTTAACTGAGACACAGATATACTGTTACTAACAATATACTTTATACTCAAGCACACAAGAACTATACAAAGTTACACGTGTGTACAAAAGGAACCTGGTGAGAATGAAAGGAACTTTGACAATGAAAATCAATCCTCTGGACAGGGACAAGCCGTTACAACCCTGTATGTTAGGGTGAATCTTAAGAGACATGGCCACTGGTCAAAACTGAGGTCTTACTGTGTTTCATATTATGTTGCCTGTGTATGTGTTACTGGGACATGCCCTCTCCATGCAGAAAATCCATAAACATCTGGAAAATTAAAAAAGACATTCACTAAATGAGAGGAAAAAGAGACTTATTACACTGAGAAGCTACCTACTGTATGATCGTTCAATCAGCCAAAGTATTCACCCCCCTCTTTTCTAATGGCAGTGTTGGCCATTTGGAGACAGAACCAAACTGAAGCTAAAGATAAAGGATCCAAACATAAGTCAATACTGAGGATGAATACCTTGGGTCAAAGAGGACTATGGAGGCCTTATTATGAAGCAGTGAAGTGAAGTGTAAAATCCATCATGGTTTTCCTTTTGTTTGTATGCTGGTCATGATAATGACAGCAGCGATGAGGTGGTGATGCTGATGATTAAGGTAAAGAACGGAGGGGTCGTTTGGCGATAGATTGAGAAATACTCCATGCACGTGAAGTATCTTATTACATATGTTTATATACGGTGCAAAGACTATCTATGTGTGCTCTCTGGACTGTGGCTGAAGTGGTGTTTTATAGCCTGTTATATAGATGATGCCAACTACAGTATACCTGCTCTTCAAACATTTTCTAGTAAAAGCAACTGGGAAAATGATTAAAAACAGAAAAAAACTAAATGTTAATGTGTTGCTATAGAGATAGAACCGTTTCTGCCATTAGCTATGAACATTTGGGCTCCTGTATTTTTGTTTCCTACTTTATGCGCACCTTCAACACCAATATTTTATTTTTGACATTCATTTTTATTTTCACAACAACTCCTTTTGTGTCACCATACAAAAGACACCAACACTAGTTTGGGTTTGGGCAAAAAGCAAACCATCAAAGTAAAATGATTGGAAATGTTGAAGCAATATCATTTTGCTCTTCTGACATTGATTTAATATGAGATGACATTATGATGTAAAAAAAAAGACAGTTAACTGGATCCCAAAGTATATGTATTAAAATATTTCAATCAAAAGACACAAATCTCAGCAAGAACTAAAAATGTATTGTTTGTGAACACTCCTCTTTGCTATATTGTACTACACTGAATGCACAAGAGGCACAAAACACATAAAATTTCAGAATAAATGTTAGATTTTCTTTTGTTTTTTTATTTGTGTTTTTATTTGTGTACAATTTTTCTATGATACCTCCTTTTGTTTTTATTGTGACAATTCTTTAATGACCTCAAAGTGAAGATTTATTATGAAAAAATAGTTTTGAAAAATCAAACAAATAAATAAAATATTAATTAAGACTTAAATCTATTTGCCTCTTATTGGTCATGTAAACACTGGACCAAATCATATCAAAGATTTTTTTTTTGTTGTTGTAAGTTTGAGTTTGATATAATGAATGCTTGGACTTTTTTGCTGCACATTTATACACACACACACTCACACACACACCGAGATATGTATATATATCCATGAAATAACCAGATTCCATCCTCAAAGAGGGCAGACTATAAGAACAAGGTCGAGTAGCAGGCCTTGGGGGCAACAAAGTTATAGACTAGCAGAGGGTGAAAACATCTCTCCAATGACCAGGATGATTGTCAACACCATTAAATGTTACTCATTAAATGTAGGTCACATCAAGTGACCTAAAAAAAAGAATGGCAAATGTCAGCTGGTGGTAAAGCTTGAACAAGGCTCCTCCAGGTGAGGTCAAAGTCATGTAAAGCTAGAAAAAACCCTTCATCATTGAGAAGCAAATAAAATTAAAGTTTGCTTTAAAAAGTCCACAAGAATTTTTCTCTGAAGAGTCAATGCTTAGCTTTTTCCATCTTCTGGTTGTCTAACAGTTAGACAAAGACCTGAATAGGCCTTAAAGCCCCAGTGTCCCACACTGAATGTGAAATTTGATGGGGGTGGTTTGGCAAGGCTGGAATGGAGCAGTTTTTTGTTTGTGAACTATGCATGAATCAAACCATGTAAAAAGATGAAAATGTATCTGAGAAGAAAATGTGCTTTATCCTGCTCTGACACTGTTTTTCCAACAGAACAGTGCACCACCTCACACACCCAGGACAATCAATATGTGGTTGCAGGGCCACAAGATCCCATCATGACCAACCAACGTGATCAAGAGGAGGATGGATGGCCATCTAAAAAAGCTGAGCTAATCAAATATTTGCACCAGGGGTGGTATAAAGTCATCCAAGAACAATGTGAAGACTGGTGGAGAGTGTGCCAAAACATATGAAGGCTATGGTTAAAATATCAGTTGTTTAAAACTGAGTATGATCTTGATTTCTATGCATTATGCGAGGTTTGATAATACGTTCATTTTTATTTTTTTACCAGTTTTTAAATGCTTTAAGTGAGAATATTTTCATGTGGAATTTGGGAAAGATGTTAGTAGTTTATAGAACAATTTTGCAAATCACAAAGAATATACACAGCAGGCATAGAAAAGAATTACCCCTTCGAACTATAGCTTTGCAGTCTGAAATGAATGACGTACAAAATAAATCTTTCTAGCTGTAAAGGACATAATAGCGACACTTAAGAAAAAAAAAAAAAATATATATATATATATATATAAATAAACTGCATTAAGATTCACCCCCTGCTTTGATTACAACCATGAGTCTTTTGGGATACTTCTAGCCCAACTTTTCACATTTAGACTGTGAAATATTTGTCTTCATTTCTTCACAGAACTGTCCAAGCTGAAGGGGCCCTGTCTAGGCCATGCAAGAACATTCACCTTTTTCTTCTTTAGCCACTGTGTGGTCAACTTTGCTGTGTGTGTCAGGTCATTGTCATGTTGGAAGGTGAACTTTTTTCCCATTATCTATCTGGCAGAGGGCAGCAGGTCTTCCACAATAATTTGACAGTATTTTGCTAGATCCATTTTTCCTTCCATCTTGACAAGTACCCGAGTCACTGCTGCAAAGAAACACCCGCACAACAGGATCCTACAACCGCCTTGCTTTCCTGTAGCTATGACATTCTTTGTATGATAAACTGTATTGGCTTTCTGTCAGATATATCTTTGATGTTGAAGTCAAATAGTTTGATATCATTTTCCATTTGAGCTCAATGTTTAAGATGTGTTTTGGCAGTGCTCAATCAAGACTTGATGAGTGGCTTTTTTTCTTGCAACACTCCTGTACAACTCAGATTTGTGGAGTATTTGTGTTACAGTTTCACATGCACACAATGGCCAAAACATTTGCCAAAAATCCCTGTAACTGCTTAAAAGTCGTTATGGGCTTCCTGGTAACCTCTCTCATCAGTTTCATTATCACTTTTACATCTTGTTTGAAAGGATCCTAGTAGTACCAAACACCTTCGACTTCTTGCTTATAGACTTTACTATGCTCCTAGGGATTGATAAAACCTTTGGGGTTTTTTTTGTATCTCTTTCCTAACTTGTGCCTGTACACATATTTATTCCTGAGACCTTTTTACAGTGCCTGGCCACCCACAGTTCATTGTTTTCTTTCAGATATACTGAAATATTTTAGGAATAGTTTATATGTTAAATTTATCAGAATAATGTTAGGGGTGATGCTTTATTCTGTTTTTATATTAAATAAATAAATAAATAAATATTACTGTTGCTATTATATTTTTACTATGCTGTTAAGTTGCATTCAGTCAATACAGCTGAAAAACATTTTTATGTGTGTTCATTTCAGGTATAAAGCATTAAAATGTGAATATTTTCAGCATAGCTGATTCTTTTCTCCATTTTAAGATTACACTGGTTATTCCCTACACTGTGGTGGGGTGCAGGAGTACAAATCAGCAAAACACTTTGGTGAATATGATGTGGTTTTGGACCTCTTGCCTGCAAAGTGATCATAATGCCCTGAACAATTAGCAGGCAATAGAGCATGAGGATTGTCCTTTTGTTTGATATGGTAGGTTAGCATGGGGCAGGTTTGGGCATCTTCTATTTTGCAATTCCTAATGAATGAATGAAAGGGAGCAGGGCACGATTTCAATAAACATAAATAAACATAATGTTAGCTTGAATGTTTCACCAAATCGGTGTGGGTAAGGAACTAGTTGAAAAAACACAGTGATAAAACAGTGTTAGTGTGGGCAGAGAACATAACTCCTTGTTTGTTAAGTTTTCTCACATGAGCACCACAACAAGGAAAGCAAGGGCCCCAGTCTAGAAGGAGACCACTGAGGACAGAGCTTTACATTATGCCATTAGGACAATGACAATTTCCTGAGAACCCTATTAATTCAATTTATGGGTTACTCACAAAATTGTTGGTGTGTGGACAAATGTAATCAGCCATCCTCTCCCCCTTCTACTTAATTTAATAAATCCTATAATCAGCCATGTACAGGAGATTACAGGGTCTCCAGAGGGTCCCCATAGCACTAGCTTGCTGCCAAAAGCTTTGTAATTTCAGAGCAGCAACCTCACTCTATGAAGCACACTTATCCTTCAGGCAATTGGGGAGGCAGTAAGTGTGAATCTGTTTTTACCAGATTAATTGGCTGGTTGCCAGTACAATTTTATCAACAACTAGCTAGTCCCCAGCCTTATTGTCTAAATTGTTATTAACACTGTCAAAATTCTCATGCTGATATGTTAGAACTGTTTAATTTTAGGATTGTCAAAGTTCTAGATTTGATTTGGGTACAAGGTACCTTGACAATATTCTTTTTTAAGTCTCTCTTCTCTGGGAGCCCCAGAGTTCCTAGAAATTTCTTTGTCCTCCCTCACACGGGGAATGTCAAGCCTCACTGAAGTTGTTGGAGGTGTGCTGTAAAGAAATGGTTCAAAATCAGTTCCAAATGGTATATTTATCAGTAAGAATCAAATCTTTCATTGCAGTGTGCTTCCTTTTCACTTTGGGAGTAACAGAATTTTAAAATGCTATGACAATACAAGCAAAATCGAAACATTTCAGCTCTGCAATTGCCTTCAGTTTTCAGAGCTACCTCTCTAGATAGATAGATAGATAGATAGACAGACAGACCCACACACACATATACAGTACACTTAAACCAGCCTGTCAGGCACCAACAATCATGGCATGGTGAAAATTACTGAGATCACATTCTCTCATTTCCTCATTATGATGGTTGATGTGAACATTACCTGAAGCTTCTCGCATATCTACATGATTTTATGCTCTGAACTGCAGACTGATTAGACCGGAAGATAAGTTCAAGTGTTCTTTATAAAGTGTGCCATAGATAGATAGATAGGTACATATATAGGTAGATAGAATATTACTTGACATGTTATTCAAAGCACAAAATGCTTTAGACCATCATTCTGCACTGAAACCCCTTTCTGGTCATCTCACAGGACCTCATACTGGGTCTTCACCCTGCAGGAGGTCATTGATCCAGTATGATAATGAACATCACTTATACGCTATGCATGGCTGAACAAGAACGGCGCTGTGCCCTCAGAGGGCTGGATGCTGTGGGTACACGGTCACAACGCTGGACCTGCAGGTTGAAGCCGCTTTTTCATTTTCTGCACAGGAGGAGGCACAGGAACAACTTGCATGAAATAACCACCACTATAGAGAAGCATCCCTGCCAATTTACGGTTCATGAATTATTCCCAGCAGCTACAGACCATTTGTCAGGCCTCATTTCAACTTTGCGGAGGGAGGGAGAGCAGAGCAGGTAGGGAGGGTAATAGGTCTGAAAATTGTCCTGTGGAAAATTTACTTAGGGATAGAGGTTCAAACTCAGGTCAGCAAGGGTCACAGATTAAGAAAGATTTGTGTTTTCCCTTCTCTAGCATATCGTCTTCAACCCATGAAGGCCTTGTAAGTTAGCCAGTGAGTTGAGTCAGGTGTGTTAAATCAAGTAGAATCTTAAAGTCAGCAGTGCTCTGACCTTCCTGGACGTGATCACTTTTACCCCATCAGTGGGTCCAGACTACAGTTTCTCATTTTGCTACATATTGTAACTATATACTTTCCTTACTGTTTTCACTGTTAACAGTACCCTTCAGAAATGCATGGTGGCATAGGGGTTAGCACGTCCACCTCACATCAAGACGGTGCTGTGTTTGAGTCCTGGGCTTGTCAAGAGTGTTTCTGTGAGGAGTTAGCATGCTTGCATTATTTTCCTCTGGGTATACCAGTTTCCACCCATAATCCATAGACATGCACATTTGGTTAATTGGCAGTATCTAATTGCCCCTAGATGTGAGTGTGAGTTTAAATGGTTGTGTGTGTTGGTCCTGCAACGGACTGACAAGCTGTTCAGAGTGTACCCCGCCTTCAATGGTTGATATAGGCTCCCACCACCCCTCAACTCTAATAAGATAAAGCAGTTCGGAAAATGAATATGAATGGATGAATACACTTTAAGAATAACACTGGCCTTTTAGTGCAAGTTTCTATAAAAGGTAGCCAGTACAGCATTTGATTGAAGTTTTATTTTTGTGGTATTATATTATGATCGTCTTATCTTATGTTTGTTGAATCAAAGTTCTTTTTCCAAAATCAAGCAAATTTCTCATAAATGCACATAAAAACATTTTTTATTAGGTCATAGCATTTATTGTACAACCCTAATTCTAAAAAAGTACCATATTATTTTGAGACTGTTCCAGACATTTTAGATGCAGTTGGGTTTTTTTTTTCCATCTTTACTTCTGAAAGACTCTGCCTCTCTACAATGCTCTTTTTATACCCAGTCATGTTATTGACCTGTTGCCAATCAACCAAATTACTTGCAAAATGTTCCTCCAGCTGTTTCTTCTAGTACCACTTACTTTTCCAGCCTTTTGTTGCCTCGTGTGTACTTTTTTGATGTGTTGCTGCCTGAAAATTCAAAACGAGCTAGTAATTTTCATGACATCCCAAAATGACTTAATTTCAAAATTTGATATCCTTTCTGTGTTCTACAGTGAATAGGATATGAATTTAAAATGTACCAAAGGTACAAACTATGGTACAAACTACTTAAGAGATGCATCAGTACATAATCATAGGCATACAAAATTGCTCCAGTATCAGTGATAAAAGCTTAGCACATCGTTCAGTAGTGACGAGGCGATAGGAAATGACCATGATCAGGATTCATTCCACCAGTGATGATGTTAATCAAAGCACAGCAGACTTCAGCTTGCATTTAGTGACAAGATCAAGAGGAGGTCCTACAGCATCTTCCCACATTACAACTAACCTGATAAAAGATCTTAAAAATAAAACTCAGCACAAGGTGTTCATTGCTAAAAACAGACTGCAGCAACCAATAGTGCAGTATTCTGTTTCTGATGTTCAAAATAAAATGAAAACAAGATTATACTTTTCTTTCAGCTGAAAAGCAGACAAACAAAAAGTCCCTCTATTTTTACAAAACCCACAACCTTATTACATTCAAGGTGACTAATGTAGCTAACTAGAGACTTGTGAATGCACATAAAGGCTAAATAAACACTACTCGTGTTTAACACTAAAATGGTATTGACACGTCCCTTACTATGCAAAACTATTTACCGGATTATCATGATGTGTAATGGAATGTCAATTAAGTATAAAATAATCAAAAAGCCTATTCAGTATTAAGGAGTGTAGTGTACCGTGAAGGAACTTGCATTCTGTACACTAAGTATTCATGCTTCCTGAACTTTTCCACACTGTGTAGTGTTAAAGCCTTTTATAGAAATAAACTTAATTTGGAATTTTAACCATTTACACACTGTGTTTAACATTTGAGCAAAACAATATATTAACACACAAAAATAATTAAACCAAAAATCAGAAATGGATTGTAAAGTATTCACACCCTGCATCGCTGCTTGGTAGAACTATCTTTGAGTACAACTAGAGGTGCACATTTTATAAAATATGTCGCTTTCAGCTTTGCACATCATGCACATCTGTTCTGATACAAACTATATTTGTAATGCAAATGTGCACTTGACCCAGTCAAATTGATTATTATTATTATTATTATTATTATTATTATTATTATTATTATTATTTTTAGGCCCTACAGTCACATGGCGAGCTATTTAGGATGTACCCCGCCTTTGCCCAGAGTAAGCTGATATGGGCACCAGCCTTCCTGCTACTCTTATTAGGATTAAGCAGTTTAGATAATGAATGAATTAATGAGTGAATGAATGAATGAATGAATAAGAAGAAGAAGAAGAAGAAGAAAAATTGCAGAAAACCTTGTGTACACACACAGGCTACACACTTTTTTATTATAAATGTGCATATTAAAGTGCTCTTTATTTTCCACAGCAGTTCCCCAATAGGCCTAACCTGCACAAGATTGCTAATGATCATTTGTCTTCCACCAGTTACATTTTCATGATGAGATGTGCTTGGACATCAGACAGAATGGTTTTTAATAGCTTTCCATTGTGCTGTGGTGTCTGTTTCAGCCTTGTGCAGGCAGTGACGACAAATGAATATGACCAGGACTCTATTAACATCAGCAGCTCTACTGTGTTCCACAGGACAACTAAATCATCTCATTGTGCAACTGAGACTGAGTCATTAACTGGATTCTATATCATGGCTGTACAAAATGATTTTACATCACATTAGGCATGTTTGGACTGGAAGAAGATTCGCCTTATGCAAAAGTAATAATGTGAGAAATATTATTTTAAGACAAAATGGAATTCAAAAGCAAGTCAACACGCTTCATAAGCTCAGGATTAAAGGCAAAATGGGGGAGAGGGGGGAGGGGATCACAGTAGATTTATTCCCAGAGGCAAAGGCAAAGATCTGCATTGCAGAATGCACACATTTAACAGAGCAGATCATTGCCTTATATAATACCGTTTTTTTCCCTCCACACTTTGGGGTACTAAAATAAAAAGCATCCCATTTCACTGTTCCAGCAGGACTAAAATTTTGTTATGACAAAATAATAAACTGGAAAAAAAAACACGAATTTTAATGCAGTGCTTAAAATGATAACCTGGTACACAAATTCCTATAATGTCAAACGTAAATATATCTTTACTGTGACTGCAAAGCTACTTCCCAGTATCATATAATTTCATCCTACATTTTACATTATGTAAATCACAAACACTGGTGAGAAACAGACTGAAGGTCGTGTAGCAAACTTGTGACAAAAATGCCAATTACATCACGATGCTGTGAAACAGAAAAGTTGGGATCTCAGTAGATGCAGCTTCAGATCTTTGCCACAGTCCAAATCCACCCACACTGTTGGCATCATCTTAGTTAACATACATGCATCAATGCACCCTACTGCTACCAGCACCACATAACTGTAGTGATTTAGTCTTTAATAAGGAGCCTTATTTGATTTTCACTTTGCACTTGAGAGAGGTCCCGGGTTCAAATCCCGGATGAGCCCCCAGTTTGTGACGGACCAACGTGGTAAGTTAGATAAAATGTCGGAGTTGTTCAGTCTTATTGGGCGATCTCCATCTAATTGTCAAATGCTTCTTCAGGTTTGGCCTGAGGATAGTTGTTTTCTACTAAGACTTCGTTGGTCCTTTGGTGGTATGCTTTTAGCATGTTTATGTGGCATAGTTGAGAAGTTTTTTTATGATGTAATTGACATCGTTCATTTTTTGGATGACCTCATATGGGCCATGGTATCTTGCTTGTAAAGAGTTTCCAAGGGTAGGTAATAGAGCCAATACTTTGTCTCCTGGGTTAAGACTGCGGTTCTCAGCTTGACGGTCAAACAGCCGTTTAATTTTTCCTTGTGCACTTTTCAAGTTTTCTTGGGCTAGCTCACATGCGCGATGTAGTCTCTCTTTGAACGTTGAGACATAATCTAGTAAGTTGACATCTTCAGCAGGCTCTTGTAACCATTTCTCCATTAGAAGCTTGAGTGGACCTCGTACCGTGCGACCGAATACCAACTGGAATGGACTGAACCCCAACAATTCTTGTACCGATTCTCTAGCTGCAAATAGCAGTAGTGTGATCCCTTTGTCCCAACATTTCTTGTTCTTGTGGCAATAGGTTTTGATCATATTCTTCAGTGTCAAGTGGAATCTTTCTAAAGCTCCCTGGGACTCCGGGTGGTATGCGCTGGGTTTATTTGTTTGGCTCCGAGTTGGTGCACTACACTTTGGAATAGGTTTGACATGAAGTTTGACCCCTGATCTGACTGGATTTCTTTTGGTAGGCCGAACAGTGTGAAGAAATTAATCAGGGCCTTCACTATTTTCTGTGTTTTAATACTCCTCAAAGGGACTGAAAACACGTGGATGCACACATAATGGTTAATAGGTATTGATTGCCAGATTTAGTCTTGGGTAGGGGACCAACGCAGTCAATGATCACCCTGCTGAATGGTTCCTCAAAAGCCGATATAGGCTTCAAAGGTGCAGCGGGAATCTTCTGATTCGGCTTCCCGACCATCTGGCATGTGTGGCAAGTCATGTACATCTTGTCTTATCTTTGGCCAATAGAAGTGCCGTGTATGGTCACCCAATCTTCGGAAGTTGGGACATCCGGAGGTTTCCACTTTCTCTGACAGAATAGCCGACTGGGGTTTTAGTCACCTCGTCTTCAGACAGAGCAGCATCAATGAGACACTTTAAATCAGGATCATTGCTCTATTCCTGAATTAGTTTTGTTCTCGATAGAGACATATTTGTCTCAAATGTTATGGACGTCTTATTGCTCATATTTGAAGCATGATCAGGATCCTCATTGGGATAAGCAAATATCTGGGACAAATCCAGAATGTTTTCATCAAAATCAATATTCTGCTTTGTGTCATATTTTTGGCTAGAGCTCGTGTCACTGAATTTGTCCACTGCATCTTTCTTAAAGAGGATAGCAGCTTCACCTGTTTACTATAATCAAATTTTGGTTGCGACTCATTTTTGGAAGGTGGGACTCCACCTCCTTGTTGGCCTATCTCTATCTTCATCAATCTCTGTGGCTATTCTGCATTTTTCATTTTCTGCCTCCATTCAATGGTTTTCTGCCTCCGCTTCTATTCAGTGCTTTTCGTTTTCTGCCTCTGCCTCTATTCGGTGTATTTTAATTAAAGTAACTAGTAACAGCCTTTGTACTTTCCCCAATAAATACATAAATAAATAAATAACTAAATAAATAAAACAGGTAAAATTTACTAAAAGGAAAATTACCCCAGTTAGGCAATTTCTAATTGATTTTTGCACCCAACTTCACAGCATGACTTCACCATGTGTTACCAATACCAGTAATCCAGGTCTATGAGTAATACATTCAGCATCCATCATATTTATTAGGAGTGCAGTAGTGGCCTGGTGGTAAGGTGCTGGATTACTGAGCCCAAGGTCGGGGGTTCAAGCCCCACTATCGACGGGTTCTCACTGCTGTCCCCCCCCAGTGCAGCTAACTGGGTTATCAAATGCCGGCCATGTCTCTCACTGTCTATGGTGAGGCTGCTTAGCCGTCAGTGTGTTTCTGCCCTGCGATGGCCTGGCGAGCTGTCCAGGGTGTACTCTGCCCTTGCCTGGAGTCGGCTGAGATGGGCACTAGCCACCCTGCGACCCTAATTAGGATTAAGCGGTTCAGAAAAATGACATGACATATTTATTAGGAACACCTGTCCACCTGCACATTCATGCAGTCAGCTCATCAGCCAACCATGCGGCAGCAGCACAAACAAAAACATGCAGGTACAGCTTAAAAGGTTCATTTAAAGTTCACAACAAACATTAGAGTGAGAAAAATGTATGATCTCTGTGGTGTGGTCCTTGATGGTATTTTAGGCTAACAAGCCAACAATCGTCCTGTAAATGAGAATTGTAGGCACCTTGTTCACCTTGTTCAGAACGAAAATGACCAGACTGGTTTAAGCTGATCGAAAGCCTGTACTAACTCAAATAAGCATTCTTAACAACAATCTCAGAATTCATAACATATCAAACCTTGAGGTGGATGGGCAACAACTACAAAAGTCCACATCACTCCTGTAAGCCAGAAATAAGAATCTGAGGAATTGCCACTACAGAATGACTAAGACTGGACACTTGATGCCTGGAGAAAAGGCCAGGCGATTTATTCCCGTAATCTTCAACGTGATAGATTCACAATATGCTCATAATGAATATCCCTTCAACACTCTTTTAGTACTGTTTGATTTTAATCTTCTTCAACGGTATACTGTAATGAGAAGTGAGGAAAAGGATTAGGTCCCCATTGAGTCTGCTCCTCTCAAGTTTTCTTTCAAATGTTGTCTCAGGGAGATTTTTCTGTTTTTCCCTTCTTGACAAACATAAATTGAACTAAGCTAAAAGAGAAAAAGGCTCTCCTGACATTAGTGAGCTTGCAGGTCATTGAGGTTATTCTGTAGTATTTATTGAAAATATAAACATGTCAGTGCATGCCATGTACACTACCTAGCCCAAAAAAATAAGTCCAACACTTTACTAATTTGTTGGACCACCTTTAGCCTTGATTGCAGAGCATAACTGCCAAATTACACCTGGATCAAACTTTGGACCAAGTGTGTTAGGGATCTTTGATGTAATCCAAAAAGCTGTGATTTTTTTTTTTCAATCAAGCAGGTTAACAGAGGATAGTCTATGGAATCAGGTGTGGCTTCTGCCTAATTACAATGAGAACATGCACCTGTAATATTGCCAAGCAGTTTTGCAGATGATATTGGACATCCCTGAATTTAAATCCAACACCAATCCAGGAACCCCCACAACTGCAAAACCCAAATCCATGTCGGATTTCATATCACTCCTACTCACTGCACTAAAACAACCCTTTTTTTAGCACAGTATATACATATATATATATATATATATATATATTGTGGGCGGATGGTGATGTAGTGGTTAGCATGTCAAACTCACAGTAAGAAGTTCCTGGGTTTGAGTCCTGGCCACAAATTTCTGTGTGGAGTTGCATGCTCTCCCCGTGCTTGCATAGGTTTCTTCCAGGGACTCTGGTTTTACCCCACAGTCCAAAGACATGTACATTAGGCTGAATGGTTATTCCAAATTGATCCTAGGTGTGACTGTATGTGTGTTGGCCCTGCAATGGTCTGGTGAGCTGTTCAGGGTGTACCCCACCTTTGCCCAGTGTCGGCTGAGATAGGCTCCATCCTCCCTTCGACCCTAATAGGATTAAGTGGCTCAGCAAATGCGTGAGTGAGTAAGTGAGTGAGTGCATATAGTGCATGGTAGCTTATAAACTTCAAACTCCTGTGAGTGTCTGCCATTTTCTAGATGCATTTGTGTATTCTGTTTTTTTTTTTTTGTTTGCTATTTCAGTTTGACTTTTGCTTCTTTCCTTCACTTCACTTTTCCATAATTTTTGTTAGCCCAACCATTTGACCTCTTCCTGATTTGTGAGTTTAATTCTATTGATTTTGTTGGTTGGATTCTTATTATATGGCTTGTGCTGGCCCCAGAATGGCACAACAAAGTCAGGGTTCAGTCTGTTTCCAGAGATGCAACTTTGTATCTCAACACTGCCGCAGCCATCCTTGGACATGCTCCAAGGGAGCGAAAATGGCTGTGTTCTCTAGAAGAGAAGAAGCATTTCTCTCGCTCAGCTGTCAATCGCAGCAAATTGAGGGTGCTTTGGGTTGAAGATGATGTTAGTGCATTCCTCCGAGTCTGCTCCAGCTGTTTGAAAATGTACATGTGTCTGGAAGGAAGTGTTAGCCTTAGCCCTTCCTGCGTGGTATGATCGAAAGCAAAGAGGTGGATAGTGGGTGAGAAAAATGAAAGGGGGGTGGGGGTGGGGGGTTGCTGGAAGAGTGCACTTCTGACTGACTCCACTTTAGGAAAGAAAACAGAGTGCAAAAATAATTTGATTTAAACAAATAAACAAATACATTGGTGCTTCTCAAATCTAAAATCTAAACTAGACAGTGGCAAATGAACACACTGGGTTTATGCTGCCTACTACATCCTATCCCAACATCTGTATTTACTAAGTCGTACTGTGGAGATGGAGAAAGTGACCATTTTTTTTTTTTATTGGGGATGAACACTTTTATTAGAGGATCTACATTAGTTTTGTTGCTCTTGCCTTTATAAAGTTAGTATGAAAGTAGATATATTACCAAACATACCAGAAATCCCAGATCTAGAAATATTGCTTTATAAATGAAAATGTCACAAAAAATGTAATTGAGTTAAGACAGTGGGGGACTTTTCAAAATATAGCAGATGGCCTAAAATAAATATCATGCATCAGTAGACACATTAAAGTACAACAAACCTGGGTCATCTAGAGGCTGTATTTAATTCAGAAGAAAGCCACCTCATTTTAATATGTATCCAGCTGTTCACCTAGCAGTTGTACCAACTATTTCTCTTTGTTCTCATCTGATTATGTGACGGCAACTGACAGAATCCTGCTGTTACTGAGGACTAAACAGCCCTATGATATGAATATAAAACAGCCCAGACTTCTATTCTTTATGCTCCGCTTGGAATGGAGTCATCATGTCTTTGAAGAGGAGAAATAAATATCTATATCATTACTGCCAAGAGATTTTTTTATCAGTTTTTTGTAGTTTAATTTTTCCGTCTCCAAGCTGTGAGACACACGATGTATGTAAAATAACCAGTGTCTAGGGAATTATATAGTGTCTCAATCTCTCTCAAAATTTTGATAAGTGCTATAGTGAACTTTATGTTTATTAAAATCTAAAAGCTTCTGTTGTTCGATGACATGCCTGATAGGTTTTCACCATCACCACATGTCCGCCTCACAGCAAGAAGGCTTGGGTTTGATTCCCGGGCTCAGGCGTTTCTGTGTGGACTTTGCATGCTCTCTCCTTGTTTGCATGGGTTCCTCTGGGTACTCTGGGTTTCCTCCCACAGTCCAAAAGCATGCACAGTAGTCTAACAGGCTGTTCCAAATCTCCCCTAGGTGTGAATGTGGGTGTGAATGGTTGTGTGAGCGTTGGCCCTGCGATGGCCGGGCGAGCTGTCTAGGGTGTACCCCACCTTGGCTGAGATGGGCGCAAGCCTCTCTGTGACCCTATTTAGGATTAGGCGGCTTATAAAATGAATGAAACTTCATGAGTGAATGAATTAATATATATACTACATATACTACTGAGCCATTGTTTTATATATATATATATATATGATGCCTCAGGTAAAAATTTTTACTAATTGTCTCAAAAGAAGATTGCTGTCTGATTAATTGAAAGGCAAACCTCACTACGGTCGTGCGCGGTCCTTGTTCGCCGGTAGATGGTCTTGTACTGAGTATGGTTTGGATGTGTGCTACATTTTGGCTCCGCTTTAACAACATAGTGCATAAAAGTCATGTACATGTTCTCAGTAAACACTGTAGTTTAACATTGTCATACTAGTCAGATAACGTATTGTATAACCAACCAAATTATAACCTTTCAGCAATGTTGTAGTAATGTTGCACAGTGTTAGCTGGGCATTAGGTCACCTGGCTACTCGAACTTTACCATAGATGTGAATGTGAATGGTTGTTTGTGTCTCTGTTTGAACTGCAATACACTGGTGACCTGTTCAGAGTGTATTCCATTTCTCACCCAAATTCAGCTGGGATTGGCTCCAGCTTCACCTCGACCCTGATGGATAATTTGGATAAATAAAAGTTGGACTGATGGATGATAATCATGCTAACAGTAGGAATTGGCATAGAACACCATTCTAGAAATCTGGATCTAACTTACTGAGACAGAAGGAAGGAACTTCTTCTTCTTTAGGCAGTTAATCAGAATCCATCTTCTTCTGGGTGACTGGATGAGAGTACACATTTAATCATGATCGTGATCATACTGTGAAATATGCAAATGAGTTAAAAATGTACAAGATGTTAGTGTATGAAAAATATGAATGTGAGGTATGAGTGTATGCTCAACAGGAATCTTGTCAGCAGAAGACAGGTTTTAGCTGCACTGAAATAACTTCGAATCACAGCAGCAGACACTGTTTCCAAGGCAACTCAGATGTCTCATGAAATTTCGCACCAGATCATACTATCAACCAACAAATGACTTTGCAAATCCCAAGTCATGTAGCATCCATTTTGAATTGCTCAGTGACCATGTTGTGACCTTTTTTAATTCTCCAGTCATACCTTCATTCTTCAAACACCAAACCCTTAACCTAACCCTTCATTACTGAAAATACTCCATTATATCTTGTAAATGTTGCTTGGGTAAAGGTTGAAATATTTAGGATATTGTGCCTACGTTTCAATCAAATGATGCCAATGTGGAACTATGAATAAAATATGTTTTATTAAATTGCCTGCAATCCTCTCTAACTACAAAGACAACCCAACAGCAGTGATTTTAAAAAATAAAAGACCATTATTGTCACAAAACATTAAGTTTGAATAAGAACCCCTTTTAAAATGACTTCACTCCATTTGACTGGTCCATTCTTCAGCTAATGCAGTACAACCAGGTCTTTGAAGGTGCAGTAGATGTACTTGTTAGTCATTTCGCAGATGTCGCTTTTCATTCTCAAAATGTTCTCAAATTTGGCTCGTGACATTCGCGGCATTGCATTTTAGTCGCCTGGTTCATGAACTCCTTGCAAAAAATTTCAAACGTTTCAAATTTCTGCAAATGTCACAGAATGAGGTGCTGACATGGAGTAGTCTCAAACTTTTCTCAAACAATCTGCACGTCGTGAGAAGGTCGCAAAGTTGTTGTTTTGCTTCCAAATGAATCATTTTTTGTTTGCAAAGAAAAGCAACAAGTTGGACTTTCATACGGAAAGTTTGAAAAAAGTTTGAGACTTGCTGGCATCTGCCATGTTGCACTAATAATGCACAAATAAAAAGCGAATGGGTTGAGAACAAAGGGTGAACAAAACCCGGCTGATTTACCACAGGAGATTCACTTTTTTCACCAAACATCCGCAATCGCAAATTACTTGCAAATCAGTCACACGGCTTTCTCATGACTTTCATGCAACATACGTATTTAAGCGTAGAAATATTCACTTGCATGTGGAGTCGCTAAACATTACGTGAATTTCAAAATTAAAAATAAAAAACCGCAAAAAAATGCATTCTCCTCACTCACTTTTATATTGCTTCTCTAGTGTGAACACCCCCAAAGTAGATCATATCACTTCAAAATACCTAATTGCCAATCACCATTTGTTTTTGTTTTGTGAATTCTGCAAAATACTAAATACTTTTAACATATACTGTAATATCATCTCATCTCATTTGCCAAAACTGCTTGATCCTACCATTAGGATGGCAGGAAGGCTGGAACCTATCTCAGCCGACACTGGGCAAAAGCAGGGTACACCTTGAACAACTCGCCAGACCATTGGGCAAAGGCAACACACTCACACAACCATTCATACTCAAATTCACACCTAGGGGCAATTTGGAATAGCCAGTTAGGCTAATCTACATGTCTTTTGAATGTGGAAAGAAACCGGAGTTCTCGGAGGAAACCCACACAATCACTGGGATAACATGCAAACTAAACACAGAAATGCCCGAGCCTGGGCCAAACTGGTGTGGAAACATTTCAGGATGCGTTCTTAAAGGAAAATTGTCAACTTTGTGGTGATGATGTCACAGTTT
>JAOUQZ010000051.1:9084129-9096606 GCA_028564935.1 Neosilurus hyrtlii | reverse complement strand
TGTACCCCGCCCTCGCCCAGAGCCGGCTGAGATGGGCGCCAGCCTCCCCGCAACCCTAAGTAGGAATAAGCGGTTCAGAAGATAAATGAATGAATGAACTGTGGATCTCTGGCAGTATTCAGAGTGGAAATCGCAACCGTACGATCACTACCTTACAAAATGTCCCCTGAGATAGTACTGTCCCAAATGGAGTTCTGATCAAAGGCATCCTATACTCACCACCTGGACCTGGACCACCTTCTCCATACTAGTGCATACACGTGAAACTGCTTGTGAAACAATCAATGCTCTTAACTAAATGATATGGAGAGTGTTTGTTGAAATGTCAGATTCGGGAGAACTTATGGGTTCTTCTAGTTAATCCTCCACAGAAGGCAAAAGGTAGGAGGTGTAGAATATAAAGTAGTGGATAATGGTGGTAAATGAAGAAAGAGAAAAGAAGAAAATATTAGCTGTATTGAATATTTCCACAATTCAAGCCATTATATTTACCCCTGTGTAGTAATCACTGGCGCTTGTTTATTTGTTTGTCTGTGAACAAAATCCTGTCCACACCCACAAGGATTTTTACTAAAATAGGTGGGTACACTACCCTACATAAGTCCCAGAGAATATTTGATTTTGGAAAGTCTAGATCAAAGGCCAGGGTCAGAGCAAGGTCACAAAGTTTTCGAGATAAACATTCCCTATGTTATAACTGAAATTGCTTATCACAGAAACAAATTGACATACACCCATAGATGCAATGAGCGACAGAAAGGAAACCATATACATGCTATCAAATAACACAATTATGTTGAATTTGCGTACTCATAAAAAGGTTCAAATTAAGGTCACAGGATTCTGGGCACTTTAAAATGAATGATGACAGACCTGCCATTACTATATTACACTATCTGGAAACCAGATAGGGATTTAAACTGAGACAATAATATTTGACCTTCAAAAGTCAAAATCAAGGTCATAGCATTTTGAATGCTTATAACTTTGAAACAAGTGCTGAGAGACATGCTGTCACTATAGAACATTAACAGGAAATCGTGCAAGAACTTTCATATCATAAGGGTGAGTAATTTAAACCAGTACCCTTATATTTTCCACATTATCCATGCTGCATGGTGAAGGTACCTTAGGCTGAGTGCAATTCTAGGTATTATTGAGTTCTCGTAGATATTTGACTTCTCTCTTGCATTAAAATAGGTTGAATTCAAATCTAAAACACAAGTAGGCTTAGGACTTAATCTGTTTTGTGGAAAGTTATTATGGTGAAATTCTCAAATGTACTTTTGGACATGATTACAAATTAATTAAAAAAATACACCCACAGATGTGCACTATATAACGAATGTCATTTTTAAAATATAATCCATCATGTAGTGGCGCTTCAGGAAAGGTTTTTCTCTCAAACTCCCAGGTTTTGGGTTTTTCCTTTACTGAAAACTCATTGCAGGGTTTGCATGCTGTCTAGCACAAAGTGTGGAGTTATTTCCCCAAGGTGTGGTCTATAATCATACCCTGTACAATAACACAGCACTTCTAAGGGTTTGTAAAGCAATAACCTTAAAATGGAACACATGACTCCATGAATCTATTTTGATAAGAGCACTGAACTAACCCTATTTCTAAAATGGTCTCTTATTCTCTAATTCCAACAATATTATAATGCATTTTTGCTGAGGCATGCATTTGCTCTATATTGTGGCCACTATGGGATTTCAGTGGTCCAGCTGTGGTCCATAAAGTATCTCCAGGGGCTCCATGATTAATTAGCTGAACTTTGAATGAGTAAAACTGCTTAATCCTACTAGGGTCTCAAGGAGGCTGGCACCTATCTCAGCCAACTCTGGGCAAAGACAGGATACACCCTAAACAGTTTGTTAGACCATAGCAGGGCCAAAATACAAACACACACAAAATCATTTGCACTCACAGGGGCAATTTGGCAAATCCAATTAGCCTAATGTGCATGTCTTTGGACTGTGGAAACCGGAGTACCCAGAGAAAACAGGCAAACTCCACAGAAAGACGCCTGAGCTTCAAACCCAGGACCTTCTTTCTATGAGGTGGATATGGCAACCACTACACCACCATGCAGCCTCAGTGGCTCTGTTCTCAATTATAATTTTGGATGTGATTACATAATGGAAAAACTTAGTGAAAATGTCAGTCATACTGTTAGTCATAATCCATCAACACAGTAATTCTAAGTGAACTACTGCATGTGTTATGTGTACATACAGGTCAGAGAAGAACAATCTGTGTAACGATTCCACCATTCGTAACCAGGAGCCATACTTCTTTGAGGAGCACTGTAAGGATGTGATCGAAGTGAGCTGCTATCCTGAGCCGGATGCCTTCAACCCGTGTGAGGACATCATGGGCTTCACCTTCCTGCGTGTCCTTATCTGGTTCATCAGTGTATTGGCTGTCTTGGGAAACTTCACAGTTCTCTTAGTGCTCCTCAGTAGCTGTACAAAGCTGACAGTACCCAGGTTCCTAATGTGCCATTTGGCATTTGCTGATTTCTGTATGGGACTCTATTTACTGATAATCGCCTCAGTGGATCTACAAACCAGATCGCACTACTACAACTACGGCATTGAGTGGCAAACAGGAGTCGGGTGTGGCACAGCAGGCTTCCTTACAGTTTTTGCGAGTGAGCTTTCTGTATACACATTAACGGCCATCACACTTGAGCGCTGGCATACCATTACCTATGCCATGCGGCTGGAGCGCCAACTGCGGTTACACCACGCGTGTGGTGTCATGGCATTTGGTTGGCTCTTTTCGGTGCTTACAGCTCTAATGCCAGTGATTGGTGTCAGCAGCTACATGAAGACTAGCATATGTCTTCCCATGGATGTAGAGACCATCTCATCACAGGTGTATGTAATGCTGCTGCTTATACTCAATGTGCTCGCTTTTGTGGTCGTATGTGCTTGCTATGTGCGCATCTACGTCACAGTGCGGCACCCTGACTCAGTGCCTGACAGTGCCGACGCCCGTGTGGCCAAGCGCATGGCCGTGCTAGTATTCACAGACTTTCTGTGCATGGCACCCATTTCATTCTTTGCCATCTCTGCTGCTCTCAGACAACCGCTCATCACTGTGTCACATGCCAAGGTACTGCTTGTGCTCTTCTACCCTATCAATTCATGTGCCAATCCCTTCCTCTATGCCTTCTTCACCAAAAGCTTCAAGCTTGACTTCTTTGTTCTCACCAGCCGATTTGGCTGCTTCGAGTCACGTGCTCGTATCTATCGTACAGAAACATCATCTCTGCATAACGGCCCCAGGATGTGCTCACCCAAGAATAGTGATGGGACGCTATACTCACTGGGGCATGTTGCTCAGGCACACTGACACCCAAACATTCACAATCCCAAAAACACACTACAAGCTGCTCTCATCTACACACACTCCGTTACATGCTGCTTGGAAAACACAAAAAGGAAGTGAATATAGCTGTATAAAATTTGCTGTCGTCAAATATACTGTATGTGTGCAAAAAAGCCTTAAGACACTAATGGTTCTTGCTTTTTCTTAGCTCTTATCTCAGTTCTTCTTCCGTTCAGCACATACTCTATGTTTAGTGTCACAGTAACCTTGCAGTCAAAGTCGAGTCCAGATGTTACACCAGGAGGGACCTGAATCAGGAAGTGTCCTAAATGTTCAGTGTTTTATTTGCATCTGCCTCTTCACTAAACCAGTATGAAACCTGAAGTGATGTCTTATTGCCCAGGGTAGGGGTTATTCGGTGCAGGCTCTAAGGCAGCTTATCTATGCACCTGCACTCATGTTGGGCAACAAGACCCAGGAGAGTTGATCATTTTCCTCCTTGAAATTGTCAGTTTAAGAGAATAGTTGGGAGAAGGGAGATGTGTGGAAGCTGCAGCTGGACTCTGTTGAATGAAGACACACAGGAAGAGGAATTTGGTATGATGATATGCCTCACGTATCAAGGCCTGGAGTTCAAGGCTACGGGTCAAGGGCTTAGCAGACAGCAAACCACACACAGCGAATATCCCAAAATATTCAGCATCAAATAATATTGCATTTATAAATGTATATATCTATCCAACCGTTTATTATATGTCTATTAGCTTATTATAAGCAATAATCAATTTGCAGTCAAAGCCATCAATAGAGCTGTTTATATGCCTTCATTGTAAAATGGTTTGTCATGATGCATTAAGTCTTTTTAAATAGGTGTTGATGAATAAACTTAAATTAACCACTAGTGATGCGTCTCTCCTGGTATATTTCAGTGGTTTGTTTAATATGCAATGTAGGGGAGAATGGTGTCATTATTACATGCTCCAATCAGCAACTAGCTACAATGATGACACTCACTCTGCACACCCTCAGTAGCATCTTCTGCCTTCCTGCAAAAGAACACCAACTAAAGGACACCACTTAAGAACTTTGCATCAATAATCTGATTTTGATTTATGAGACTACCTTTTCCTTATCTGCAGAACATTTAAATTTTAATCAGTTTGTCCATAAAACCCAGACTAGTTTTTATCACTGTCAACTGGACTCACAAAATGATTAATGGATGATAAGCTGGTGAGACAATGGGTAGAGTGGTGTGATCTCAGCTGTAACACTGATACCAACAGCAAAAATATTTAAGCTTTTTATAAGAAAACATACTGTAAGCGATTCCAGTTCCAGAAAATGGCTTCCTATACACCAAAAATGATTCGCTCAATTAAGAAGGTTTTAGAAAAGAAAGTGCTTCATCTATTTGAGACATTTTACTTTTAGGCCGAAAAAAAAAATTCCGGCTTTCTCTTCAGAACTTTTTGAAAACATAAATACGGGACATGTTTTTGTTTGTTTTTTTGTGTGGGGGTTAAAGCTAAATGTAAGTAAAGTGACTTATTTACGACAATAATGTGAATGGCTGAATACATTACCAGATATATTTACAAATGCATCGATGTCGAACCGTGGGTTACTGTACGGACTTATCCCAACCAGAAGCCGTGGGTCAATGGAGAGGTGCGTGCTGTGCTCAGAGCGAGGACGGCTGCATTTAAATCCAGAGATCCATGTGAGTACAGGAAAGCCCTGTACGATCTGAGAAAAGCAATAAAGATGAACAAGGGACAGTACAGAGAGAAGGTAGAGTTCTGTTACAGTGGATCAAACATCAGGCACATGTGAAGTGGCATAAAGACCATCATAGACTACAAGGGGAAGAGCTACAACGTGGGGGAGGTGACTGCTTCTCTACCTGAGGAACTGAACACCTTCAATGCCCACCCTGAGAATACTTTAAAAAGGTAAAACATGGAAAGCTCCTGGACCAGACAACATCCCAGGCCGTGTTCTTAAAGCATGCGCTCAGGAACTGGCAGATGTCTTCACGGACATTTTTAATCTTTCCCAGCTCTTGTTTGTCGTCCCCACATGCTTCAGGAGGACGATCATCGTCCCTGTCCCAAAAGAAACCTAATGCGAGCTGCCTCAATGACTACTGTCCAGTAGCACTCACCTCCATTATCATGAAGTGCTTTGAGCATATAGTCAAAACTCACGTCACATCTTCACTGCCTGCTAAATTCGACCCATTTCAGTTCACACAGACGATGCGAAAGCGCTGGCTCTGAACACTGCTCTAACACCTCGACCACAAGAACACTTATCTGTGGATGCTTTTTATTGACTACAGCTCCACTTTCAACACCATAATTCCATCCAGGCTTGTCACGAAGCTCCGGGATCTACACATCAGTGTCTCCTTATGCAACCGGATCCTGGACTTCCTGACGCCAAGACCACAGGTGGTGTGGGTCGGTTACGACCTCCACACTGATGCTCAGCACCGGTGCCCCCAGGGATGTGTGCTCAGCCCCCTGCTGTATACCTTGTTCATATTATGTTTGTCTGTTATGCGGTGCCAATTTCAGGTGCAGGTGTTGATGAGAAACCGGGAGGTCGTTTTTAATCCAGCCTTATGTGAGTTTACAGTATAAATAACAAAACAAAATCAATAGTAATCTGTCAGTCGAAACATTTCAGTCTACCCCAATCAACCATAAACATTAACACCACCTGATTGGTCTGAAGCTAGGCAGCAATCTGAATTGCTCTGTATTCAGACACCACTTAATTATCGACAGCATCAGTTTCAGCAGTTTCTACAGTAGCTCTTCTGTGAAATGAGACCAGACATACTAACCTCTGCATCCCGTGTGCATCACTCATCCTTGGGCTACCAAGACACTCTTGGTTGTCCTTCCTTGGAGCACCTTTGATAGGTATTTATCCCTGCATATCAGGAACACCCCACAAGCCCTGCTGTTTTGAAGATGAATAGACCCAGTCGTTTAGCTATTACAGTGTGACCCTTGTCAAAGAATATTCTACTCAGTGAATAAATCTACTCAGAGAGGATGATTCACCAAAAGGTGAGTTTAGCTGACCTTACTCTCCCCTACCTGCTCAATTATTCAAAATCCAGTGATCAACATTTACCACTTCTGAACACTAGGTGGCCACACTGCTCAATAATGCCACTTAATATTAAAAAAAACATTAAAAATGTAGAGACAGGCAGGCATAAAAGAAACCCTTTTTTATTTTTAATACCATATATAATGCAACAATTGCATATCTTTGGCAAAAATAAACTTTATAAACATTTTATTAACAGAGGTTAGCTTACAAAACCAAAAGATGGAAGTCTGTCAGACAGACATGGCAGATAAATGCAAGCAAACTGATTGGCAGCTCGGAATTAGTGGAGCATAATAATAATAATAATAATAATAATAATAATAATAATAATAATAATAATAATAAAACAATTATCACTATGCTGTATCACAGAGAGAGAGGTCAGATATTTAGAAGTCAATTTTCCTGTTTTGGGAAAAGCAATGGCTGCTTTTACAACTTTTAAATCTAACACTACAGCTCTGTTGCTCTCCTCTAAACCTCCTCTAGTAATACTTGCATCTTGGGTTATCACTATGTACAAATCGAGGGCAAATTGGCAGCCTTGGCAAAAGTTGTTTGGGCAGCAACTTCACAATGGCAACAGTTAAAGTGGTGCATTTAAATAGGGAAGAGTTAAAAGATCGCATCAGGAAATCTGCTGAATAGCTTCACAGGTACCACAGGATTAGTGAGCTCGCACACAGAGGACACACAGGACACCTGTCCTAACAGATTTTTGTAGCACCATGTTTCAACAGGCTCAGTTTGTTGTTGTAGCAGTTACCTGCCTGTCAGGTGCAATCATTCCTGATTCGAGCTTAATTTAGCCAATAAATCACTAAAAAGAGACGAGTGGTCTTTCACTTACTTAGGCAGTTAAAACTTGAACTCAAGCTGAAACAATAACCAAAGAAAAATAAAAACATTTTTAAATTAAAAAAAGATGAGGGTTGCAAAGATAGCCATGAGACCCCTGACGATTTCATTAAAAAAGAAATAAAGAAAGTTTCGACAGGGAGCCTGAAAAGTCCAGTACCCGCACCAAACCCAGTCCTGGTAGTCGCAGGCTCTGAGGATATCAGCTTCCTGTCTCATCAGTTCAGCTTCCTGTAGGTCCGTTCCCATGACTTCCTCATTTACAGAGCTGCAGAAAGGCAAGTGTTTTTTTCCTTTCTTCCCACAGCCGCTTTTCTTCCACAGTCTACATTGTCTCAAATTTCCTCTCAAGCCAGAGCAACTCTCTCGAGGTCATCTGTGCAGCGGAGTGCTACGTCCAAGCCTGAAGCACAAGCCCAATGCATACAACTCCGGCTAATATCCACTGAGAAGATTTATTTCGGCGAAAACAAACAAAAAACAAACTAACCAAGAAAAAAAACATGCCCTCTGACTTCTCTCAGCGCTCTTATCAAATCAATCAGACAGCTTGAAGTCTGCCGTGGAGAATAGTGATGCTTAAAGAAATGGGCTGCTGAAGAGAGAAAACTGCATTGTGTCCTATAGTTGCTTAAATGCTAAAGTGGCATACATGTAAACGCATGTGGGAATCATTCTGGATATGTAATGGCACGGGACTACACCTACTACAGAGATCATCGTCGGATAAATACTGAAGTGAACGCAAAGAGCTGCAGCTCTGCTATCATGCTGTTCTCTCCACTACAATGTTACTGCTCAGGGAGGTTGGGGTTCGGGCACTGATCCAATCAGGATGAAGAGGAAAGTCACGTTGTTGTTTTTTTTTTGTTTGTTTTTTGTTTTTTTGACATCATAGCTACGAGTGCACAGGGCTCCAGGGGGCATCTTACCAGACGAAATACAAAAACAGCAGTACAAAAATAAAATAACTACAAGTATTTAGGTCAACTAATTATTGCATTTTTCTTTGTATCATATTTCTTAACTAAAGTCTTATGATCCAAAATCAATGGCACTTTTAAATCTTTTTTTTCCCTCTTATCTAGCTTTTCGTCATTATACTGAAGCCCAAGCCACTTGTGAAAGTCATGCATTCATTCTCAAGATATATACATTTTTGTTGTTGTTTTTTTTTTTTAAGAGGTGGAAGCATGCAAATCTCCTCTGAGTTCTCCCGCCCTACCCAAAGTTCTTTTCTCTCCCCTCAAACTCTGTTATGAACGTGGGTCGATGGATGATTTGTTTTTGATTTCCTCCTAAATCTTTTCTGTACAACAAAAGAAAGCATCAGTATGGCTTTTCTCTCCTGTGTCTGTGTTAGTATTGCCTGTTGGATGAGATGATTGGAATATTTTCAGAAAAAAAAAAAAAACGATTAATCTCAAACAAATTAACTTCAACCAGAGGAGAGAGGCCGGGACAGGCCGCAGGAACGAGTCACATAGTGAGGGGCGTAAAGGGAAATAAAGGGCGAGCAGGCTAACGAGCCGGACTTCATTTCCTGTCCAGCTTCCTGCTCTTGCGTCTCGAGGCACCGAGGGTGGTGCGAATACCTGCTAAGTGCAGGAGCGAGCCAGCTGCCTCCTTCAACTCATCATCCACCTCAGGCTTGGGATCATGTCTGGCCCTCTTTAATGGAGGTTGGCTACTATTTGCTCTCTCTTGCTGCCCAAGGGGGGCAGCACTGGAACCCGTCGTTTGTCGAGGAGTGGGAGATACAGGGACACTGCTGTAGTTGTGGTCTTGTTTTGGATCCCGGCTTACCACCACCAGATCCCTCCGGGAAAGATCAATCGGCCCCTCTTGCTCATCTGAGACAGGGAGAGATGATCAGAACAAGCTGTGAATATCTTATCCGCACCTCGTACCGTGGAATTAAATACATACAGTATGTTCAGACAAGTCTATGCAAAACAACAGATGCAAGACAAAACTGGAGGAGAGGAAATGACAGAAAGATGGATGATATCTGTATAATGGCGCTCTCTTACATGGGTCAATGTTCTGCTCTGAGGCAGACTTTAACAGCATCATAGCAGTGGCAGCATCAAAATCACATTCTGAAACGAGAAAAGGAAAAAAAAAAATCGAATGGACACAGGTTTGACTGTCAGTGCACCAGTCTGCGGTTGTGAGTATGTGTGTGTGTGTGTGTGTGTGTGTGTGTGTGTGTGAGTGTGAATGTGTTCGTGTGCGTGCGCGCATGAATGAATGAGCCACTTTCAGCCAGAGTGATCCTTCATTACAAAAGCACCAGTGCCTTGGTTGTCAAGGTTACAAAATACAGGCAAGAGATGGCATTTGCACTCGGTGTGGCCCAGCAGAGGATGAGCGGAACAAAAGGAGCCGAGATGAGTGATCTGCTTAAATGTGTAATGATAGATTTGCTAATGGTGTGTGAAGGATATGACCCACTTAAAGTCCTTCAGAAGAGAACGGATGGCTCGGAGGCACTGTAGTTAAGTCCACTTACCCTTTAGAGAGTAGCCCTGCTCCAAGGAGAACAGGTGACAAGGAGGAGACGAGGCACTGCGGAGAACACAGAAACATTCATTATGCACAGCACTGGCACTCAAGCTTTAGGGCTACACAAAAACAAACCGACCGAAATAGCATATTGTGTTTATATCGCTTAACATTCATTCATTCATTCACATTCTGAACCGCTTAATCCTAGTTAGGGTCACGGGGAGGCTGGCGCCCATCTCAGCCGACTCTGGGCGAGGGTGGAGTACACCCTGGAGAGCTCACCAGGGCAGAAACACGCTGACGGCTGTGCAGCCTACTCTTGACGAAAATCAGCAATGGTTCTTTTACATGCTTCTCACCATAGACAGTGAGAGACATGGCCGACATTTGATAACCCAGTTAGCTGCACTGGGGGGACAGCAGTGACAACCCATTGATAGTGGGGCTTGAACCCCGACCTTGGGATCAGCAATCCTGCACCCTACCACCAGGCCACCACTGCCCCCGCTTAACATATACCTCAAAACATATCGGTCTTGCAATAGCTTTGTATGTTGATACGCATTTCTATATAAAATAATCACACATGAACTATGTTATTATACAGTCATTACATGTCTTTAAAAGCAAAACATACAGTCTTCAAGAAAACACCAGAAGATGGGTTTAAAATGAGTCTCCGCGGTACGACTAACACAAAAACAAGTCACTGGGAAATTAACTGACGTTTTGTTGGTCACCCACAATGCACTGCGCCTTAGACTGGTTTCGGTTTGAATCAGCGTAAACAAAGATTATACGAGTAAGAAAGACCATGCTTTTTCCACAGAGTTACAATGAAACTCACTCGCTATCACTTGTAGAACTGAAGTGTTTGTGTCGAAGGAATGGTGTAGATACCACAGACATCAGCATGAATGCGTTAGAAATGATCCGGCTTTGTGATAAATTGTGGATCTCTTCGACGGGGACTGTGTCTGTGAGTGACACAATACCAAATTTCACAATGCAATATTATTCCTGAGTTGTTGTTTTTAATTGGAACTAATATTAGTATCAAAACTGTATTTTTGATTTGCCAAAAACAAGTGATGTACTCTAATATTTTGTTGGACCACCTTGAGCTTTGAGTATAGTGTGTCCTCACCATGGCATTGTTGCTCCAGTTGGTCAGCAACATTAATGTGGCAATAAAATGAAGTCAGCTGATGAGCTGAATGTACTGAATGACCAGGTTATCACATCAATGGACTTTTTCTTCCCTGACAGTATGGATGTAAATTTGGGGCTCGATTAGTTAAAGAGTGGTTCAGGGAGCATGAGGAATCATTTTCAAACACAAAACTGGTACCATAGATTCCTGACCTTAACCCTACTGTAAGTCTTTGGAATGTGCTGGAGAAGAGTTTATGGCGTGGTTTGATTTTCCCGTCATCAGTCAGAATGTCAGTGAAAAATTTACCCAAATCATGAAGGAAATAATATAAGTTATAGTTATAGTAAATGTTGTGATGTTGCCTAAATTTGTCGAAACAACGCTGTGGTGATTACACGCTGTAATCAAGGCTAAAGGCGGTCCAACAAAATATTAAAGTGAAAGGGTTTTTTTGGCCAGGCAGTGTACATGTTTATTGAGTCTAGTTTAATCAGGAACAGCTGATTGACACCAATTCAACCCAGTTTCATTGTGAGCTCACACTGTAGACACATTAACTCGGTGAAATCCAGGTCTTGGTATATCATGGTCAAATACTTACAAATAAATTCTTCGTTTTTATTAAAGTTATAAAATGGCCTACCTCCCTCAAAATGATCACAGAAGATTCTGTTCGATTCTCAATTTCATGCATTTCGCCTGATAGCTGCTACAGCGCACAACTGAAATTGGAAATGGCTCTGATCTGTTTTCTTCATTCTGTCCGCTTGGCTTTGGTTACCACACACCCAGGAACACTGGGTGAAAAACTCCCTCTGACAGATTCCTTCCGAAATGCTTTAGAGATCTTACATTTAATAAGTTTCAACTGGAGATTTCCACAATGTTTACACTATATTTCATAGCGGAAGGACTACGTCACGCAATGCATTGTGGGTTATCATGAAAGCCTCTATACCAATTCTAACAGAACAATTCCAAGTCGACATCACTACAGCCAAAGAAAAACATCAAGTATTTATTAATTCATTTGTCGAACTGCTTAATGGTACTATGGTCACAGGGAAGCTGGAGTATAGCTTAGCCAACTCCAGGCAAAGGCAGGGTACACCTTCAACAGCTCACCAATCTATTATAAGGCCAACACACACAACCATTCACACACACTCATACCTAGGGGTAATCAGCAACAGCCTGAAGTGCACGTCTTTGGAATTTGGGACGAAACCAGAATACCCAGAGGAAACCACCACAAGCATGTGTAGAACATGAAAACTCCACACAGAAACGCCCTCGCCGAGCTGGGGACTCTAATCCCGGAACTTCATGGTGTGAAGCTGACGTGCTAACCATTACACCACCATTCCGCCCAGGAGCAATCATGAAGCAGCGATTACAACATGTTAAGCATATATATATATATATATATATATATATATATATATATATATATATATATATATATATATATACACACACAC
>JAOUQZ010000051.1:9051269-9074680 GCA_028564935.1 Neosilurus hyrtlii | reverse complement strand
TATATATATATTCTGGATTCAGGTATTTTTACTTAGAAAAGTCTCTGCCGCAGTGAGAAAACGACCTCTCTCTCTATACGTTACAGCGCTCCTGACTCTGAAGATACTTAATGGCGTTAGAAACTCCCTGCCTCGTGTAGCATGAGGTCTCAGTCGCTAATTTGTTTAGCGTCCCATTTTTGGAGCATCATGTGGTCATGTTTCAAAGCCTGGACTTTTTCGACTCAGACATAAAGTGTTATGGAATCCGCAAAGCCGTAATACTAAACCTCATAGACATTGCATCAACGTGGCTCAGGTTTCTATTCTGAGCAAACCAAGCATTACAAAATTTTTTTTACCTGATACAGCAGCTCAGAGATTAGATTTTTACATTCACCAAAAAACGGTGGAACTTTATCACTGTAAGGGTTTTGTCTTCATTCATGAATTTTTGTGCACAGTTTAATGATACCTCCACATCTGCAAATATAGCAACATAATTTGTAAGCATGTAACGTATACCGTGACTCGCAGCATTATGATGATCTACAACAAGTCGTGATGTAAAATAAACAAGCATCCTACCGCGGTCGGATTGCAGTTCAAAGACAGGACTGCTGTCTAACAACTATCAAGCGTTTACCAATTAGACACTGAACAAACTATTCCGCTAGTCGTGCCGAGTCGTATGTGTGCGCACACGTAGTCCGCATGACCCTTGTGCATTCTGTCGCCTCAGCACACCGCCTGCTCCTCGTCCCGTGTCACCCTCGCACCCTGCCATCTCAATTAAACACACCCAGTTCATTCAGGCAGGAGTGACCCACACAAAGGAGGCCATTGTGAGCAGGGTGACACGGGAGGCTGCGGCTCTTCGCGTCAAGGCAGCGCTAGCCATTAGCATGGCCATCAATAGGCAGAGAGGCCCTGGGTTCAGAGGCAAAATCTAAATCTTTCAGAAGGAAAGAGAGGGATTGCAGAGGAAGCAAGCAAGGCTGAAGATGGAGGACTCGGGGCTGGCTTGAGGCAGGACGGGAGTGGGGGCTGGGAGCACGCTCTGGCCGTGGGTCGCATTTGCAAATGAAATCCAGAGCAGTGCCTCCATTTGATTACCACGCCCCAGTGTCACGGCGTAACCATGGCAACCCAAGCGTCCCGGCCTCCCGGGGACGCCAGACTGCATCTCTCTGCCCATCGCTGAGGGCACGGCGAACAAAAAGAGGCGAACTGCACATGAGAAATATGTGCAGATGGGCCATAACAAGAAAATGGGAGGAGGAGGAGGAGGAGGAGGAAGGGGGAAATGCCAAACAAAGGCATGGTCGTTAGTTGAAAGCAGGGACACAAGTCGTACCATTTGGAAATCTGGTCCAGCCAGTTAAAACCCAAAGTGAGTGTCTTTTTAAGACCCCTAACATGATGTCTGACTTTCGAAGAAGTCAGAGAAGCACCACTACCAAACTATTCGATTGAGAGCCTGATCAGGGTAACAATACTCAAAGAGAACATTTAATCCAGTCTTCCAGAAAAGACCGGGGACTATTAAAACAACCGTCTGCATTTTCTTCTTCTCTGAAAGAACACTTTCATGCAAGGAAAAGCCAGAACATATCCATCTTTGTGCAAGTCATAATGAGGCTAATTAATTTCCCAGGCTAGTGTCAGGAGAGCAGCAATAAGCAAGGGATCATTTGCTGTGCCCTACAAGAGCCCTCCAGAGAGCCACACTAAAGAGACAACCATCGCACCATTCAGTAATCCAGCGTGGCAGTCCGGCCTTCAGAAAACACAGTGGACGAATCCGATTCTGAAAGCAGGCACCAACATGACCTGAATCACAAAATATAACCGCACTAACCAGGCTGTTGAACACCTTCCAGCTTGCGAGCTGTGATAGATGGTCAAACGGAAAGTGACTTCTGGCACCCGAGTAAACGAAGCCTGCACCCGATTCAAGGGCTGATGCTCGACGACCACGGCGATGATGTTCCCCTAGTTAAAAAAAAAAACCATTTAAACAAAATTAACTTTGTAAACTTGACACCCACTGTTGTCCACTAGGTCTCCTTCACTACAATGTTGTATTAGTTACATGTAAAATCACTTCGGTCGGTGTAGACACGTGGGCAGCGATGGCTGAGTGTTACTGATCAGGAGGCCAGCAGTTCCATTCATTTACGGCATTCGGCAGATTGACATCAGAATTTTTTTTATCTCATTCATATCTGAGCGGTCGAGGGTTAAGGGCCGAGCTCAAGCGCCCAACAGTGGTAGATGGTTGGTACTGGGGCTTGAACCGCCAACCTTCGGCTCAGGTGCATAGATGTGATAAAAATGTTGGTCACTAAATAAGGTCATCATGCAAAATGCCACAAATGTTGACATTTTCATCAACGGTTTAATGTTGAATGGGGAGGGGGGGCATCATCTTAACATATCAATCAATAACAGAGTCATTTATATGTTCATAAGCTGGAGCTCAGATGTTTTGTTTTGCTGAAGAAAAGTATGGATAGATATCTTTTTGTTTCAAATGTTCTACCACCAAGTACACCCCCCCCCAGCACTGACAAAAGAGTTGTTCAGCACTGTGATGACTGGGGTGATGACGTCACCCAAACAACACTAGACTATTATCTGGAAGCTGTGCATGACTGTTGTGTGTTTACACTGTGAGGCGTTGAAGTGGATACTCCTTCAGGCATGAAACCAGAACTAAATGACATGATCATGTGACACAAGGTAGTCGTCCCTCCCTTCTCTCTCTCTCTCTCTCTCTCTCTCTCTCTCAGACCACGTGTCAGTGTCACTCACTCACTCATACCGGAAACGCCGCCTGATCGACGGTGGCGTCGAGTGTACAGTGTGTTAATTTGGGCTTGATCAGAGACACATCATGGGTTTGAAACGCCAAGCAGACACCATTACACCCAGCACAGAAACCAGTAACAAGAACAGCTCCTCACCCACTACTCCCAGTACAATCACAACACACTTCACACCCTGTAGCTCATTATTCACCCCGAAAACCAGCCTTATCACGAAAATATTTAATAACAACCTCTCATTACACGCAATCGCCTCTGATTCCATGCTTTAAACTTGAACTAAGCCAGAAACTAAAAGTTCTTTCCAACATAAACACGCGTCTCATGGCGCGTTCAAGACCCCAAAACGTTCTCGAGTGTTGCTTAAATATCGACGCGGCTCATAACACACATTTTAACAAAAAAACGACTCTGGCTTTCAAGCAAACTCGTCAGCTAAGCTAGCTCAGATAGCACTGAAGCTAAAGCGCCTCTTCAGACTCCAAGCTGCCCTCGCTGCTCGTTTCTCTGAAACTATGTCCTGGCGGCTAAGAATAGCTCTGACTTGATAACATTCTTTGTTTGAATAATGTCGCTGTTAAACAACACGGGGTTTTTTTTTTTTTTTTTTTTGACGGAGTGTTGAATGTGTTGAGTAAAAGCTGAAATGAAATGCGTGCGCGTTCCTCTGATTTGAACTTAGTTAGCTAGCAGGATCACATGGTCCGAAACAATTCATCAGTCTCTCTCTCTCTCTCTCTCTCTCTCCTCATGGCGAAACAAAACAAGTAAAACACAACCGTGTTTTAAAGAGAAGAAGAAGAAGAAGAAGCGGTCGGCAGTGAAACTCCGTCGAGCGAGTGAGTAAATATCCAGTCCATAAAAACAATCGATGTGAATTAAATTGAGGACAGTGAACGCAGCACGCTGAGGTGCTTTTATTGCCCCGGAATTTTACATGACACGTTACAATATCATTAAACAGCCCGGTTATGTAAATTGTTATTTAGTTCCGCCATTTTTTTTTAAATCAGAGAAGACAGTGACTTACATTCGTGCATACTAAGGTCGTTTCGGACTCCACACAGCTCCGGTGTGTTTCATGCAGTTGCCTTTTCTCTGCTGTAGCTACTGTGTCAAAAGATCAGCAGCTGCTTCCTCCATCCGCGCGCACACAGATCACGCCGCACAGCAACGCTACCGTACCCCCCCGACCGTCGCCATGGCAACACGGCCCGTCCAGCCAATCAGCGTAGAGCTCTCCGATATCCCCTGACAACTGCCGCAGCGCACTGTAGGTTTTTTTTTTTTTTTTTTTTTTAGCCAACCTAAGCAGTTGCGCTGTTCACAGCTCATTCCTATATTTACACCACGTGTTATCTCCCAGTCGCGTTTCTCCTCTGTGCACGAACACCATCACTCCAGTATTACACGTAATGTAATACAATAACGTGACGTGATTGGTTCATCAGAGGTGAAAGAAAAACGCACGCGCTGCACACTCTTGCAACACATATGTCCTTAAAAATAGCACCGCGTGACGTCACGCACGCCATCCTAACCAGCGTCTCCCCCGGTGCGTGCAATATGGATGCTTTCGAATCCAAAATCTCCAAGGGAACGTTGATGATGATGATGATGATGATGATGGAAAAAAAAGAGGTCAGATACCCGTGACGTCATTTGGCGGGGGAAGTCCTGGGGGCGGATCCCGAAGAAGAAGGAATGTCGCTCGCGGTGAAGTAGAAACCGTTTCACTTTGCTGTTTAGCCGATCACGGATCACATTCCCGGAAGTGTGGTGTCTGATTATAAAGGGTCAGACTACACACTGAAATAACAGAACAGACACCAGTCAACATCTTCCCTCCCTTCACTCCTGCCATCCAGAGCACAGTGGAACACCAACATCAAAAGAAAAACCGACTGGAATGTAACTTGGCTTCCAAAGAAAGGTGCTTTCATGTTAAACCCCTTCTGATCCAGGGGTCATGAGTTGTACCCTCTCCAATTTCTCCATAAACACTTTGGTTTTATCATGTCAGTCACACTGTTATCATATACAGTTGCTGACTTTATCCCCATGTACATGGATGTAACTAAGCGTGGGGTGGCCTGTGCCACCCTAGTGTAAAATCTGGCCACCCTGCAAGCCGCATGGATGGCATTCCACAAAAAATTTGAACCAAATGTGTGTCGTGGGCCAGTGAAGAACTGATTACACTTTGGGCGTGATCGGGCTCCAGGATAGTTGGAATTTTTTTTAACATTGCGCAATGTGGCAAGGAGGTAGAAATCACCCAGAATACACTGCAAGAAAAAATTCAGAGCTCAAAAATAATCGTGGAATAGGCCACAAGGAGGCATTGAAATTCTTCAGCTATAATCCATGTAGAGAGTGGACTGCACTTGGTGGAGGATTGCACTCACTGGGTGCATTTCAAGTTATTATTATGATTAGTAGTAGTAGTTGTGGTGGTGGTGGTGGTAGCAGTACTATTTAGTGCATTTACAAGTGTGATAGGATGAGAAACTGAAAGCTTAGCAGAATCTTATCGCATTTACAGCAATTTGCAGACGCTCTTGTCCAATTATCTTTTTTTTTTTAATATAACTGAGCAATTGAGGGTGAAGGGCCCTGCTCAAGGGCCCAACAGTGGGGATTAAACCGCTGGCCTTCAAATCAGTTACCAGTAAGCCTTAACCACTAAGCCACCACTGCCCTATTAAATTCAAATGAACAAGCAAGCTCAATAAATAACACAGACTTCTCAAATAACCCCGTTATTTTCAAGTCGTAACATTTCGTTTCTTTAGGTTATTACTAACTACAGCTAGCTAGTGGGATTACATTTGAAATACTAGCATACTGTATAATATGTAGCATACTGTTGTATATTTATTGCCGTATAATGGGCTGGCAAGCTGTTTAAGGGTATAAGCCGCCTTCACCCAGTCAGCTGAGATAGGCTCAAGCCTCCTGGTGATCCTAGTACTGTGTTCAGCATGTGTACCCAGAACATGATATGTAATAATGCGGGCAGTAAAATATTTAGAGAAATATACAGCACTTAAAAATTCTCTTTTCTCTAGTGTACAGCGTAGAGGAGGGCTGACAAATAAGATAAAATAAATCCATGTGTTCGATTTTCCTTATAACATGCTTAATGATTACGTTGTGCAAGTAGTATGTGCAGCTGTCGAATGTTTTCAAATGTCATATGGAGCCTTTCAAACACCATGAACCCAAGTCCATCCAATCCAGTTGATATTATCATTTGTACTATCTTTTAATGGTCTGAATGCTTGATTTTGATTGGTCAATCACAGTATTCAGCCATCTTTTATTTCTTTATTACACAGTTGTTGAGTATAACAGAGTGTTGCTATGGAGCATGCCATTTCCGCAAGTAATAAAATTATTTTGAAATCACTATGCCGTATGATACTGTTGATTTCATTAACGAGTAGCTGTGTACGAAGTAGGATAATGTACAGCAGGCCAACCATTATTTTAAAACAAACCCCTACAGAAGGATTCAAGACCACTCCGGTGTACATCAGGGTCTCAGTCACTCTGTCAGGGATTGAAAGGCTTGCTGTACATCACTCTCTCACTCATTTGCCGAAGCGCTTATCTTACTACTAGGGTCGCGATGATGCCGAAGGCAGGGTATGCGCCGATCGGCTCGCCAGACCATAGCAGGGCAACACACACAACCTTTCACACTCACAATCACACCGACGGGCAATCTGGAACAGACAGTTAGCCTAATGTGCATGTCTTTGAAATGTGGGAGGAAACCGGAGCACCCAGAGAAAACCTACGCAATCACAGTGAGAACATGCAAAAAAAATTTTTTTAATTGATAAAATTGATTGATTTAAACTCCACACAGAAACACCCAGGCCCAGGACCTTCTTGCTGTGACGTGGAGGTGCTAACCACTACACCACCGTGCCACCTACTGTACATCCCCCCTTACATATTATTTGTATTGCGTTATGTAAATTCTTTACTGTTAAAGAGTACAGATTTCTTATTTATATAAGTCTGGACTTCCAGGTTCAACGTTGTATTAATTTCAGTCCTATTTTTCTGAATATCGTGTATAAGCAGAAGACACTATATAGGCAGAAGACTACGGTGCACATGTGCTTAAAAGAAATTCAGACACACTAACAGTCTAATGCCCGAACCACTGTGCCACCAGAGCACACATTCACAGATAAGCAGCTCAAGGACCAAGAGTGTGTGCAAACAATACTTTTTCATTCAACCGAGCCCAAGTACTGGCCAAAGTTCTAGACGTAAACAGATCTAGTTGATGCACTCTGAATATCAACAGCTATGGCATTACTCACCCGGTGATTAGAAAATATCCGTTGACACACACGACCTTCATTTAACTGTGCTCTATTTTATGACCACGCGGGAGTCCTTTAACATAGAGATCAAATCAATTAACAAATCTGGTATGGGGGAAAAAAAGGTGTTAATTAGAAGAAGTGACACTAACAAGTCCAAACAAAATGTTTGGTAACCTTGAAAGTCAAAGTCATGTCCTTTTTAAATAATTTGTCACAGAGCATGGGTCTTTGAGGGATCAGGTTCCTAAACTCATTTAAGCACACAACAACATTATATAATCAAGCAAGACAAAATATCAAGTGTCAGGTTAATCTCTAATTATATATTTTAACTTTATCATTGATAAAACAAGCCGGCGTGCTCTCAGATTAGTTTAATTGACAGTATCTTTAAACACATACTGATAGTATGTCCGTTCTACAGACGGTACAAACAGTCAACACAACCTCTATTGCAGAAGTTGAAGGGCTCTTGTTTAACCTGTTTGCGTAGAGAACACCCATATTTACCTGGGTATTGAGGAAAGCCTAGGCTTTATGAATTGAGTCAATAATGACCTAGATGTCTTATCAGTGACAGGATAAAACCCTCTGAGCCAAGCTGCAGTAAAATTCTCCGATAGTGTGGAGCACTGCGGATTTAAGGACTTTGCTCTCACAATATTTGTTTGGCGTGCAAAGCCAGCTCAGCATATTGGCTACCTAAAGTGAGGCCACACCTGCAACCATCATAGCACTACCTTTTACAGTATCTAACACTGAGCCATGTTTATTATGCTCTTAAACACAGACTGGTAATTATTATTTTTATTTTATTAGGTTTACAACTTTTGACAGGTAAGCATGGTAGAATGGCAACACGGAAGCAATAAGCCACAGGTTGATAAAACCACAACCCAGGGCTGGATTGTTACAGGAAGCAACAGAACATTGTGTGTTCTCATCTCAATAAGCCTACGAGCACAACCACAGTGGTGTGAATGCTGAGAAAGTGTTTTTTTTTTCCTGGCAGATAATTCCAACCACCACCTTTAAAATATACTGAAATTTATGAATAGACTTCAGACACCAAATATATACACATTTTCACACAAATAAAGCAAACAGCCTTGATCTAATAAAGTTTATTTTCTTAAAAATGACCAGTTTCCTTTTTCTTTTGTTTTCTAGGAAATTAAACCCTTTTTGAATTTCACACTAGCATCTACATAATGGTTATTGAATACTTCACAATATATTAAGTCTAGATGTTATGGTACATGCATACATTTGCAGCGGCATGAGAAGCCACAGTCACCACATTACACAGAGATGGGGGATGAAGATAAGGGCAAAAAGACAATGAGGCCGTAGAGACTTGTGTTTCAGCTTCGAAGAGGCCAGGGCCTTAAAACATGGCAAACTCCAGCAATGCTTTTCAATTATATTCATCACTCAAAAACAGGCACATAATGGGCCATGGGCCAAAAGAAAATAATATATTCTAATAAAACCAGGATATATACTCATCACTGTCCATAAAAAAAAAAAAAATTATATGGACAAGAATAAAAGCGTAAGTGAAGCAGGATCTCACATAAACATTAATAAATGGACCAGTGTTCACAAACACTTCCATTTCCTTTGGGACATTATTAGCACTTTAAAGTCTGGTTAGAAATCACTTTTCCAAACGTTTAGGCAGACATTTATTTAAAAAAAAAAAAAAAAAATTTTAATTAAAAAAAAAATATTTAAATAAGCAGGGAAATGTCCCTGTATGTCTAAATGGCAGTGAAGGTGAATCAAACACTGTGAGCTATGGGACCACATGTAGGCTTTCTAAGAGTCACAGCCAGAGAAATATTATTAAAAATGAACATAAAAGAAAAAAAAAAAAAAAAAAAAGGGGGGGGGGGGGGGGTTTTAAAAAAAAAAAAAACAAAAAAAAAAAAAAAAAAAAACCACCACACAATTGCTTCGCACCTTTGTCTATCGAAAACCATAGCTGGAGAAAATTGTAGTGTTTTTTTCAAATCTTTTTTTTTTTTTTCACTATTCCTCTTTCACAGAAAGAATTTATATGCTGAGACACAGTATGATTACAAGCCTAACATGCGCTAACGAAAATATTAATAACAATAATAATAATATATAATAAAATAAAAGACATTCAAATACTGTAAGATTTTTGCTTGAAAATACAAAACTACATGAGAAAGCATTAAAATCATATTTGTTGATCAGAATAACATTACCGTTAAAAAAAACAAAAAAAAAACAAAAAAACAAAAAAAAAAGCAAGTGCTAATCACATTTTTTTTCAAATTTTTTTATACCATACATATAACCAGCAAATCTGTTACCTAGAAACAGTTGCCAAGGAAGTCATGTCATCATGGCTCTCCCTCTTATCCAGGCAGCGTCTCTGGGGGAGGGGTGATGGCTGTGTGTTTCTGGCCACTGTTACGTCTGTACAAAACTGCAAAAGAACTTCACCTGAACCTGCACGTATCAGAGACTGCACAGGCTGATCGGTTCGGACGTTCCCATCGTTCTTCTGCTGAAAGTTGACGCCACTGCCATTTCTTTTGTAATCTCCGGAATCCTGAGTCAACATATTGCTTCTCTGTGCAGCTCTTAACTCTTCCAAAGCTTTAGTCAACTATTAACTCTTTGCAGATTGAGAGCCAACTGAAAATGAACACGGAGTCTCTCGCATCCGCTTGCATCAGAACCCTTTTTTAGCAATATAGAAACACCTCTTTCCAGCAAACAGGTAGAGATCCAAAGGAGTCCATCGTCTCCATTCAAAATGGTTTCTTTTACCGTACAATTTATATATGTCTAAAAAGTTTGTTGTCCTGTCACGTTAAACGCAGAGTCTTTCTAAGAAAGAAAGTTATAGAAGCTCTTGCTCTGTAGACAGGATAAATTAAAGACCAGGGTGCTGAGATGGACAACAGGCTGAGCCTCAGTTGTGTTGTAACGTGTTAGACTCTATAGGAGGTGCCGAGTCATACAGAGTGTCCGTGTCATGTGTCGGCTCTCCAGCTAATGTGCAAGGGTTTGACAGCGTTCCCGCACCACAGTCACAGAAAAACCTACATGGATTAGAACAGGCACGCATGGATTAGGCGTTTCTTAACAACAAAAACAAATCTAGAACTGAGATTCAGCATTATATAAATAAATAAAAATCGCAGGACTGACCTATCATGTCGTATAAACTCAACATCATGCCCTTGGTGGCACTTCTTAATACAGTTCACACAAATTGCATTTCTGTCTGTTGTGTTACAGGTGTGGCACCTGAATGCGCAAAGACAAAACAGAAATTACATTAATGTACAGTAGACATCAAACTCAATGCATGTGTCCATGAGGTGATCACTGCATCAGGTACTGTACCTGTAAAAATCGTGCATGGGATAGCTGGTGTAACTGGATATCTTGTACAGGCACTGACCTCTGCTCACAGCTTTCTCTATGGCATCCTGATTGTTCATGATTTTGTTGTCTGAAGGATTAACAAGGAAAGGTTGCATTAGAACTCATGCAGCAAGAGCAGACAAACAGCAGTTACAGCGTTCAATAACAATTACCTTTCATTGTGACATTGACACCAGAGGCAAGAAATAGCCCTCCAAATCTGTTATTGAATATCTGATTGCCTTCCAACGTTGCTGTAGCATGGTTTGTTATCTCAATACCTAAAGAGAAGAACGACCAAAAAAAATAAATAAAAATTCATACAGGGTGTCACATGATTACTAGTAAAATAAAAATTATAGACAACAACAAACAGACCTGCAGCAAATCCATCAAATATTCGGTTCTTTCTCAGCACAGGGTGACTGTTGGTACTAATGAGGACACCAGCCTGAGCATTTCTGAAGATGTCATTTTCCTCCAACAATCCTGAACACAGAACCCATTATAGCAGCATCCAAACATGACAATAAATCACACCGATCAAAAACCGCTGTAAAATATTTATCTCCTGATTTAATTACCTCTTCCACCATTGAATATGCAGATACCGCCATCCCGGCCGTCGTGAATCTTGTTCCTGCGTAGGGTGGGGTTGCTGTCAGTCTTGATCCACACTCCTGCCATGGCATTGTCAAATATCTCATTGTCCTCAATGAAACCCAACCCTGAGGGGAAAGAATTACCGTAAAAAATGTTACACACTGGTTATTTGTATTACATGCAGATCTATAATCCAGAACTACATCCACAGGAGGAAGATGCAAAATAATACACTTACCAGAGTTGTAAACAAGAATGCCTCCATTTTGCCCACCCCAGATTTTGTTTCGTCTTATCTTAGGGTTACTTCCAGTTCTGTATCAATACAGAAAACGATTAGACATGTTGCAGGGAAGCAGTTCACTTAAATATTGAAAGCCGATAAAATACAGTCCCCACACAACAGGCAAAAGCCTACCCTACCTGATTTGTACCCCAGAGTACATGTGGTTGTAGATATCATTATCTTCCAATACTCCATGACCGTTATCATAAAAATACACTCCAACCTACAAACAGAAACAACTCAAGAGCTCAGACAAGGAGTGGAGTCAAAAAGTAAAGTAAGAAAAGGTGAAGGATGTTCTCACCTGTTTGCCACTGTGTATCCTGTTCCGCCTGAGCACCGGCGTGCTCCCTGTGGTCACCCAGACTCCTGCCAGAGTGTTGCTATATACCTCGTTCTCCTCAATAACACCCTGACCCTTCTCGTGCTAAAACCATATGTGAACATCACACACATTAGGCAAAACCAAAGAAACTGAGGAATACAATTACAGCCATTTATGATCATTAATCTGAGATCATTTTATAAAGTACCTACACCCTTTTAATTAAATACAGCTGTACTCACCACGTAGATTCCTCCATGCTGCCCATCATGTATCTTGTTGTGTCTGACTATAGGGCAGCTGTTAGTTCGGATCTGAATGCCAGCCAGGGCGTTTCCATAAATATCATTGCCCTCTATCAGACCTCTACCGTCACCAAATATGTAAACGCCACCTTGGTTTCCATTGAAGATGGCATTACCCCTAGAGGGGGAAAAAAAATAAATAAAAATACAACACACAACTGATTACTGCAAAACTGAAGAGAAAAGTAAGCATTTGTAAACGTAATCTGGTTACATGCATGAGACAAGCAAACTACAATGAACTGACACCTCTACAGAAAACTTAAAATAACTGACGATAACCTCAGCTCGTTTCACACAACCCCAAACAGTAAGAAAAGGACAGGGGAAGATCACTTACCTAATGGTTGGGTCACTGTTTGATGTGATCCATACACCAGCAAAGTTATTAGCGTAGATCTTATTCTCTATGAACTGGCCACGGCCCTTCTCGTGGACGTAAATGCCTCCTGTCTGGCCGTGGTGAATTTCACAGCGCACCACTGTTGGGTTGGCATATGCCTTTACCTCAAAACCAGCAATCCTGTTTCTGTGGATGTTGCAGCTCTCAAAATAACCCTGTAGAGGGAGCCAAAAAAACAAGTCTTCACTTAATGGCTGGTAGAGTGCAATGAGATCATAAAGTCAAAATGGAGCCGTGATCCTACCATGCCATGGTCAAATGTGAACACGCCAACATCTCTGCCATGATGGATATGGTTCCTCCTGATAATAGGGTTGCCATGGTTTTTCACCCAGATCCCCGCTAATGCATTGTTGGAGATTTCATTATCTTCATAAATGCCCTAGAAATGTCAAACAAACCCAATTACAACTCCGACTCTCTACTGTTGGCCCAGCACATCTCAGCATTTTAAAAGGGTTCGCTACCCTATATAAACAGATGTTATTCTGCTGATATATTTAGTTAATACCTGTTTAGACTTTGAGTAGATGCAGAATATTTGTCCATCATTGTAAGGAAAATAATTTTAAGCAGGGATCACACTCAGCCTCCCACACACAGCACAATGATACATTAGGTGTAATATCCTTCTGTGCTGTCTACTTACAGTATAATAGGTGTAAGTAAATGCTTATTGCATAATCCCCTGAGTCCACAAGAGGGCTCCCTTGAATTATAAGCTATTAAGAGTAAATATTCCAGTAAACAAGCCTGACAAAGTTAGCAATAGACTTGTGACTTTGCCACATTGGCCATGTTACCATCAGATCTAATTGTGAAAATGTCGAACAAATTAAGCACCTAATTTTTACTAGCTTCAAACTTGTGTATCCACACATAGAACCAGTTGGTCCTGTTGTAATAGCAAATTATCATGAATATATGATGTGGGACCACATGAGGGCAGTACCTGCTGAGCCATTTTATTTCAACACATAGCTATATACATATACACACACACACACATATATACATACACATACATACATACATACACACACACACACACACACACACACAGGTTACCATGTAAGGTCTTGGCATGCACCCAGTGATTGGTTGGGGTTAGTTTTCTAGGATATATTTAGACAATCGTCTTTTAGTTGTATGCATCTAAATGCTCAGGAGTGTCTGTTTATACACATTATATTTACAATCCATGCAGCTAAAAACCTCAACCTTAAAATAGAAGCTAACATTTACTTTAGCACATTTCAAGCCCAAATCCTTCCCATCTGCCTATCCAGCTTAAAGGGTCGAAAAAACCCACACTCAATGCTTCCAAATATCTCAATGGTGAGTGATAACAGGTAATATCATTATTCAAGACCAAGTTCCAAAATGCAATGCAGCCACGGAACACAGTTGCCCTGTTCCAGTTAGGGAGTATGGTCAGCTATTTAGTGATCTTAAGGACAACAAGACAGATGCTGTTACTAGAGGAGTGATAACTAGCATTACTGAAACTATTTAACCCTGACAGTCTGAACCAGAGTTTACAGACATGGATGAGCTTTAAAGGGCCAATGGTTTATATAAAAATCACCCTGCCATTCAAATCAATACCGTGATCTGTCTGGATGATTCTAACTCATCTGGGCAGAAAAAAAAGATCAGAGAAAATAAAAAGACAGCCAGCAAAACTATTACTTGTCCCACTGCACAGTGATATAAACACTGATGTGCATGTCGATTAGTATGGATGTTGTGACGTCATGAAGAACACTCCTATGACCAAGAATCTACAATAAACAGGAACCGGTTTTGCATGCTACTGCCGGACACTGGGGGGGGGGGGGTGTCGCTCTGGGTCTTACCTGCGCATGGTCAGTGATGTAAAGCCCCACATTTTCACAGTCACTGATGTTGCAGTGCTTGATAGTGGGACACGCACCTTGGCCACTCACACACACTGCTGACCCCACTGTAAAAGCACACGAAGAATCTCCATGAAGTAAAGCACACTGAATAGTCGAGCTCAAGTCCCAAAAACATGCAAATTGCATGTCTCATTGAGAAAAAAATTTATATATATATATATATAGACACACACACACACACACACACACAGATCATAGTACCTGTGCAGGTGCTACGGATAATGCAGTGGTCAATATTCGGGCTGCAGTTCACTGTGATCTCCAGGCAGTGGTGTGCATTGTGATGCTGAGCTGATTTATCATCAGGGTTGAACTGTACGTCAAAGAACATATTTTAGTCATCCTGTCACCATAATTACACCACTTTATAATCTTGCAAGGGATATGCAGGACTTACCCTAATAGTCATGTAACCTACGTATGCATCTTCTGAACCCTCCATAAACACAAAAGTTGAATCTCTAGTGTTTTCAATGACAACTTTATCAGCTACTTTTCCAGGAGCTGTTAAAAAAAAAAAAAAAAAAAAAAAAAAAAAGATATTTAAAAAATGCATGATCTGACAGGATTCAGACCAGTACTTGGATTGCTGTCGTCAAAAACTACACTCACCTGCACCGATCATTGTAATGGGAGACTCGATGTAGATCCATTCATCTGTGTAGATTCCAGAATGTACAAATATCAGCCCATCAAAGTGGGCTTCCTGGACTCCGCCCAAAGCATCCTCAATGGTATCGTAGTACTGAAAGCCACATCAAAATATTAGGATGGGCACAAAGGAGCCATGTTTTTAGTAACTACCACAAAATAAATAAATAAATATATAACAGCCAACAGGAATGTCATACCAGCATGTTCTCTCTGCCTTTGTATCTGGCTGGATTGCTGTAGAAATGTTCGGCAAAGCCAGGCTTTACATGTGCTCCTTTATACTGAAAAGCGGCAAACAGTCAAATTACTGCAACAACTCAAACCGATAAAGGCATTTATAATCATTTCAGTTATAACAGCTCAGGACTTGTTAACAATTCAAGATGTTAACATCTACTATCTCACACCCTGGCCTTAGAAATCCCAGGAACATTTTACAAGACACTCGTACCAGTTGCTGAAAGCTTTCCTTCCACGGATTCGGCTGCTCATATTCTTCAGGGTTTATCTGGTAAAATTTCCCTGGCTCCGGATGCATCATGGGCCGTGTGTATTCAAACACCTCCATGTACAACCTTTTCCTGTGGTACACATCAAGTAACATCCGAATGAACGGCAACTTCAACAATAAATAAAAACAGTCAATAAAGTTCTTTATAAACAACCCAGAAAGTAACAGCTGAATAATCCATCACGCTTCACTGTCCGAACACTTTACAGCAGGGGTCCTCCAACCTTGTTCCTGGAGGTTTACCTTTATCTACCTTCCTGCAGGTTTCATCTCCATCCAAAATCTAACACACCTCTTTAAGCTGATCAACAGAAGAACTTCTACAGGCAATAATCAGATGGTCAGGTGTGCATGATTAGGGTTGGAGCCAAGTCTTCAGGAAGGCAGCTCTCCAGGAACAGGGTTGGAGACCCCCTGCTTTAAAGTAACCTTGTTATTATTTTAACACATCCAATTCAAATTAGCATTGTAGAGTATTAACATCAATATTACTATAATCACACTAATCTCACGATTCAACACCCACACTTGCTCATCTGGAACATCATATTGCAACAGAAAATGTTGATTTGGCTGTTGGCATATTTTCATATTACAGCTTTCTGCATAATAATTTCTGCAAAGAGCAACAAACATTCTGCAGCAGGTTAAATACGAGGTGCCGAAACAAAAACACTGAAGACCCCCCCCCCCCCCCAACACAAAAAAAACCCCTAAAAATAGCTCAATGTCGACTGCTTACCAGAGAATAGGGTCGTTAGCTAGCTCACTAAAGCGCTTGCAGACACAAGCAGCCTGGCACAGATCTTGCTCCAGCAGGTAAGAAAAAATCTTCAAGACCACCTCATCTGGAAGCTTTTCTTGGAGATACTGTTCTGCAGGGGATGCTGGACGATAAGACGTGACAGAAATTAAACCGGAGCGCTGCTGCTGTCCTTTTATTGTCCTACCTCATTTATGCTAATGTAGAACAACTGACATGCCTGCGATCTATGAAATTTAAATAAGACAAGCATATGAAACAGAAACAGAACAGTCCACGTCTTAATGCTGTTAAAACCACTGAGCTTCAAGCAGTTAATGAACAAAACTGCAGAGAGCAGCACTTCACTGGATTCACAGTGAGAAATCTGTACCGGTGTTAATTTATATTCTTTCAGGAAAAAAATAAAACAGCCGGCAGCAGGGGAGCATTTTGTTGTTTATCAGTTGGCATTTGTGATGAACTGTTTATTCCTCTCCTTAACAACAATTCCATGTAATCTGTGGATATATTGATCTTACATGAAACAGAACACTGAGAAAGAAACCACTATGTGACTATAGATATTAAATAACTAAATACCAACACCACAGTAATGAAATGTACAGAAGCATTTAAGAGAACAAGGACAGAGGAGATACCTTTAGGTAATCTATATAATACTCATTAGTTCTTCATTTAACTGAGTACTAATGGGATAAAGTCTCTAGCATTTCTTTTCCTCGGGTATCCATCCTACGTCAAAAACCCATAAAAGGCTTCTACATCTTGAGAGCAATGAGAAGTCACTATACGCGTCTACACTCACCTGGAAGGTCTTGAGGCTTCCCTGACACTCGGGCACGTTTTGCTCTGTGACCGAAAGTTTCTGTCGCTGAAGTGGAGGCTCCCTGCAAACATGCATGTTAAGACAGCCAAATGTCAATTCAGACACTAAACGTTTTAATCACTGCTGTTACGATATCTGCTTTGTAAAGTTTCGAATGTGTTCTGATTTTACCTATACCGAATATAATAGACATTATGAATATTAAGTCCTATTATTGCCAACATTCACAGGCAGGCAAAAAGAAAAAAAATGTACCTTTACCAACAATACTATGGTCACCATTAACCCCCGATAAAACAAAAACCCCTGCCATTCATATTTAAGCACATGCATTAATATATGGCGTTTGTCTCCCCAGTTGACCGTTACCTCCATACTGCTCTTTGTGGGACACGCGGTTCTCTTAGGCAACAAGGACTTTCTGCGGAGTTGGTATGGACTGTTTTGAGCTCCTGGACCAGATTCTTCTGCAACCATATCTGCAGGGACGTCCTCATCTGCAAAGAGGAGGGACAAAAAGAAGAAAACCTCAATCAGTTTGTATTTCACATTTTACACTAGGACCTCTCTCATTCTCTTTTGCTATGCTGTACAACCGTATAATTTACCCCCCTCCCCGAGTGATTTCAGTGGGGAAAAGGTTGCCTGGGGTTGGGTAACCCCTTTTTATAATGCTGTCCCCCTGGGGAACACATTGACGCCAAACTCACAGTTACTGCAAAAGCCCACTAAAAAAGTCAAAACTAGATTAGCTGCAACAGAGCAGGACAGACGAGTAAAAATAGATACACACTCGCAGGAAAATCATCCAAGGTCTACAACAAAAACCACTGATCTAAATGCAAAGACCTACAGAATCACGTCACTTCATCTGTGGTGGCAGGCTGTGTGCTCTGAACATATACCTACACAAAAATAATTACGATATGACAAAGATCTACCTTATAAGTAATCTTCTTGCAAATTAGGACTAGCAATCATATTCTGTCTTGACCTTTACGGAGACACTAAAATGTGTAGTTTTTTTTTTTGCACATTCGGTACCTGCACTGCAGATTCCCTACCTGTTTATCGCCTCTGTATGTGAATGCCCTACCTACCTGGTGCACTGATCACCTGAGTGGTCTACAGTCTGTTCCTCCCTACTGCACATTTGGTACCTGGAGACAACATCCAAAATTTAAAGATAAACAAAATAAACAATCCTCCTGTCTTCTGTCCTGCCACTGGAAATGACTCAGACACTTACACCCATTTCAGGCAGACGGAATTAGTGGAATTGGTGACAAGACGTTAAAATGCCATCTCTTCTAAATTTAAGTGAAGCGTCCATATCATTGCTTGTCCAACAGTTAGGTGGAGTTTTGCTTTACCAATAGATAAATATAAAGTTCTCGATCTTCCCTAAAGAGCAGCACACTGGAGAATTTATGACTACCTATACAAAATGGTACAGGAGATATTTTACCACTGGATTAGATAGGCATGTTTAGACACACGTGATCAAGAAGAATGTCAGAATGAATGAATCACAAACAAAGAAATTACTATCACAGAAACACTTCCAGCTGCTATTAGAACTCAGCATCTGTCAACATCTGCTCTATTGTCTGCAACTTTGAGGTAAACCAACAAAGGTTTCTGTTGCCAAGTCAAGCAAAACGTCACAGGAATGACAACGGTATACTTCAGTACACTTTATACCCCGTGTTGTACAGATCACCACCACATGTTCACAGGACACACACCAACCGAAAGCCAAACTCTGTGTTTCAGAGCATCAGACCAATGCATACTTACTACCGGATATAAAAAGTGATTTCCCGGATAAAACTCGAAAATATCCGGAGGACAGTGCACACACACCACACACAGCAGGTTTAATAATAAATGCACTGTGCACTACCGCAAACAGCAATGGCATATACATCACTGCTTGAGCTCAACACAACAACCAACAATTAAAAAAGATGTCTGACAACCCCAATACAAAGACCACCATTACCCACAGAGGTGAACCTTCCCAGTTACGGGTTTGTGGGCGACCAAAGCCACAGAACACCCACCAGACGAGGATCCACGGTGGCTGAAAATGGTTAAACCGATGCTTTCTGATCACTACACAAAGTGAGTCTACGGCTGCAAGCAAGCCGAGGCCTTATCGACCGAGCTGTTTAGTGAAACCACGACGTTTCCAGTTAGCCACCTACTGTTGACATGGACCGTGATACAAACACCGGCTGGCTTGACAGTTTTTTCCAACACAAAGAAATGCAAATGCTTAAAAAAAAACAGCATTATTTCCCCCTCTCAACTGCGTAGTTGCTGGTGGCGAGTTAGCTTAATTACTCGCCAGGGAAGCTAGCTACTGGGTATTCTCTCTCAAATAAATACAGCAGTGCCAAACCCGGCAGTTAGACTTGTACACACATACACGGTGTACATATTATTCCTTCCTCTAGCATTCATTGGGATATTTTGTTCGCCTGACAAGCTTGACGGTCTCTAAACGGACACACAGATAGTTAGCAGGTAAACTAGCTAGCTAGCTAGCATTAGCTATTTCTACATATACAACCCCCCCCTCTCCAAAATGGCAGCCCACCGGCTAGCTAGCTAACCAGCTGCGCAACGCAGATTCAATGTCCAAACACAAGTTTGTCATCCTACCTGAATAATAAAACACCCTGGTTAGGATCAGTGTCCCAAAAGGACCTTCAGGCGTCCTATATTTAAACGGGCGTCCACGAAGTGAACAATGACTCTGAGTTTTAGCTCTAATCCCACAGTTAGCCGAGAAGCTAATATTTGTAAGCCTAAACAAAGCGCGGCCTGGCCTGGCCTGTATGGCGCGGTCTATATAAGCCTCGACGTTTCCTGCTGAAGCGTCTCAGTCTGTGTGGCTTTCGAACAGCCGGCTGGTGTACACACACGCCGGCGGGGGTGCGTGAAAAGACCATAAAATTAGGATATCGTCGTTATCTGGTGGCGTGTCCAGCGCGCCTCACCTCTTTCGCCGTTGTTCCTCTCGGGCTGCACCGGGCGCGGCCTCGATACTCGCCTGGGTCTTCTGTTGGTCGCTCTGACGGAGTTCATTTGGCGAGTTGGGATTTTTTTTTGTTTGTTTGTTTGTTTGTTTAAAAAAACCCTCACAACGCTTTCCGCTAACGTCCCTCTTCCGTCGTTAACATGGGGGTCCTCAGTTTCGAATCGACCAAATCGACAGCGTAAACACTTGAGATTTCGCTGACGGAGAGCGAGTTTTTTTTCCCTTTTTTTCGGGGTGTTGGGACAGCTCCCCCTGTGCTGCTCGGTGCTGGAGCTCGGTGTCTCTCTCTCGCGCAGGAGGAGCCATTAACGCTAACGCACTCACAGAGACAGCGCGCGCTCGCGAGACAGAGAGAGAACGAGAGCGAGATCGGGGGGGGGGGGGCATCACAAGGGATTCCTGTATTCGCCAATGAAACACACACACAAGCTGCATCCGCTCGCGCTCCAAATTGCACCCTGCATCCTCCATCCCTTTTCTGTAGTCTCCTAATTAACATCCCTACATTTCACAGGGGGTTTGGACATCATGCATGGCTCTACAAGGTGAACACACAACATCTTTGCATGCTTGATTCAAATCACGTCAGGTGTTTGAACTTATTTAATATATATGTATATATTTTTTGCTATGCTCTATTAATTGCACAAGGGAAATTATTACCTCAGCATTAAACCCATCCAATCTGAGCACTTACACACACTCGGAGCAGTGGGCTGCCAGAGAGCAGTTAGGGGTTAGGCGCCTTGCTCAAGGGCGCTTCAGCCATTAATGTGGAGGGAAGAAGGGTGCAGCTCACGCCCGCCCGCCCGCCAGCCTGCCCGCCTGCCCGCCACACATTTTTCCTGCTGGTCCGGGAATCGAACCAGCGACCTTTCGCTCCAAAAGCCGCTTCTCCAATCATTAGGCCACGGCTGCCCACGAGAAAGTTATAACAAGAAGGTCCTGGGTTCAAGTCCCAGGTTCAGGAGTTTGTGTGTGTGTAGTTTGCATGTTAGCCCTATACTTGTGTTGGTTTCCTCCAGGTATTCCTGTTTACTCCCAAAGTCCAAACACATGCACTTTAGTCTATTTGGCCAAATTGCCCCTAAGTGTGAGTGTAAATGGTTGTATGTCTGTGGTGGCCTAATAAAGGTATAAAGCAGTTCTGAAAATGAAATTAATAATAAATAAACAAATAAATTATATTAATGCCCTGTGCACCCTACCCTCGCCCAGAATCGGCTGAGATGGGCGCCAGCCTCCCTCGACCCTAATTAGGATTGAGTGGTTCGGAAAATGAACAAATTAATAATATATATTTTTTTTGAGTTTGAGTTCCGGCCTCGGCAGGGCAGTTTCTGTGTGGAGTTTGCATGTTCTCCCCAAGCTTGCGTGGGCTTCCTCCAGGCACTCCAGTTTCCTCCCACAGTCCAAAGACATGCACGTTAGGCTATTTGGCTAAATTGCCCCTAGCTGTGAGTGTAAGTGGTTGCATGTCTGTGGTGGCCTAATAAAGGTATAAAGCCGTTTTGAAAAATGAAATTAATAATAATAATAAAATTAATAATAATAATAATGCCCTGTGCACCCTGCCCTCGACCAGAATCGGCTGAGATGGCCACCAGCCTCCCTGTGACCCTAATTAGGATTTGGAAAATGAATGAATTAATAATAATAATAAAATTTTTTTGAGTTTGAGTTCCAGTCTCGGCAAGGCTGTTTCTATGTGGAGTTTGCATGTTCTCCCCAAGCTTGCGCAGGCTTCCTCCAGGTACTCCGGTTTCCTCCCACAGTCCAAAGACATGCACGTTAGGCTAACTGCCTTCGCCCAGTGTTGGATGAAATAGGTTTTAACTTCCCCGTGACCCTGGTAGGAGTAAGTGGCCTGGCAAATGAGTGAGTGATGAGAGCGAAATTTTGAATGTCCCAATTTCATTACCCTTGCAGACATTGAGCGAATCGATAGATTTACATATAATCTGGCACAAAGGTGTCTACAAAATGTAGGCTATAACTTTTATATAGGTTTTAAAAAAAGGTTATATAAGTTAGATCAGAGGACGTTGATGACTTTGATGACCCATAATATTCTTGAATGACCTTTAAAAATTAAAAAATGGGGATGATGTGGAGGATGTCGACTACATCATTGGAATGTGTGTTTTTTTTTTAACCTCATAATAAGTGAGCTGGAACCAAAAGAAATGACTGACTGCCAATGCTCTGGAGCACTGAAACAGCTAGAGAGGCACTTTGCATCACAGTGCTTACCGAGCAATTCTCACATATCTACTGTGTTTCCTCGTGCTATCCTAGGTAGGAAATAATATGTACACATTCATATATATAAACAGCACGGTGGTGTGGTGTTTAGCTCGTCCACCTCACAGTCCAACTCCTGGGTTTGGAATTTGCTTAATTTAATCCTAATTTGTGTCACAGGTAGGCTGGCGGCCATCTCAGCCAACTCTGGGGGAGGGCAGAGTACACCCTGGACAGCTCGCCAGGCCATTGCAGTGGTATACACAGTTCTATTTAAAAATATAACAATTTATACATAAATGTTATAATCCAGGGGCGGCATGGTGGTGCAGTGGTTAGCATGTCCACCTCACAGCAAGAAGGCCTGGATTCGATTGCCACCTTGTGCGTTTCACTGTGGAGTTTGCATGTTCTCCCTGTGCTTGTGTGGGTTTCCTCCAGGTACCCCGGTTTCCTCCCACAGTCCAAAAACATGCACAGTAGGCTAATTGGCTGGTCAAAAATCACCCCTAGGAGTGAGAGTGAGTGTGAATGGTTGTATGTGTTGGCCCTGCGATGGCCTGGCGAGCTATCCAGGGTGTACTCTGCCCTCGCCCAGAGTCGGCTGAGATGGGCGCCAGCCGCCCCATGACCCTAATTAGGATTAGGAAAATGGTTCAGAAAATGAATGAATGGATGAATGAATGTTATAATTTATAAACACTCCCAGACATCAAGCACAAAGACGTCTCGAACAGGGCACAGTTGCACACACACTTTCACTTTCACATATATCAGAGACTCAAAAGCTGTGAGGGGTCAATGGTATCACCATATTTTAACTAAGGCCCTATTTTGGTCCAATTGTTTAAATTTCATTCAGTACACTCTTGCATGGGGCAGTGGTGGCCTGGTGGTAAGGTGCTGGATTACTGATCCCAAGGTCGGGGGTTCAAGCCCCACTATCA
>JAOUQZ010000051.1:9029351-9051169 GCA_028564935.1 Neosilurus hyrtlii | reverse complement strand
CATGTCTCTCACTGTCTATGGTGAGAGGCACGTAAAAGAACCATTGCTGATTTTCGTCAAGAGTAGGCTGCATAGCCGCCAGCGTGTTTCTGCCCTGCGATGGCCTGGGGAGCTGTCCGGGGTGTTCTCTGCCCTTGCCAGGAGTAGGCCAGCCTCCCCGTGACCCTAATTAGGATTAAGCGGTTAAGAAAATGACATGACACTCTTGCATGGTTGAATCTGAGCCAAGGGCTTACTGTGTGGAGCTTGCAAGGTCTCCCTTTGTTTGTATGGGCTTCCACTAGATACTCAGGTTTCCTCCCACACTTCAAAGACATACGTGTGAATGGTTGTCAGTGTTATTCCTACAATAGATTGCTAGGCTGTTTAGGGGTACCCCACCATTCAACTTACATCACCTGGAAGTGGTTTATTTTTGTTAACATTTTTCAGTCTTATTCATTCATACATCTTCAGTAATACATCGTACATAAATCATACATCATCAGCTATTTATTGAGGTAAGAATACACCCAGGCTGTATGCATGCACACTTGCAGTGTGCACACATTCACACTCATGGCTAATTTGCATCCTCAAACCGCCTACCTGCCTGTTTCTGGGTGATAGGAGAAAGCCAGAGAACAAGAAGAAACATGCATGTGGAGCATTTAAAACTCTGCGCAGACAGTACAGAGTTTAGAATTACACTAAGAACCATGGTGATGTCAGGCAAGGCTTCCCGGAGGAGATTGAATCAATAAGTTATTCTGCTTTGAGGTCACTGGGGTTCTGGGAGCGATGTATTATTGTGTTTATTGTGTATGATTGATAAAGTGAACTATTCACAGTTCATATCGTCAGTCTGTGGTCAAAAAGTGTACAGGCCCTTATGGAGGTAATGTAAAAGCAATAAAATGAAGACTGACCATCTTTTGCCCTTAAAGTGAGTTAAATCCAAAAACATCCAGAAATGTTCACTAAGTATAATGCATTAAGTCCTGTGGGTGCTAACCAGGACTGTAGTACTCAACACTGGCCATGAGGTGTTTGTTGTATTCCTTGATATTTGCACTCAAGGCATTGGTCTCACTAAATATCCCAAGTGCTCTTGACCAAGTCCAGCTGTGCTTGAATATTTTTTCTCCAGAAGCTTCTCCTTCACAGCCAAAAACATCAATTAAGCAAGCTTGTTTATAAAACAGGCACTGGTTTATTCACTCGGCAAAACACTTAATCCTACTACTAGGGTCATGGGAGGCAGGAGCCTATTTCAGACGAAACTGGGAGAAGGCGGGGTACACCCTGAACAGCTCACCAGACCATCGCAGGGCAACACACAAACAATCACACTCACACCAAGGGGCCATCTGGAACAGCCAATCAGCCTAATGTGCTTGTGTTTGGACTGTGGGAGGAAACCGGAGTATCCAGAGGAAACCCATGCCAGCACAGGGAGGACATGCAGACACCGCACAGAAACGCCTTCTTGCTGTGTGGCAGACGTGCTATGCCAGGGTGCCGCCTACATGCTATTCTATATCTTTGCTGTCCCTCTCATTCTGGCCTCGGTATTGAACAAATGGCTTTGACTACACCTCTGTTGCTTAAACTTTACATTCGTGTCTCTTTTGAATTGAATAAGGGTGGTCCAACTCGATTTTCTTGATCAAGATTTATAAATGCTTTCAGATGTACAACAGAGAAACATGAAATGTATCCATGAGGCTGTATTCATTTAGCAAATAAGGGACTGTTGTCTTTGTCAGTAGTGTACATTACACTGACAGAATATTTATACTACCTCCTGTATTTTGCAAGTGTCCAGGCCTTTCCTGGATTAGAAATGAGTGGCTTTTTCCACCCCGAAAATGTGTGTATGTGTAATTCTCAGTCAGTAGGTATTAGATTACTAGGATTATGTAAATCTGGCACAGTAATGTACTGCTTAGAATGTTTGCCTCACAGCAAGATGGTCCTAGATTTAAATCCTGGGCTTGGGTGCTTTTTGTGTGGAGTTTGCATGGTCTCTCTGTGCCTATGTGGGTTTCCTCTGGGTACTCTGGTTTCCTCCGGTTTCCTCCAACAGTGTAAAAAATGCACATCAGGCTAATTGGCTGTTCCAGATTGCCCCAAGGTGTGAGTGTGCATGGGTGTGTGTGTGCTGGCCATGTGAGCTGGGGTTGTACCCCGCCTTCGTCCAATTTTGGCTGAGACAGGCTCCTGCCTCCCTACTTAAATGAGATTTAAAATTTTACACATGCTAGAGCCAAGTACTTTAGAGGGCTGAAATTATTTCAGATCATCATCAGGTATCATTTAGGTGGTGCATGTGTGTCCTTCAAAAACACAATTATGAAATTTGCTTGTTTGCTTTTAAATTAAATTAGTGTTACAGGCAAACACTCAGAATTTATGATAAAAAGGGCATGATTTATGATAAAGACAAATTATTTAAAAGGGCACTTTCATTCATTCATCTTCTCTAATCATTCATTCTGCTTGATGCTGCTCAGGGTCACACTGTACCTGGTTTAATATATGATACACCCACTAGATGGCAAAATTGCATTGATTTATTTTTCTCTACATTGCAGCACTATAGGAGTGAACATAAACTATCTTTCAAAACTGCCAAAGCTTCCTCACAGAAAAAAAAAATCAGTAGAACATTGTGGAATAAATGCTGTTTGAAGAAACAAAAACAAACAGGCATAAATTATGAAATGCAACAGGACAAGACTAAAAAAAAAACCAAACAAATAATACATGTTCCAGGTTATTCTTAGAGTATTATACACATCAATAGGGAAACCTGTTTCCCATCACATTAAGCTTTATGCCAGTGTAGCTTTTATATTCTCAGTACGTGCAATTATCTCATTAACAAAGGCATTGTTGAGGGCGACTACTTCAGCCTTCAGTTTGCGCATCTCTGCTTTGATGGCCTCATCAGCCATGTCTTGCACTGGCAGAGCCTTCACCTTTCTCAGGAAATCCTCAATGATCTTCTCACCATCCTACAGGTGAATTCATTAGAAAAAATAAAAAAAATAATTAAAAAGAAAAACATCTGAGGTTCTGCTAAACATCCAACAAATTACAGAGCATACACACAGAAAAAGTATACTCTGTTTGCCTCACCTTTTTCTCCATGCAACGTTTTTTAGCTATAGGTCCAGCACTGTCATCAACGATGGAGACATCCTGAAACTCCTCAAGCTCCAAAGCTTTTTCCCGAGCATAATCAATTACATGTTTGGGGAAATTAGCTAGCTCAGCGACATGAATCCCAAAGCTCTGGTCACACACACCTGATCGAAGGGCACACCCAGATATTAAATACACAAGGTATATGAGTCAAATATACAATATGAAATTGCTTTCATTATGGATCAATCAGCCATAACACTAAAACCACTTGCCAATTAATATGCAGACCCTACTTGATCAGGAAAAGGGCTCTAACCCATCAAGAGGTGAACTCCATGGACTTACAGCAAGTTCATTAAATCCGTTAACCTGCAAGGTGGGACATCTAAGGTTTGGACTTGTGTAGCCAAGACATCCCACAGATGGGGATTCTGGAGGCCAGTTTTACTCAAATTATTCCTAAACAGTTTTTGCAGTTGGCAGGAGAATGTACCCTGCCACAGAGAGGCTACTGCTATAAGGGAACATCACTCCCAAAAGGAGGAGGGCATACTTGGTCTGCAACAATGTTTAGGTAGATAGTATGTGTCAAAGTAACATCCACATGAATTCTAGGATTCAAAATTTCCCAGAACATTGTCTAGAACATCACACTGCTTTGGGTGACTTGCTTTCTACGCATACTCATTCCTGCTGCCATCTCTTTCCCATACTGTCCGTATGATGTAAAAGAAAATGTGATTCATCACACCAGTCTACATTTTCCCATTGCTCCATGGTCCAGTTTTGATGCACACATGCCCATTGTAGACACTTTCGGTGGTGTACGGGGTCAAGCATGGTCTAGTGTTCTGAACCCTTTCTATCATAGCCAGCACTAAATTTTCCAGCAACTTGTTCCCGTATGAAATCGGACCACATGGGCTTTCCTTTACTTCCCTTCCATATCAGTGAGCTATGGGTACCCATGAATCTGTTCCTGGTTCTAGATACTAATAACTGCATACTAGAACACCTCACCTCACAAGACCTGTGGTTTTGGAAATGAATAAGCCCAGTCATCAAGCCATAGTAATTGAGCCCTTGTTAGTCACAGATCCTTACGCCTATCCATTTTTCCTGTATCCAACATATCAACCTTAAGAACCAAGTGTTCGCTTACTGCCTAATATGCCCCACCCCATGACAGATGCCACTGTAATGCAAAAATCACTGTTATTTACTTTAGCTTGCAGTGGGTTTAAAGTTATGGCTGATCAGTGTACATAAGACGTATATAACTTGTGATTTCGTACAAGAAAATTGATATAAAAAAATAAATCATACAAATGTCCGTAATCAGAATTACATGGCCAAGAGCTGTGATGAATACGTTTGAGACTGTTCCTGTGGTCATACTCATGCAGCAGGAGCGAGCTGTCTCACTCGTGAATCAGCATGAGGCGTGCTAACACACTGTCAATATTAGGACCAGTGTTATCTGAGCTGTAGGGACGGCGGCACTGACAATTCTGTCAAACTCATAAAATCGGCAGCAGAAACCTTGAAATGATGCAGCAAGCCTACAGAAATGAAGCAATGAGCCAGACGAAGCCACCCTGGTTTAGCGCACCCCGATTTATTACTGTAGGTGTGTTGAAGCATTTCAAGGGTCTCCACTGGTGATGGCAAATGTACACATGTAACACAGGTTCTGAGGTTGACAGCACAATGTCACCTATTTTAGTGACTCCTGCTATACAATCAGATAAGAACATGCATGTTTGTTCAAGACATGAACAGTCCTGAAACTTTTTGATTGTACCTCTGTATATTAACATTTGGTTTTTGTTGACTTGTTAATATGTTCAAATATGTTTTTTTAATGCCTATTTTAGAAATACTAATCAAAATACGAGTGGTACAGATGGGTGGTGGTTAGCACAGCAAGAATGTCCTGGGTTCGAGTCCCAGGCATACCTGTGTAGTCTATATGTTCTCCCCGTGCTTATATGGGTTTCCTCCAGGTACTCTGGTTTCCTCCACCAGTCCAAAGACATGCACATTAGGCTAACTGGCTGTTCCAAATTGCCCCTAGGTGTAGGTGTTGTTGTGTGTGTTGGCCTCGCAAAGGTCTGGCAAGCTTCCCAACCCATTGTTGGTTGAAATAGGTTCCAGCCCCCCTGCAACCCTTGTGGGATTAAGCGGTTTGGCAAATGAGTGCGTATACAAAGCACATTTGCCTTGTAGTCACAGAAAAAAAAAGCTCAGACTGTGAAAGAATTCTCTGGCCATGAGGTGAGCAGCCTTGGAATGCAACAAATTTAGTCTTATTGTGACCAAACACAACCAGCTAAATTTTGACAATGCCAAAAAGCTTTTAATTAAAACGTCGATGCGAGAATTGCTTCGACACTTCAAAATATTCGAGTAGAAGAACTGCACAGGATGACGTGAAACTCAAACGACAGCCCCACATATGGTAGTGGCTAATGAGCCATCATTAGAGGCTCTTCATCTTCCAATCTGACAGGGCGAACACAAACTGTTATGTAGTCTGTTATAGCATTCCTTTTTCTGGACCATATTGTCAGTGTGAGAGGTATTATCTTAAAAAAGACCACTGTATTCACAGTCTGAACCCAGCTCTAATCATCCAAGCACAGATTTAATTTTTATATCAAATATGAAATGTATTAAATACGGTGCATGCAAACTATTTTCATTCTATCAAACGTGACTGACCCTTTTTCACCCTGTAGAGCATGGTGAGAGTGTTGTCTGAGGTCAGTGCTGTGACATGGAGGTTGTTCACAGTAGATACTTGTTGTGCTAAAGCAGTCAGCTCATGGAAATGAGTGGCAAAAAGGCAGAAGGACTTCAAACGTGTAGCAATGTACTCTGAGATGGCCCATGCCAAACCAAAGCCGTCGTACGTGGAAGTCCCTCTTCCCAGTTCATCAATGATGATCAGAGAGTCCTCAGTGGCAGAACTGATATTCAAAAGGTGAAACACAAAAATGATGATCCAGACTGAGATATCTGCCAACAAGATCCTAGTACTGCCTAATTTCAATATTCACCTATTTGTCTATTTAGTGGTTTCTGAAACGGTTCCAGTGAGATACAGGAAACACTTAGGATATACTGTAAGTGGTGAATAACAACAATAGCACTAATAATAATAATAATAATAATAACAACAATAATAATGGTAAGGGGTCATAAATACTAACCGTAAGATAGCAGCAGTCTCAAGCATCTCAGCCATAAATGTGGAAACTCCTTTAATCTGACTGTCCCCTGCACCAACACGGGCCAGCACACTGTCCACCACGCTCACCTCTGCTTCATCACACGGTACAAAGCAGCCAACCTGCGCCATTAGCACAATCACACCCACCTGACGGATGTAGGTGGATTTCCCACCCATATTTGGACCTAGAGGGAAGTGTACAGACAGAAGTTCATTACAGTAAACGTGTTATGTAGGAAGGGTACGCAGTGTGTCTCCTGAATACTTCTAATATCTTTTAAGACTGAAATGGACTTTTTTTGGGATTAAAGTTAATAGGTGTAGAAGGTCCCACATTACATAGTGTTTTATACATGAATCATAAATATATCACCGCCTGACTGTTCCGTGCCTATGCAGCCCCATATGCAGCAAGCTGTATGCTATGTTCTGACACTTTCTTCATTGGAGCACCACTTTGAAGATAATTAAACTCAGTCGTTCAACCATCACAATATGGCACTTTTCAAAGTCACTTCTTATGCAGGCTCATTTTTTCGGCCTCCAACAGATCAACTGCGAGAGCCAACTTTCTACTTAATTCATTCCACTGATTGGCAGGTACCACTTCACCTAGCAGGGGTCATAATATTTTAAATGTCATGGCAGTTCAGTTTTTCTTTTTTAAATATACATCCATAAGGAAAAATGAAGAGCCACTTCATTTGTTGTTTAAAATCATCCTATTTATGTATGGCAGTCATTATATTCCATCGTCTATGACTGAAACACAAACACACCTCATTTTACTTAATGTGGTACTAATTATGGAATTACATTACCCAAGTCTTATCAAATGAGGAAAAGTATAAAAATCACTGTTGTGGTTATCACTATCCTCCTGCAATAAGTTCAGTTTTATGGGGGCATAAACAGCGCTAGTAGCACCTTAAATTTAATGGAATACAAAAAAACAACCATCTATTAATCATGGCAAAAGAGTTAAAGTTTTCAGAGTTAAATTCTACAGGCAGAGGGATACAGTGAGCATCAGGTTGCTTCATCAAACCTTAAAAAAAAAAGTAAAAAAGCAATTCATAAGAACAAGGTCAAGGAGCAGGTATTGGGGACAACAAAGTCACAAACTTGCAGAGAGTGAAATCAACACTCCACCGACTTTAAATGTCACTCATCAACCAAAGGATCAAGTGACCTACAAAAAAAAAAAAGCCAAACGTTAGCTGGGGTTAAGCTGCGGTTTTCTCTGGGTAAGGCTGAAGTCATGCAAAGCTAGAAAAATATCCTTCATTAGTAAATATCAAAGAAGAGCCAGTCTGAAGTTTTCTAAAGCCCATAGAGGACTAAGTAAGACCATCTTTTCTGATTAGTCCATTATCTGGTCATCTACTGGATAGAATGGTCTACAAACAACAGTATCTCACACCCAGTGTGAGATCTGATGAAGGCTATTGATGGGGTGCTTCAGCAAGTCTGGAATGGGGAAAATTTTAAGCATGAAACAAAGTTATTCTGTATTTGTGGTGTGATAAAACCTTTACAAATTTACATTTCATGACTTCTTCGAAATCTCTCTCAAACTCTGATATAGTCGGGTTAAGGTCCAGTACAATGGGATAACCACCCAAAAACACAATCGGAAAGAAGAATTTAACTACTGTAATAAATTAACTGCAAAATGTACATCAATTTCACATTATAATTTATGATCGATGTCACATGATATTGTCACATCACTGAAGATATTTTTCAAGCATGGAGCAGTGGAATATTTACGCCGATGAAAATGGAGACTCCCTACTTAGCAAAGAGGCTTCTGGGAAAATTCAGTTGGTACCTGTTTACTGTACCACTAAAACAGAGGGCACTGTAACTACAGTATAAAACATGACACTAGTAAAGGGAAGACAGAAAAATGTATTTCCCGAAGTTGCTCAAGTTAAAATGTGTTTGGGTGAAAAATGCCAAGTCAGGGTAGTGTTAAAATGTAATACTCAAGATATGAAAATAATCTTTATCTCTTCTCATGCAGAAAATAATAAATTAATAGCGACTTCAACCCCCAAAAAACATTCAGTCAGGTGTGTGGTGTTCTCTGCGATCACCATTTTCCTTTTTTGTCATGTACCGGATACATGCTTCAGTATGATCTTATTTAATATGTTCTTTAAGTTGCAGTAGGTTCACTTTCAATATATTGACCATCTCTATTTCCTCCTTTCCCTTTAGGCCTTCTCCAAGTGTTCTTCATGCCAAGATTATCTTGTTTAGCAGTTCCTACATCTTCTACTGTTACCAGTTCCGCAAGTGCCAGATTTTCACCTGTCTACCTGCGACTCCTTTTTTAAAAAATATTTTGCTATATAAAAATGTTGTAATCCTCATTGAATAAGTAATCATTAATTAATCATATTGATTAATTATTTATAATAATTATTAAGTAGCAGCCAGTTAGCCTAACATGCATGCCTTTAGACTGTGGGAGGAAACCCAGAGGAAACCCAGAAATAAGCACGGGGAAAAGATGCAAACTCCACACAAACACCTGAGCACAAGTTCAAACCACCAAGCTGTCACTGTTGGGCCCTTGAGCAAGGCCCTTAATCCTCACATAAATCCATGCATAAAAATGGACGTTAATGTACATGTATACCACTACACCACAGTGCCGTCTAGAGTGCAAAATGTTTCCCCAAATTTACTGGTTGGATTGTATAATTAAAATTTTTTTTAAAGACCATGTAAGTCTTTGATATGTTTGCAAAATTTATATACTGCTGGCTGGTGTAGATCACACCCCTGCTACCTGCTCCTACTCTTCAGCTCCAAATAACCATGACATTTAATTTCCCAACAATGGTGCACAACAGTGTACCTGTAATGATGTGGAACATCTCCTTTCCTCTGCTGAAGATCACGTCATTAGGGATGAAGGCCACATCGTCCTGGGCTTCCACACAAGGATGACGTGCTCCCTTCAGAACCAACCTTCCGGTACCTTTCTCCAGTATCGTAGGCCTCACGTAGGGAACAGGGGCAGCATGGGATACAACTGCAAAGCTTACCACTGCATCGAGCTGCGCTATTACATCATTTAACATCTGCAGTGGGTCTACATAGCCTATGGACCAAATACAACATCAGTACACGCCTCGGTCAGTGCTAAGTCAGACTAATGACAAAGGGCAGATATGCTCCTTACCAGCAGCGATGCTGATGATCTCTTTCACAATGGCGTTCTGTGCCTCCTCATACTCTTCCCTACTTTTAGTGTACTCCTCATTCAAAGAGCTCAGCTTACTGCAAAACGGTAGAGCACCACCTTTGCTATCCCACACGAAAACCAGGTCACAGCTATCACACTAATATTTATCAGGATTAACCTCTCACCTGTTAGTGAAGCGCACGCCGTTTTTCTGCACATCCAAGGTCGTGAATTTCTTATTGTTGCGCAGGGATTTCTCCTCCTTGCAGGTGACACGGAAGTAGTATCCCATTTGTGCATTGGAATCCAGTTTTATCGTCTTGCCTGCATCCAGACCTACAGCACAAACAGACAAACTGAAGTGAAGGGAAAAAAATAATAATAAAAAGATGTGACTGTTTTGCAACAAGGCTGTGCTTTAAAAATATAAGGAACAGAATTTTAAGTCATTTACAGTCTAGTACTTAAACACATTAAAAATTAATTGTTGAACTTAAGTTGAATAAAAGAGTATTGCTGAGAGCTATAAACAGGCGTTGAGTAAATTTGGCATTTACATGCATCTGAATACTAATGAGCTTCTCATTTTATATGCTTACAATAACAGTAGAGCCAGAATGAACACTTATCTCTTAAACTGCTAAAATAGCCAACTGTCAATTATATTTCTTTTGTTATGGTTATCATGGAATCTTATTTAAGCAAAGCAAACACAAGCCTTCATTTTCAATTACATTTAAGCATCTCGAACACAAACTGAATCTCAAATGGTTTTCTATTAAACATAATTACTTTTATTTACTTTGAATACTTTTGGTTTAAGAGCCTGGGCAGCACGGCGGCGTAGTGCTTAGTGCCTCACAGCAAGAGGGTCCCGGGTTCAAGTCCCGGGCTTGATAAAGGTTGCTTCTGTGTGTAGCTTGCATGTTCTCCCTATGCTTGTGAGTTTCCTCTGGATACTCCGGTTTCCTCCCACAGTCCAAAGACATGCACATTAGGCTACTTGGCTGTTCCAGATGACCCCTAGGTGTGGGTGTGAATAGTGGTATGTGTATGTGTTGGGTTGGGATGGTCTGATGAGCTGTTCAGGGTGTACCCCACCTTCGCCCAGTGTCGGGCTAAAATGAGCTCCAGCCTCCCTGCCACCCTTGAAAAAACAATCATCGGTCCCACATGATCAGAATGTGGCCAAATGATGTGATTTTTGGTGTAACACGAAATCATTCATTGAGAAAATCACATCAGTTGGCCACATTCTGATCACGTGGGACCGATGATTGTTTTTTCAAGGGTGGCAGGGAGGCTGGAGCTTATTTCAGCCCGACACTGGGCGAAGGTGGGGTACACCCTGAACAGCTCGTCAGACCATCCCAAAGCAACAGATTTAAATTAAGTAAAGTGAAGGGATTCTATTTTTCACTGTAGGATAGAGTGGTTCTTCGAATGAATTCATGAATGAATACTACAGAACCTAAAGCACAACATGCCTAATCCAATGCCGCTGGCCGGTCTTTAATACTGGAACCTTGTTAAATGACAGACTAAAAGATTCTAACTTAGATTTAGCTGAGTACTGTCAGCACAGCCCTCAGCTATTACTGCAAACATAAAAACTAGTTATAATTCATGATTAATAAACAGCCTGTAAACAGGGCCATGCCACAGATTTGCATTTTAATAGAAATAAGTTATAGACTTTTGTGTCTGATCAAAGGATATCAATTTGGATATTTCAAAGAAGAAAGAAATTTGCAAATTTCACATTTACATAATGAATACCGACTAGTTCCTTTGAGTTTATTACTTGATTAGTGCTACCATACAATGTCCCATGTAATGGGCGGACCACTTAGCGCTACACTTGGTGGCCAGACTCTGCGTTCCTCTGTCTCGTGTCTCATGATGTCCCGCCATGGCCTTCGTGCGCTTATATTGTATCTCCACAATCATTAATGACAGAGACTTGATATTAGGTTCCTATGAAAGGTCCTTGGACAGGCTTTTAGAAGTGGATTTTGGTTGTTTTGGTAACCAAATGCGTTTCATTTTTAATATCTCCAAATAATTATGCTAGAGATGTTTGGTTCATATGAAAGGTCTTTGGACAGGCTTTCAAGCAGACTAGGTCTGGTTGCTAGGGAACACATTGGTTGCTTGGGAAACCTATAATACAGACTTGATGTTGGTCACATATGAAATATTTTTTTGGTGTTGTTGCTGGTTTTCTATGAACGGGTAATAAATTGATATTCATGTTACAAAATTTTTTATTTTATTTTTTAACCACCCTAGAATATCCCACCTATAGAGCTTTATGCACTGCTCCTAGTTAATTTATTTATTGACTAGTCATACCCAAAACTAGAAAAATTATATAATAAACTAAAACATACTTTTAATATATAAGAAAATATAATAAACTAAAATATTTCTCTTTTTTCTGAAAGAGGGACACCCAAATCTAGATTGGATCTTTCTTACTAAGCTCTCGGGCTGCACTGTTCAGAGCTGCCTGCATGCTTTTCTCCAGCTGGTCCATGCTCTCTCTCAGGTCACTCAGTGTGGGGTCAAAGGAGGGTTTAACCAGGAATTCATGGTGCTCAATCTATATATGGACCACGAAAGCATTAGCAGTACAACCATGTGGGAAAATAAGGAACAGCTTTATACAGGACAGAAGGGATGAAGTATAAAACTGACTGACCTGGTTCATGTCCAGTGTAGTTTCAATCATCTCCTGAAACTTGGAGAAGTCAGAGACGAGGTCATTGAGGGGTGTAATGAATGCTGCATTCAGCAGGACGTGATGTTTGCCTGTCAGAGGAAGGAAAGCATGAAGGTTTTTAATTTTTTTTTTGCAAGCTTCAACTTCAGAACCACTAAGACTACTGAGTTGTTTAAATATGCTACTAATCACCCCGAGGACTGGGTTACTCAAATTATTCCAAATCTATACACACAATTCTTGGATTGTGATCATGTTGAAAAATAAACTAAACCAAATACTGCTGCTAAGATAACATTTTGAGTTATCTTTGTATGAACGAGACCCTGAATGAAAGAGGCTTGAAGTCATACCAGCATGTCTCTCTAGGGCCTGTACCAGTGTGGGCAGCTGCCCCACAGCCTGGTACACACGATAACAGTCCTGTAGGTTAGCGTTTTGACGCTGGAATTTTTTAGCCAGGCGATTCAGGTCAGGCAACCTACGCAGCAGGTCCTCATGAGAGCTCTGTCTTAGCTCAGAGTCTTCCACAAAACTCTCCACAAGGTCCAGCCTGAGGCAGACAAAACGTTTTCCAATTTACATCAAACAGCACAGTATGTATATAGAGTTTAGTATACGTAGTGCCGTTAGTTATATTGTGTATTAGAAGACATCCATTGAGATTTTATCTTGCATTTCCTCTCAAACACGGTTTAATCACTGGACACAAAACTCACTAGAACATTATAAAGCCAAGGCTTACTCCTTATTCCTTGTTAATACAATGCAGGAGCACATACAGAACTTAGCTGTTAGTGATCTCATGTAAGCATGCCCAGCTCTTTAATAAAGCTAAACATTTTAACCCAGAGTACCCTAAGCAAAAAGGGCATTGCGGCAGGTATGCAGGGACTTACAGTATTCTGAACCAGATCTTTCTGTTGTGATGCCGAATTTGGGCGTTTTAAAACATTCACTCACCCATTTGCTGAACCGCTTAATCCTATTAGGGGAAACTGGAGCCCATCTCAGCCGACACCGGACGAAGGCAGGGTAAACCCATCGCAGTTCCAACACACACAAGCATTTACGCTCACACGCACACTTACGGGCAATTTGGAACAGCCAACTAGCCTAATGTGCTAGACTTAAGAAGTGTTGTGAGTTAACTCAATAAATCAATTCATAAATTTGTCAAATTTTTACCAATTTTTTACATTTTTGGTCCTTTTTAAGCGGACAGTACCCTCTATTCATTTGTGCATAACTCAAAAACTCCTTTTTGTGCATTAAGACTCATTTTGTGGTGATATCACATTTCAGCCCTAATCAATATGACTGATGTTTCAGGAATGCAAAACCATTTATGAACACAAGGTGGAAGTCATTCCCCAGAATAAAATAACCAAACAGCGTGACCGGTTGATTACACTAACTACAGATTGCACTAAAACCTGTGCCATGGCATATTCATTCCTGCATAAAATGCTCTCACCTTTCCTCGATCTTGTTTTTGTCCATTAGAGGCTGTTTAAGCCACTGGCTGACAAGTCGTTGTCCCTGAGGTGTTCGACACTTATTCAAAAGACCTGCCAGGGAGTGTGTTCCTGTTGGATCATCAGACGACGCCTAAGAAAATAAAATACAAGTCCATGATACTGACCATACAATATTCATATGCCAGCCATACTTACTATGATGTCAAAGAGGGTAAGTAGTCAGTTAGCACATATGGATCCATCAAAGAAAAGAAAAAAAACTAAACAAATTGCAATACAAAGTAAGGATATGGAAGGACAAAAAGAATACAGTTGATGGGTAAAATTTTATATATATATATATATATATATATAAGTCTGTTGGTCTTTTTATACCCGAGCCTACTACTTGGGCATTTCTGTATGAAGTTTGCAAGTTCTCCCCATGGTTTCCCCCGGGTACTCCGGTTTCCTCCCATAGTCCAAAGACATGCGCATTAGGCTGTCTTATTAGGCATAACTGGCTGTTCCAAACTGTCTCTAGGTGTGGATGTGAGTGTGGATATTTGGGTGTGTTGGCCCTGTAATGGACTGTAAGGCTGTTCAGGGTGTACCTCGCCTTCCCCCAGATTTGTCTGAGATAGGCTCTAGCCTCCCCATGACCCTAACAGAATTAAGAGGCTTAGCAAAGAGTGAGTTAAATGCTGAACATGTGGCACTTGAGGCAAAATCAAGAGCAAATAAAGACAAATTTTTAACTTTTTCACTGACGCGTTAATCCTCTTGCCCGAGGATACACACATACAGTACGTACGTGAATAAGCTCACCTGGAAAAGGTTAAGCGCCTTCACAGCAGCGTTGTCAAGCCGCAAATATTGGCTGAGGTCAAACGTGGACATTTTAAAGGAATTAAAGTTGGTCTCATCGGAAAGAAGTTCCAGATACTTTATGACTGCAGCCAAACAGGACATAGCAATCTGTCAGGGGAAAAAGAAAACTACTGTAATCTTTATCTATACCCAGGTTTGCTCAGTGATTCTGCATAAAACCTGAAGTTTCCTTAGTAAATTTAACAAAACACAACTGTTTCCATGGAGTGAGTTCCAAGTTTTATTGCTATATACTGGAAGCAATGGAACATAATTCCCGGCAGAGAAATTCTTGGACTCAGAGTATCTCAGTGGACTCAGTATTGCACATAAGAAACATCTAGATAAAATATAAATGAAAAAACAAAAACTAAATAAATAAAAGAAATAGAATATAAAACTAAACTATAGAAAAAATATATACAGAAATAGGATAAATACAGAACACTAAAAGAAATACTGAAGTGGCTGTACAGTGAGTGCACAAACTGTTGTGCAAATTGGCCGGTATTTCAGCAGTTCAGTAGTCTGATGGCTTGTGGGTAGAAAATGTCCCTAAATCTGCTGGCGTGAGTCTGGATGCCCCTGTTTCTTTGTCCCGTCTGTGGCTGGGATCAGAGAGGAAGCGCTGTCTGTAGAGGTCCTGGATGGTTGGCAGTTCAGGCCTGGTGATGTGTTGTGCTGATCTGACCACCCTCTGCAGAGATTTCCGGTCCAGAGCATTACAACTACCGTACCAGGTAGTGATGCAGCCAGACAGAATACTCTCGATGGTGCATAGGTAAAAGTTGGTGATTATTTTGGAGTCCATGCCAAACCTCCCCAGCCGCCAAAGAAAAAAGACCCGCTGATGTCACACACAGTTTTCTTGCATTCCGTTTTTTTTTTTTCAAAAATCAAGTGTTTACATTCACTCTGCGCGCCAACCAGTTTTCATTTAATTTTGATGAAATATCATTCAATTCATGCGAAAACCACCTCATAAAAACTGATTGTTTGCATTTTTTCAGGGCCTTTGCTCCAAAAAAAATACAGCTTCTGACCTCAAGATGCCAGAATTTAAGGACCTTGATGAAGGAAAATAATCCTGCACATCTACGTATCCGAACAAATATGAAAATATCTAAAGCTGCGTTTATTAGATCCACTCATTGTACATGATTTAATTATTATATTATACAAGTCTACTGAGAATGAACATACTACAAAAATAAATAAATAAATAAATAAACAAACAAACAAACCAAATAAAAAACCCCACCCCTTCAAACAAGTTGTAAGAGTTCAGCAAATCTAAATAAAAGCTCCTTCGGGTAAAACCCACTCTCTACGTGGCGTATAAATGGTGCTTATTCCTGAGACTCGTGTTCAGAAATTGTACAGATCACCACTAACCTGTTTCTCCATCTCTGGGAGTGCAGCACTAGACACCGTCTCTCCCTTGCGAGCCTGCAGTAAACGGTTCAGATCCTGAACTATATCTTTGTTTGTAAACTCTGCCTTCTTCCTGTCGGAGATGAGAATACCACCACGCTGCACCACCTGAAGGGTGAACATCATTTTTTAAAAGCAGCATCACATGAGCTGTGAGAGCTTCTCACACAATGACAATGTCACTCAAAATAAGAGCATTACATCTGATTTCCACTGTACATACCTGTTTTATTTTACCCAGATCTCCTGCTGTATCTCCGGCAGGAAGCACACACTCTTTAGGGCTGATCTGCACCAGAAGAGCTTCCAGATTGGAAAACTGGTCATTATCCGGAAACTCACAGACACCGAGCTTACGGAGTATACCGTCAACATATCCGACACCCAACACACGCTGTCCATCGCTTCCTGTTCCTACCCGGATCCCCACCACTCCAGCAGCACCTTCGCCTGAACTTCCTCCGCTACCAAACAGAACCTCCTCAAACTGGGTCAGGTTTCCTGGGGAGGCCTAAAACACCCATCGATATAGAACAGGGTGGGAAAAAATATTTAAAAAGATAACTATTGTTGTTTTATGTGTAATTGGAGGAGATGCACTAAAATTCATCATTACAAAATAAGAACAGTGAGTGTGTTAGATAAAAAATTTAATCACGCAAAACCAGTAAAATAATCACAACTGTGATAAATTTATCAAACTTTAACCTTATTATTAATATTCCACTGACATGTCTGACGATAAGATTGAGATTAGTTTGTTAGCTGGGTAATCATCAGCAAAGTGGCACTTAAGTACCGTTGTTTATTATATGGCAGAAATAGTACGCGCAATCTGATTGGTTGATATCCAGATCAGGACATATTCAACCAGCAAGTTAGTCATTAGTTGGCTGCACTCTGCTTCAAGAGTAGCATTCAGTGCTTTGCTAAAGAGAAAATGTATGAAGGACATATTCTCATCTCTCATTCTTCTGAACCGACTACCAGGGCTACAGGGAGGCCAGTGCCTGTCTCAGTCAACATTGGGCGAAGGCGGGGTACACCCTGAACAGCATGTCAGACCATCGCTAGGCATCACCCCCATAACCATTCACACTTACACCTAGGTGCAATTAGGAACAGCTGTGGAAGGCTGTGGAAGTCCACACAGAGACACCTGAGCCCAGGACTCCAACCCAGGACCTTCTTGCTGTGAGGCAGACATGCTAACCACTACACTGGACTGTTTACATTTACGGCATTTGGCAGACACCCTTACCCAGAGTGACTTACATTTATCCTTTTTATACAACCGAGCAATTGAGGGTTAAGGGCTTTGCTAAAGGGCTTAACAGTGGCAGCATGGTGGTAGAGGCTTGAACCCCGACCTTCAGAACAGTAATCCAGAGCCTTAACCACCAAGACACCACTGCCATGGTGCCACTATATACAGGATATGTGCTCAAGATAAAGAGCTTATGCAGTCCCGTGAACTACTTGCTGCTCGTCGGAATGCATTTGTTCATTACAGGAAGGGAAACAAGCTGGAAGCTACCAAAGCTCTCATATGGATGGAAGAGGACACATGTTCAGAAGCAGCCAGTTTAGAGATAGCACCCCGCCAGAATGAAAAAAGTGACACAGCATGAAGTGAACTATAAACCGCTATTTTTAAAATGCCATATAATAAATGACTTATTACAATTTTCTACTCGATCTGTAAAGAGAAATCTCAGCTCTTCAGCTCGGTCTGTACTAAAGACTTCGGTCTGAGATTTCTCTGTACAGGTCGAGCACTCGGTTAACGAGTATTCTTTATTTTTCTCAATCTTTGTCAAATTGTCTGTACATCTGTAACTGCAAGCTCCCTCGAGGAAATAATAAAAGTGTCTAGATGAAGTTCAGAGAAACTTTGCAATACCTTGTAGGTTATTTGCCAGTCGTGGTCTTTGCTGCTCTTGCTTCCTGCCTTATTCCTGTACACTTCCACACGGTACTGCCTGACGAGCAGCAGGTCTCGTACGAACGCCTCGAAGTTCATCTTACTGAGCACCACACTCTCTAACCTCCTGCTGCCTGCGTTACAGAGTTCAGGATTAACAATACACAACATGGCATCTCCGTGTTGACACAAACATAAAAACAGATAAATACAGGTCCATAGTGGTTTGATGACTATGACAATTTTTGTACATTTACACAACGGATTTAAAATTAAACCATCAAGACGAGACTGAAATGCAGAAATTTATTTTTCATTTAATGTGTTTAACAGAAACACCACATTAACTATTTAGGAATTGCAGTCATTTTGTTATTACATAGTCTCAGCATTTATATAGGCTCAAAAGTAATCAGACAGTTGACTGAAGCAGTTCCATTGCCGCCTGTGGCTTGTTTCCTCATTAAATAATAAATTAAAGTGAATAAAGGAATGGAAATTATCCCAAGTGCTCCATTTGCATTTGCCAGCTATTCATGGGAAATCTCAATATGTGGCTCAAAGAGGGGATGATGCAAATGAAGAAGACCATCATTAGTTTGAAAAAAAAAACAAAACCGAGCAATATGAGGAGTGGCCGAATCAAGTATTTGACACATTTAAAAAAAAAGAAAGAATACAGTGGTGAGCTTAGCAACAGCAAAAGACCTAAAAGACCACAGAAGACAATTTAGGTGGTGGATTGTAAAATTCTTTCCTCAGTGGAAAAGAAACCCCATTCACAACATCTAACCAAGTCAAGAACACACTCAATTAGGTTGGCTTATGAATGTCAAAGTCTACAAATCAAGACACACGCGCACACACACACGCACACGCGCACACACACACGCACACGCGCACACACACACGCGCACACACACACGCACACCCTGGTAACACTCTAGAAAAGAAAGACCAGATTAAAGCCTGTGGAGTTCCGGAACATAATTCTTTGGACACTCACTCATTTGCTGAGCTAGTTCTGGGATCATGGGGAATCTGGTGCTTATGTCAGCCGACCCTGGGTGAAGGTGGGATACCCCCTGAACGGCTCGCCAGATCATTGCAGGGCAAAACAGTCATGCAAACTCAAAAAGTCAATTTGGAACAGCCAGCTAAGGTAATGCGCATGTCTTTTGACTGCGAGAGGAAACCAGAGCACCTGCAGAAAACCCATGCAAACACACGCAGAACATGCAAAGTCCACACAGAAACGGCAGGGCACAGGAATCACATGGTGACTGGTGATTCAGGCAAATGTTGCAAAACCAATAATAAGGTACTTCTTATTCAGCACAAACAAATAACGATCGAAAATATACAACAAAAGAAACTAGAGAGCTTCTTAAGGCAAAGGAATTGAATGTTCTGAAATGGCCAGGTCAGGTAACTCAACTGAGCATATTTTTTACTTGCTGAAGGCATAAAGACACGCAAACAAGAAGCAAGAGAAGACAGCTACAGTAAAGGCCAGGCAAAGCATCTCAAGGAAGGAAATTCAGTGCTTGGTTCCACCATCCACGGAGGATTGGTCACGTGACTTCCTCGACAATGCATCAGCCATTTTGTTTTGGGTGCAAACATGCTGCACTGCGAGAGTACCGTCAGGAGCCAACCTATCCTGACACTGGTATGACATTTTTGACTCATGCAGACTTGACTCAAAAAGAACAGACTTGTGACCCCCGGTGGAAAGTAGTACACCCCCCACTTTTTAAGATAACGGTTAGGTTGCAACACAACTGTGACGTCACAGCGACTTAACGATTTGGACTTTATGTCTCTGGTAAACTGTCAGTGTACTTGTAGGACGTTTCAGATTCTTGGTTGAGATATATATGACTGCAGTATCTCAACGCTGGCTGAAATGACTGAACCTTTTGTTTGCACCCCAAACAATATGGCGTCGGTTTATTTCCATTCTTCATGTGATTCGTGACATCATGCCGACATCCTCCATTGGTTACAGACTTCAGGTGGACGCTGACTGCAAAAGCATTTGCACCCAAATGTTAGAAATGCTCCGTATTTTATTTCAAGGGCTTAAAACCAGACACATCCGTGTCCATTTTTCATAAAAACGAGTTTTTCTGAGGCAGAAATATGAGCTCAACATTTGTCAAAATGTCAAGAAAAAAAAGATCTAAAAAATATGTGGCCGGGGTCAAACATTTAATTTAATTTTTATCAAATTGCCATGTTTGGACATGTTAGTTTGTCCAATTCATTTTGCGACTGTGAAATATGCAGAAATCAATGGCTGTAATTCCTAAATGATTAATGCGATATTTAAGTATCCTTGAATTAAACCTGACTGGATATTTTCAAATCCATTTGTGAGGGTATTATGAAAATTCACGGTCACTGTCCAAATACTTATGGACAGGGGTTTTACATCAAAATCTTTAGATAAGATGCCATTATAAAGAAAAACAGACTTCGATCTTATCCAGAATGTGCTTTTGGTGAAACCATGGAGATAAAACATTAAAAATACATTTTGATCAGAATAAAATTAAATGACCAAATATGGTACAACCGTATGCAGCAGTGTTCACATTGTAAATGATCTGGATTAGTGGTCTTTCAGGATTTTTCAACATGATTAGAAAAGTGGTGTTAAGACCACATTACGGTGTTTACTGCTCTGATGTTAATTGTTGATGAACTGTAGTGATGGGCCGTACCTTACTGACGTCGAGAAATCCCGGAAGTGTTTAGTGAAGCGCGTATCGACGCTTGTATCGTTTAGGGCGAGTGATGTCACTGATGACATTCGAAGCCTCGCTGGTTCAGGAAGTGGTTCGAGTATTGGTGTGATTTATGAACATATATATATATATACCACAGTGGATCTGCTCACACTTCGTGGGTTAGTGTTGGAGATTTGTTGGTTTGTATGTGACACAGAGGTGCATTTTGTTCTACTGCTGCTTATTTTGAAGGAGTCTGTGAGAATGAGAACGTTCTACCCCGTGTGGGAACATTTGCCCTCTTCATGTTCACAAGCACATTCGCTGCCCCTTACCTTGTTAAAACACTGCAACAGTTTGAAGAGTTATTCAAACGTTGACAATTATTTATTGATAAACATTTGATAAGTAATATTAAACTCCATTGTATGTTACATACCCATAATACACTAAACAGAAATAGAACTTTTATGTATATGAATCGATGAATGTGCATGATCGATAAATGAAATGCACTTATTAAGATGAATTGATTTATTTTACTCAGCAGTCTTGTCCCATGGCTGCACTGTTGCAGGACAGTCTTGAGTGCATCAGAAATTGATAAAATGACCAATAATATATCTGGCTGTCAAACAGTCTTTGACCAGCAGGAGGGTTTGTGTGCACATGAAGCCTCGAGAAATGAACCTTCTTTTGAACCATTTGGCTGGAAGGCTTCAGGGATCCAAGAAGCTTCATCTCGTCATCACTAATGAACTGTACAGCAGTGATAAATGTTTCAGTGACAGATTTCATCCCTGTTGATGCCATCACTGGATGGTGAATGGGGTTTGAGGTGTTTTGAAGAAGACAGCTATGATAAGGGTTTAGGAATAAAAAAATCCTTGTAAACAAATTTGACCCTACAAAGCATTTGATGGTTTGTGCAAAGGAACATCATTAAACACATAAATGCTGTTAGAGCCAAGGGGATCTGTATTGCTTCTTTTTGTGCATTGTATACTTCTATACTGAGATATTTATATTATATATATATATATATATATATATATATATAGTATGTGGGAAAAAATAACAGTACTACAGTTTCATCCCGAC
>JAOUQZ010000051.1:8996405-9011477 GCA_028564935.1 Neosilurus hyrtlii | reverse complement strand
ATTTTTAGATTCCTTCTTAATTTAATTTTACTATGTAAAGCTGCTTTGTGACAATGTCAATTGTAAAAAGCGCTATACAAATAAATCTGAATTGACGTGACTTAAATATATACTTAAAAATTGTGAAGATAACTTTTCACTGCTGGTGATATAAACTCTTTTACTAAATGATTTAGGACTAAAATGTTCTCCTCGTTCTTGCATGGGTTTCCTCCGAGTACTCTGATTTGCTCCCTCAGTCCAGAAACATGCACAGTATGCTAACTGGCTGTTCCAAATCGCCCCTAGGTGTGAGTGTGAGTGTGAATGGTTGTGTGAGTATTGGCCCTGCAATGGCTTGGAGAGCTGTCCAGGGTGTACCCCACTCTTGCCCAAAGTCAGCTGAGATAGGCATCAGCCTCCCCGCGAACTTAATTATGATTAAGTGGCTTAGGAAATGAATGAATTAATGAATTTAGGACTACAATCACCATTACAGCTGTAAGATAACCCACTAGACTTCATGTTAAACTATAGTGAAGATTCTGCTACATGGTTTGTATTTTTATCTGGTTTCACCCAAATGACGATGAGTTTCACTTCTGAGTCTGGTTCCACTAAAGAAGAAACTTTCCTCCTCATGTCATCTGAGGGAGTTTTTCCTTGCCATTGTTGCCACAGGCTTGCTCATTAGAGATGTGTAGGGTTTACAGAGAAATGTTTAAAATTATAGGCATAAATTCTTTGCCTAATTTGTTTTTACTATGTAAAGCTGCTTTGCGTAAAGCCAGGACGCCTGAAGCGCACGGAGGACAAAAGCCATCATGCACAGGTTTAGGTCATTGGGAGTGCCTATGCAAAAGTTCAGAAAGCTATCATGCATATGAGCTGAGCAATGGCCCGGAAAAACTTTATATATTCAAGGTCACTGTGCCTAGGTCAAAGGTCACATATGCAAATTAGCCACCTCATGCATAGTTTGAGGTCATATGGAGTGCTATCCAAAGTATCAGAAAGCTGACATGTGCACGAGCCATGTAATGGCCCAGACAATCTTTCTATGCTCAGGTTCACTGTGACAAGGTCAAAGGTCACATATGCAAATTAGCTACCCCACGCACAGGTTTAGGTCATAGGGTGTGTCAATGCAAAAGTTCAGAAAGCTGGCCTGTGCATGAGCCGAGCAATGGCCCAGACAAAGTTTTTGTCAATCCGTCGCCAAGTTCAAAGGTTAAGGGTCACATATGCAAATTAGTTACCCCCATGCACAGGTTTAGGTCATAGGGTGTGCCTATGTAAAATTTCAGAAAGCTGGCCTGTGCATGAGCCAAGCAATGGCCAGGACAAAATTATTGTTACAACAACTCTCTGCCAGACCTTCCACACGCCTTCCCACCCGCCAGGCCGCCAAGCCAGTGGCAATACCCCTGCAGGCATCACTGGCTGAGGGGTAAAAAGCACTATACAAATAAAACTGAATTAAACTGAAATTTAGGATCTTACAACTAGATTTTTTTAACAGTTTATTATTAATATTTATCTACAAATTATTTTCACTTTTTTTTATCCTAATGCTCCTTCTTTCTTTTTCTTTCATGTAAATCACAGGGCAAGATGCTCTTCACCCCCACTTTCTTTTGCTTCTGACCTATTTCTGAGTCACAGCTCATTTCTTGTGCTCTCTGTCATATTAACATTTCACCACGTGAGACAAGAGGGTGGAAGGGCAGCAGACAACATGAGATGAAATGATCCCATTTTTCTCCCATGCTCAACCTCCGGTTATCATCTGTTCCTCACTTCTTTCTTCTTTTAGCCCTATCTTTTCCATGTTTGTGTGAGTCTCTTGGTCTTTGCATGAAGTAAATGTAAGGGCCGATTCCTTTATCATATATCGGTGCCATCGTTAAGATTTTACCATGAGTGAGATCTTTCTTTGATATGGATGTGACATGAGGTGACATAAAACATGGATGAAGAGAGGAACTACAGTGCGAATAATATCACGTAGAAGGGAAAACGACATGCTTCATTTCCTTATTAAGATTTGGCTAATATCATCATCTCATTTTTCTTTTCTTTTCTGCTCCTTATTTTCTTTTGAACATATTTTTTTTAAAAATGTAAAAACAAAATCCTAATTTTCCCTCATGTTGAAAATGTACTGAAAAATAGCAGGTGTGATGTCCGTTCTGTTATCCCCCATAGGTCATGAGGATTAAGATATAAACAAATAAATCCGACTGTCATGCTGTTGCAGTTTGGGCCAAACGCTCATGCCTCAGATGGTGATTTTGAGATGACCATGAAATGAGATTCACTACTTTATATTCAGTGCACACTCTCTCTCTCACTCTCTCTCTTTCTATCTCTCCTGAGTACTTTCTTTATATGTGAGGCAGAAAAGCATTGAGACATAAAATTAAAACAACATAAAACTTTAATTAAATAATACCATGACTACAAACACACCAGCATTAATAATCTCAGTAAATCAATAATTAACACTCTGGATGAATGATACTTCATCAGAAGGTCTGCAAGATACACTGGGGCTGAAGCATTCCGAGGTTTGATCACATATAGGATTTATTTAGGAACCAGTGAGGCTTGAGTGTGTAGATGATGTGAGTGTTCCAGCTGCTGCTATACAAACTAACTGAGCTTTGCTTCATGAGATAGCAGTGCAGACCGACAGCAATGAGAGTCACAGGCCTGACAATACTGACAATGCTGGCATTACACTCCTGTGTTTTCTGTGATTTGATTTTTTGGAGGTCCGTGTGATTGGTTAAAGAAAACTGTTTCTGGTCTTGACCACACCCACTTCAGATTTAAATCCAAATACAGTCACAATACACAAAAAAATAGCTTTTTTTCACCCATAAATGTTGTTATGGTGTTGAATAGTCATGTTAGATGATGACAGAGTGTCATATAATAAGGTTAGCACGTGTTTAAGTTTTCCCTCTGGGCTGTTTGAGCTTGCTGTAAACACAAGGTTTTCCTAATGTTTTTTTATTTAATTATTTTTTTTTTGGGGGGGGGGGGGGTTTTGGGCAGCACTAATCTGTCACAGCATGCTGGGCCTTCTGTTTAGCTGGTCTTCCCCGCTTTCCCAGTCTACTTCCCAGTCTACTTCCCAGTGCACAGAGCATGGAACTACCAATCAGAGCAGGGTATGCACAGAGAGTGGGAAGACTATATATGGAAGGAGGGAGCGTGCACCCTCAAAATCAGCACTTCAAGCTGAGGTGGGGAGGCCGCTACCTGAAGACTGTGGAGATTTTTTTGGATTTGGAATCATACTTTGGTGCTCCACTGCAGTCCGAAATGAAAAATAACTGTCTGAAAATGGGTGTAATATCGGACTTTCAATACAATTACAAATAACAAAAGCGATATTTTTGTTACACCTTTACTATAGGGTTAGTCTATAGGTTATGAAAGCATGCATTCATGTTCATATTCATATGAGCATACCTAACAACCTCTCTCTCTCTCTCTCCCTCTCTCTCTCCCTCTCTCTTCCCCACCCCCCTCTCTTTCTCTCTCTGCCTGTTTTTGCTGAGGTACACATGCTACTTCTTGGATGCCGGTTATCCTGATCCTCCTGATCCTTCTGCTTTCTGAGTCCTGTGGTCTGTCCTGGTGTGCTGATGCTGGCTGGAGTTCTCATCTTGGAAACCCCTCACTCCTGCTCATGAAGATCCATATGGGCTTAGATCTGCACTCAAAGACTGTAAAGAGGACTTTTCACTGTTGGTGATATAAACTCTTTTGCTACAATTATTTAGGACTTACAGTTGTGGTCTAACCAATCAAAGTATATGTTGGACTGTAATGAAGTTTCTCTTATATGTTTTGTATTTTTTATGGTTTCACCCAAATGAGGATGGATTTCCATTTTGTGCCTGGTTCCTCTCAAGGTTTCTTCTTCGTGTCAACTGAGGGAGTGTTTTCTTGCCACTGTCACCATGGTCTTGCTCATTAGGGATGTGTAGGGGGTTGTAGAAATTATTTTTACTATGTAAAGCTGCTTTGTGACAATGTCAGTTGTAAAAAAAGCACTATACAAATAAATCTGAATTGAATTGAGTTCAATTCGAGTTTTGAGTTCAATATTTCTCAGATTTGTGTAGGAATTTTTTAAATTTTTTTCATGTTTTATTCTTAATAGGTTTCCCAGATGGTATTGAAAAATTATGGTAATTGCAGAGAGGGTTAGAGCAAGGACCTAAAATTAAAATGTTTTTTTTTCTGAATTTAATTATTAATTAAATAATTAATGAATTTTTAATTAAAAGTATTATCTAGTTAGTACCTAACTCATTTTTTCACTCCACTGCACATTATGTTGTACCATATTAAAGAAATCGAGCTTATCCAACCCCCCCCCCCCCCCCCCCCCCCCCCCCCATTGCTGCAGGCGAGAGTTTCGTTGCACATGACTGGTCAACACTTTCCTGATGATGCCGTCTTGCTTGGTAGGAGGGCCGTAACACAATGTGGGATGCTCACAGTAACACTGTGAAATTCAGCAGAGCTGAAACCAGCACAGATGCAGCTTTAATGAGGACAAAGACATCAACAAATCTCTCATCACCATCCCAAAGTCCCACAGATTAACGTACAAGGAACAGCTCTGTTCATGCCAGCGTCAACAGAAGATTTGCTTAAGATGTGATTAATGATGGTGGTAAAGTTGTGGGAGCTGGATGGTCAGGGAAGAAGATGGGGTTATAAATAGGATTGACAGAATGTGCGACTGGGGAGTAGGTGAAATAAGAATAAGCTCATATTATCACACAAAGAAATGTGACTCATCCAGGAAAGGCTAACTATGTAGCCTTGGCAAGCACCATGCAGCATTTTTACATAATCCTTAACTTTTTGTTAAGACTGGACGATGGTGTGGCGGAGACATGCTTGATATAGATATGACTTCTTGTTCTTTTTGGCTGACTTGTGTGTGCTGATATGTGAGTGGATACAGAAGTTAAGTAAGGTTTAGTACTGTTTCTTGTTGCACAGTGCAACGATGCAGATATACACATGTCCACATATTAAAGGCAGATTGTTTTAGTTAGAATAATTTATATTCATTTAAATTTATAGCATTTGGCGGATGTTATTTATACTACTGAGCAGTTGAAGGTGAAGAGCCCTGCTCAAGGACCCACTTGGTGGTACTGGGGCTTGAACCGCCAACCTTCTAATCAGTAACCCAGAGCACTAACCACTAAGCCACCACTGCCTCAATTCAATTGAAAAGTGATATGGATACAATGATACATTCAAATTATTGCTGTCAAAGACTTAATGCTTATATTTACTGATTTACTTAACACTATTAAGCAGGCAGCTCAATAGCATTAGGCCACGGGCAACACGGTGGCATTCTAGCTAGCACACCATCACACAGTAAGAAGGTCCTGGGTTCGAGTGCTGGGCTTGGGCTTGTTTCTGTGTGTTAACTGCTGTTCTGCCCGTGCTTGTGTGGGTTTCCTGCTTGTACCCTTGTTTTCTCCCACCATCCAAAGATATGCACACTAGGCTAATTGGCTGTTCCAAATTGCCCCTAGGTGTGGATGTGGGTGTATTAAATGAGTGAATAATGATATTAAAGATTTCATGCTTGTATTTATTGATTTTTATTAGTGTTTAAAAAGGCCAGGTAATGAACACTTCATTAATAAATGTTTATTCAGTCCAAAATTTTTGAATGTCTTAATTAATACGTTTGCAATGTTTCATTTATTTAAATTATAAATAAGTGGATTCCAGCACATACATTCACTGACCTGAGGTTAGCTGTTGTACATTAATTTATGTGCATGAAGAGATTAAACATCACTCAGTGCAGGAGTACTTAGTTATTGTTTAAACCTATATTAGAAAACACATGTTTATATAATTAATTACTTTGTACTCTGTATTAATGCAGTGAATAATTAGTGTAAAGAGGTAAGAGAGATGCACTGATAAGAAATGTCTGGGAGTAATTTACTAACTTTGCAGAAATAAATTCAGATTTTACTTACAAAAAAAAAGTTTGTATTTCTAAAAAAGAGGAATTTGTAAGGGCACATACAAATATCTGAGGAATGATGTCTACAGATTCATGAGTGTGCTTTATTGCTGATGGATCATAATCCTGAAGCTGTAGAATAAGCACAAGCCGATGACGTGGAATACATTTGAGAAAACCTGCCTGTGAAGATTATAATCAGGAGGATTTACTATAAGAAGAAGTGAGAGGTGAAAAAAATAGTAAAATGCAGCATATCACACACAAGGAACGAATAACTGGATAGAGGCTTATTGGTAATGATAACTCAATATCTATCCTATGGGAGAGAATGTAGGTGTAGTGGTTAGCATGTCTGCATCACAGCAAGAAGGTTGTGGGGTTGAGTCCTGGATTCCGGTGTTTCTAGGGTATCCCGTTTTCTCAGACAGACCAAAGACACACACATTAGGCTAATTGGCTGTTCCGAATTTCCCTGAGGCGTAAGTGTGAGTGTGAATGGTTGTGTGTGTGTTGCCGTGCAATGGTCTGGCAGGGTGTACCCCGCCTTTGCCTGGTGTCTGCTGATATAGGCACCAGCCTCCCCTCGACCACAACAGGAGTTCGGCACAAAGCGTTTCAGCAAATGAGTGCGTGAGAGAGTGAGAATATCTATCCTCAATAAGTGTAATAGAATGTAGGGCGGCACGGTGAGGTGGTAGTTAGTACGTCCGACTCACAGCAAGAAGATCCTGGGGTTGAGCCCCATGATCAGTGAGGTCATTTTTGTGAGGGGTGTGTATGTTCTCCTTGTGCTAATGTGGGTTTCCTTTGGATACTCCAGTTTCCTCCCACAGTCCAAAGACGTTCACATTTGGCTAATTAGCTGTTACAAATTTCCCATAGGTCTAAATCAGTGTGAACAGTTATGTGTTGGTGAGCTGTCCAGGGTGTACCCCACCTTTACTCATATAGGCTGAGATAGGCTCCAGCCTCCCCACAACCCTAGTAGGATAAACCGGTTCAGAAAATGAATGAATTATAGAACAAATGTAGAATATAGTATTGTGATGAATTTGGTGATCGAATAGCTGATGTTGGTGATCTAACCTCAAATCTGGGATTAACATTTGTTTCTGAAAGAAAGATAAGTGTATTACAACATAATCAGTAGTACTTGAGAAGAATGTATGTTGTAACTGTAGTATTCTAGTTTTGTGTAAGAATGAAACAACTGAAATCATGTGGAACAAATTTATGTTGAATGTATTTATAGTCAGCAGTTAAAATGGTATGAAGTTTATTTCTGTATTTTAATACGCTCTCTGTGGGAGAGAGGGATGTGTGGACTGAAGATATGGCCTCCCACGTGCTTGTTACGCTGTGATATTTCTGATTACTGGGTCAATGGGTCAGGCAGGGCAAAGAGTACAGAGTGGAGATGAAGCTGCCATCCTTTTGTCCTTCCTAAAACACTGATTTGACGTCCCAGTTTTTTCTCTGACACAGCTTTTAGTTGGCATTACTGAATTTCTTATGGAACATGCAGGGGAGCAATTGCATCGGAAGGTTTGATGCTACACAGCATCAGCCAGCTAACACAGGGCTGGTTATTATCAAAAGATTCTGCACCTACTGCTCAGCCCATGAGACTAGAGAGGTGCTAATGAGAAAGGGAAGGAAAATATGACTATAGTACTCAGGGTTTACACTTTATCTGCTGTCTCATAAGCAGAGCTTACTCGTAAACAGCATTTATGAAATGGCAACAGCAGAGATCCAGTACATAGGGCTTTCACTCTGCAGTGCAATGCTGTGAATAGTGATTTTCTTTGTTTACTTTATTTCTTCAGCTGTCTCATAAAACTAGTTTATTTAAATTACTCACATTTGTGGCTGTGGGTGAAACTTTGAAAGCAGATGTGCTGTTCCACACAAATGGTAAGGTTTGGAAAGGATCAGGCACTGTGCAGAAGTTTTTTGGGGTTCTACCACATAAACTGGTTCAGAAGTTGGCCAACCTGGGCCTAGGGAGCTCACTGTGCATCTGGATACTGGACTTTCTTAGCAACAGACCTCAGAACGTCAGGATAAGAGACCACATCTCCTCCACTCTATTCCTGAACACCGGAACACCACAGGGGTGTGTCCTCAGCCCCCTCCTCTTCTCCCTCTTCACACACGACTGTTCCCCCAATCACACCAGCAACACCATTGTCAGATTCACAGACAATACCAATGTCGTAGGTCTGATAACAGATAACAATGAGTCAGCCTGCAGGAAGGAGGTCCAGCATCTGCAGCGATGGTGCGACAACAATAATCTGGACCTTAACACATCCAAGACAAAGGAAGTGATAATGGACTTCAGAAGATCTAAACAAACTGAGCACTCTGTCTTCTATATTGATGGAGAGGAGGTAGAGAGGGTGGAGTGCTTCAAGTTTCTAGGAGTCCACATCTCTGCATTTCACCTGGACCACGAACATCTTTCACCAGGTGTGGAAGGCACAACAAAGGATGACAGACTTCAGAGCAGAGCCAGTGGGATTATCAGGGACCCCACACACCCTGGATACCCCCTTTTCTCCCCTCTCCTCTCTCAAGCCCGGCACTTGAACCCAGGCCTTTCTTGCTGCGAGGCGGATGTTCTAATCACTACAATTATGTATATAAATGTTGTCTAATTATAATTAATATAGTATTTAAGGTGGCACAGTGGCATAGTTTGCATGTTATCTCTGTGCTTGCATGGGTTTTGTCCAGGTATTCTGGTTTACTCCCACAGTCCAAAGACATGGATATATTGGCTGTTCCAAATTGCCCCTAGGTGTGAGTGTGAGTGTGAATGGTTGTGTGTGTTGCGCCTGCGATGGACTGGGGAGCTGCTTAAAAGCTGACTCACACAAAAGCGATATAGCCGTGAAATAATGTGACAATATTTTCAGTTGGTAGCTGAAAGTACCGGCATAATGCTGAAAATGAGCGATCTCTTCGATTATCAGATTGGCGGGAGTGAAAGTCCTCTAATTTCACACCAAATTTTGAGCAGGTCCACAAATTTTTAACCAAAACTGTGAATACGGATAATTTACCTCGAAGCTGACTGACTATTTCTGAAAACATGCAAATTTCAGTTCGAATTTATTAATTTCCCTTCGAATCCGTTTACATGTGAGTCAGCTTTAAGGTGTAAACTGCCTTCGCCAGTCTTCTTGCAACCCTAAGGATTAAGCAGTTTGGCAAATGAATGAATGAATAATTTCATATTAACATAATTAATTGGCACATAGTGTTTAGTTTAAAGCAGACATTGTTACTTTATACCTTTCCACAAAGTACACAGCAAATATAAACATCAGTGTTCGGGTTCTTGGGATAGCGAGGACCAAGTACAAACTCCAGTAGATTTGTAAAGAAAAGCACTGATAGACACGATTAAAAAGTCTGTAGATGAGTGTACTGGTACATTGGTAGCTTTCTGTCCATACTGAACTGACTATTAATTATGTGTGAATCTGTTCAAGGAAAAGTGAAGTCTGTTGAAGATCTCTTCAGTTTGCTGGTGTTAATGAGTAATAGAACTGGTACTAAAGTTATTTTCATGATACGTCAATATTAACCACTGACACTGCTTTTGCATATAGTTGGGAATTTTAAGAGGATTGGACAAAATGTGCATAAATTAATTGTACGTGTTTACATTACTTTTATATTACAGTGTCAAAACCGGTAAGAGCTTTCTTTTTTTTTTGTGAAAAGATTTTGAAATGTAGCAGCTTTACCAGAAAGCTAAATGTTAACGATTGTTATGCTTCATTGATCATGTAGGCTCTTGTCACTGATTTGAGCCCAAGTATATTTAATCTTTTTAGAAAAATGTAAATTAGCTCAAAATATAAGTGGGCAGAGTTATAGTGTAATAATTTAGTATACTTTAAATAAAAGGCATTCAAATCAAGATTTTGTTTTGGAGAAAAAAGAAAGGGAAAAAAAGATTGGAGCCCTTAAAAACTACGTCACAGAAAAATGATGTCCAAGCCTTTGGCATGACAGATGGAGGGTTTTGATGAATATTCAGCAGTCAGATCAGTAGGCAGAGAGAGGATCACGTTTACAAATGTCTAAGTGTCATTTTGACTAATGCCGATGAATCACATGATTGATTTTTTAACAGTGTCAGATCAAGGCAGAGCATCTCTTTCAAGTGCCTGCACCTGCCTCTCGTTCTCTCAAAACATGGTCCCAAATTGGTCATTATACTGTTCAGAATTTTTTTATTAGTTCCCCTTGATTCTTTCAATTCTGTTTTTTTATACTCTGATGCCAGCTGTGTCCTTGAATGCATCCTTCCAGCGCTCCAAATTTGCCAGATTTCTGTGGCATGGAGCGTCATCATGGGGTGCCAAATAATGATACAGGATGCTCACAGATTTCTCCTTTAAATGTCAGAATATGCTTTACAGTTCAGCTCTGGTGCAGGCAATTTTTAGAGATGTGAACGACAGCAGCGAAGAACCATCCCATCAGTGTTACTGGTTCAAAATTATATTTTGAAATAAATGTGAGGACCTGACAGCCTTGTCGAAAACCAGCCCGGGTATATCAGTAAAAGAATGCCATAAAGCCACACCATGTTTCCATATTTAGCCATACCTCTCAATCTAAATATAGATATTTTTTTAAGTAGATATCCTCTCCTTTCTTTGGTGTAACTCTTCAAGCGTAGTTTTACAACTTTACGAGTTTCTCTGCAACATCAGACAACTGGGATTATTTGGGTTTATACAACCGGGATTATTTTCAAAAGTCTGCTTGACAGTTTAAGGACACCTGTCAGAGGCCCAGGTCGACCTGAGTGGGATGTCATTGATTCCTGGCCTTTTGTTATGCTGGTACCATGAACTGATAGACCCAAATGCAGGACAGACATGACAGGATAAGGTGAAAATAGGGATCCTTTATTAGGAACACCGCTAACGTGGTACATGAACAGTCTACGAACGGTCGGCTGGATCGTGGTGCGTACACTGAGATACGTCCTCTCTCTATGACGGCACAAGATGATCTGGCACGGGAACAAGGAATAACGGGTCTTTTATCCTGCGATGGGATGCGGAAAAGGTGGAATAATCAGGGCGGAGCCTGTAATCAGAAAATACAAACACGAGAGAGGAGAGAGCAGATCAAACAGACAGACATGACCTAAATCCTACCGCAGGACATTACAGTACCACCCCCCCTTAAGGACCGGCTCCTGACGGTCCCGTCCCGGTATCTCCGGATGCTGTCTGTAGAAGTCATGGACTAGGGTGCGGTTGGCGATGGAGCTTGCTGGTATCCAGGAGCGATTCTCAGGACCGTAACCCTCCCAGTTGGCCAAGAATTGTTTCCCCCGGCCCCTCTTGTGTACCGCCAGAAGCCTCTTGACCGGGTAGACTGGGCCATCCGCCACCATCTCGGGTGGTGGCGGGGGACTGGTGGGTGGCACCAGATGGCTCTCAGCGGGCCTGCTAGTATGTCTTTTATTGTTGATACTAGCACCAGGGACCTCTTTAAGCCTCTTCCTGAATATGAAAGTCCCTTCGCTTAGGTAATGTTCCACGACACCTTGAACGGCCTTCCTAATCTCCTCGCTGATCTCCTTCCCGGCTCCGACACGCTCCACTCTGCTACCTATTTGAGATTCTGATTCAGACTCTGATTCCGATGAACTCGATGAGCGTGAATGAGGAGAATCTTTCTGTGGTTTTCCGTTTTTGTGTCATCTTCTTCTTCTGGCCCTGCGATGGCCTGGTGAGCTATCCAGGGTGTACCCCGCCCTCGCCCAGAGTCGGCTGAGATGGGCACCAGCCTCCCCATGACCCTAATTAGGAATAAGCAGTTCAGAAAATGAATGAATGAATCTTCTTCTTTTTCCCAGTATTTGTCTTGGTCTGTGAATCCTGATCTGATTCCACAACAGATTCAGAGCTGCTATGCCTTTCCTCTCTCTTCTTCTTGCGTCTTTTCTTGATCACTATGGACTTACATGGCCTGCCCTCCTTTGATGCTACCCCCTCATGATTGGAAGTAGAGCTCGATCCGTATCGGCAGGACGGGGTGTCAGACTTGGCATTCAGGGAGCCCGACTCCGATACAGGGCTTGCCTTACCCTCCAGTGATCCATGAACAGAAGGGGATGCGGCAAGACAAGACGATATACAGGCGGTGTCCCAGCTCCTAATCATCCCTGTCTCCCAGATAATGTAAGGGTTGTGAGCCCTCAGCCAAGGGAACCCTAGTACGAGGGGAAGATGTGGGCAATCTAGGAGGTGGAAAGAGGTGTAATCCCCACCAATAGACATGAGGGGGTCTCTGTCCTGTGGGTGACCCGGCTTAGCAGCTGGTTATTCAGCGCACGGGTGGTGACTGGATGAATGAGTGGCTTCTCCTTGATGCCCAACCTCCTGGCTAAAAAGTAATCCATCAGGTTCTCATTGGCCCCTGAATCGATGAATGCCTGGATGGAAATAGCTTTGCCCCAGATTAGCAGAAATACAGCAGTCAATGTGCGAGGGGGAAAATGTGTGCATGTGTCACTGCTTACCCATTCATTCCTTAGGCCCAGTGAACTCGATCCCTTGGCCAGACAAGAATCTGCTCGATGGCCGGCTTGCCCACAGTATTAGCATGCACCCACCCTCTGGCGGTGTTGGCGCTCCTCCGGGCTTAACTTGGCGTGTCCTAACTGCATGGACTCCTCCAGGACGGGAGGGGGCGCTAGCTCTGTGCTAGGCGGCGAAAACACCGGTGAACCAGGGCAAAACTCTTTGTTCGCGAAGGTCCCCCTAGCGGCTCGGCGCCAATCCGACTCCCTCTCCTGAAGCCGGTTATCTATTTGGATCGCCAGGTCAACTAGGTCCTCGAACTCGGCTGGAGTTTCGTGAGGGGCGAGGTGGTCTTTGATCTCCTCGCCAAGCCCACTGACGAAGGCGTCCTTAATGGCCAAAGCGGAATTCCAACCGCTGTCAGTGGCCAGAGTGCGGAACTCAATGGCATAGTCGATCACCCTCCGAGAACCTTGTCTCAGTCCAAGCAGCGCCCTGGAAGCTTCGCGAGCCGGGGAAGAGTGATCGAACATTCAGGTGAGTGTTTCCGTTAATACCTTGCGACTTTGACATACCACTGCGCCGAATGGGACGAGGCGGGGGGGTTACTGGAGGCAGGGTGGCGGCTGGCGGAGGGGGACGCCAGCGTGGTTGGCGGAGGTGAAAGCAGTCGCTCCATACTTGCGGTTATCTGATGCAGCTGCACGCTCAGCAGATTCACCTGCGCGCACACGTCCTGTTGAAACAGGTACTGGCGGTCCGCGAGCTCCTGCACTCCAGTGGCTATGGTAGACAACTGGGTCTCATGGGCTTGGATCTGTAACTCCTGTGACTTAAGCACTTGGCTGATCAGATCTCTGTCCGCTGGGTCCATGTCTGGCCAGATCGTAATGTTACGCTGGTACCATGAACTGATAGACCCAAATGCAGGACAGACACGACAGGATAAGGTCAAAACAGGGACCCTTTATTAGGAACACCGCTAACGTGGTACATGAACAGTCTATGAACGGTCGGCTGGATCGTGGTGCGTACACTGAGATACGTCCTCTCTCTATGACGACACAAGACGCTCTTGCACGGGAACAAGGAATAGCAAGCCTTTTATCCTGCGACGGGATGCGGAACAGGTGGGATAATCAGGGCGGAGCCTGTAATCAGAAAACACCCACACGGGAGAGGAGAGAGCAGATCAAACAGACAGACACAACCTAAATCCTACCACGGGACATCACACCTTTGCTGATGAATTGTACAGTCACTCTGTTGACTGTCATTTTGTGCAATCTGACACTGGTCAAGTCCACCCTCGATACACGCTCTTTGAACATCAGACAATTTTTTTGCTTCTGGTGTTCACGGTATTGCTATTTGCTATAAACAGTTTATATACTGTAAATAAAATGTAAAATGTATAATATATATCCAAATTTGATCAAATGGGTTTCAAGATCTCTGTAATAAGTGGTATTTCTCATATCCCATGAGGCTTAAGCCTAGCGGGCTATTAGTCATTTACAATCAGGGAGAGCAGAATATGAAGGAGCTGTTTGATTCTATCCCCTGTATTATAAAAAAAAAAAACTAATGTATTCAAATTCTTCAAAATTAAAAAAAAAATGCAAAACCCTACAAGAGCCATGGCACGCATGGAGATAGCGGTTTAGCGGAAGGCAAGCTAATGAAGTCACTTACATTATTAATTCAGTGATTCTAAAAGTTTCCAAAATGTCTTTTAAACTACCAAGGCATCTTATTTTTCTCCTAGTCATCACTACAGCTTGTCTGTTCCAACATAAAAATGGCTTGTTGGGCAAATACAGGTTATTCGGAGCAAGTCCCAAACCCAAACTGTTGTCTTTAGCTGGGTAAAAATTGGTTTGTCTGCTCAGGAACACCCCAGAAATTCCCAAGACAGAGATCTGTCACAAAATAAAAGTTGCAGGACGCCAGCAGCTCTGTCTAGAGTCAAGCAAATTTCACACCTGCCAAATGCCATAAATGTAAATGTAAAATGGACTGTGAGGCTGCTGTCCAAGAAAGGTGGTTTTGCTCCAAAATCTCAACATTTTCAACTGACCACATGGATTAAAAGGCCTTTTGGAGGAAAGTTTAATGGTCAGATAAGACCAAAATGGAGTTTTGCAACAATGGCCATGCTTACTTTTTATTTTAGAAAATTTGTAATAATAGTAATTATAATAATAATAATAACAAACTAACGGGAAGTTACTAGTTAATGCAGGGTTCTCTCTCTGTCTCTCTCTCTCTCTCTCTCTCTCTCTCTCTCTCTCTCTCTCTCTCTGTCTGTCTATGTGTGTGGTGTGTGTACATACATGTATATATCTATATCTATCTATCTATCTACCTATCTACCTATCTACCCACCTATCTATCTATCTATCTATCTATCTATCTATATCTATATATATCTATATATGTATATATATATATATATATATATATATATATATATATATGTATATGTGTGTA
>JAOUQZ010000051.1:8961362-8995877 GCA_028564935.1 Neosilurus hyrtlii | reverse complement strand
TGTGTGTGTGTGTGTGTGTGTGTGTGTGTGTGTGTGTGTGTGTGTGTGTGTGTGTGTGTGTGTGTGTGTGAGCATGTGTGTGTGTGTGTGTGTGTGTGTGTGTGTGTGTCTTTTTGCATGTCTTACTGTTTCCCAAGATAATGTATGCTCCAAGTATTATAATGAGCGAATTTATCTTTGTTTTATCGACAAGCTCTTTTATTTATTTTGTCGATGAATTCACCCGGTCTTCATGCCATTCTGAACACACATTATTTAATTAGTATGAATTAATGATGAGAAGCTTCAGTTTTTGATAATCCGTTCCCATTTCTTTTTTCATTTGGCTTTAAATGGATTGTATACTGCACTGTACACTGAGATAACATTGTCATTTAATTTGACTTCTCTTCCTAAATTCTCATTCTTCATCTTGTCTTATTTAATATTAATGTGCGCTGGGAGCCACGAGCAAATGCAGGCATTTAAAACTGTGCTTTTCTGGATTCTGTAACAAGAGGATGCTCAGTAAATTATTAAAGGGGTTACAAGAGAAAACATGAAAGCAGATGAGCAGGCTGCTCCTCATTAATCTACCAGAGGGATCTTCTCCTCTGTGAACACCAGACGCCCTGGGCAACATCACGTCGACTCTGCTTGAACACTCTGTTCTTTGTAGCTCATCTGCAACTTTTAGCTAATACCCATAATCATAATTATATATCTGTCGATACAACTGTGACTACATTTAGTACAGAATTATATGATGCGTACTGTTGTTCTGACAATGTGAGTAAAGTGGAGTCCAAAGCTGTAATATGAAACCTTTTGGGTCGTCTCTAGTTTCGGACAGTCAGTCCTTCGATCACATGCCCGTGAACTTCTCTGGGCTAGGATCGACATGTCTACTTTTAATTAGACACCGAGCAGGCGAAGCTGATTGGGGTGAGCAGCAAAGCTGCATTTTAGACCAGTGAAAGGTTCACTCATCTGTGTATAATGCAGTACAAACATCCTGCCATCTCCATTAGAAGAACACTGACCTCAGGGCATGGCTACACCATTGAAGCATGAATAATCGAAGGGTTTTTTCCATTGGATTTGTTTTCTGAGGAAGAAGGTACAAATATCCATGGAGAGGATGAAATAAGAGAAAAGACTGGAACACGCTTGCTCTAGAGAGGCTGGTGATAGAGGTCACATGACCTCTTTTAGTCCAAAGTTTACAGAATGACACGGGTTTAAAGATCAGCCAGAGGTTCATCGGGGCCACACATGTTATAAAAGGGAATATTTAATGGACCAGAAAGAGGAATGGAAAATGTGACAGTAATTATTAGCCAAGATCCTGATGATTAAAGGCATCATCCTCGTTAAAACAGCACTACAAAAAAATTCCTTTCCAAGAGATTTAAAAATGGGCAAACAGAATTCATTGACATACATATTAGAAACATAATCGCAAATATACTATTTGTCCCATCCTCCAAAAAAGATCCCATAAAATCCTATTAAGAAAAAAATAGTTTTGCAGTGGTTTAGTGGTTGGCAGGTCTGTCTCACAGCAAGAAGGTTCTAGGTTCAAATCCCAGGTACTGCGAGGGTGTTTCTGTGTGTAGTTTGTATGTTCTCCCCATGCTTGTATGGGTTTCCTCTGGATACTCCTTTTTTCTCCGACAATCCTTAGACATGCACATTTGTCTTTTCCAACGTGTCCCCAGGGTGTGAGTGTGTGAATAGTTGAGTGAAAGTTGAGCCTGTGATGGACCCTACCTTCACCACCCTAGTAGGATTAAGCAGTTCGGCAAATAAATGAATGACCTAATGAAAAATATTGCTTTATTTAGGTTAATAAAATAGTATTGTGTATTTTAATAAAATAAAGAAAATGAAACAAATACATTTTTTAAAAAGCTGGGCTTTTCTCTGACATCCAAAGGTGAGTTGATAAAGTTTCTGTGTGTTTAAAAGAGCATAACATATCTTCATGATCAAAGTAGCTTTGCCTGGTAACTAGCATCATGTCTAATGTCACAAAGTCAACATTACAGAAACCATTATGCATTATGCTAAATTCAATCACATGCTTTCTAAAAATTAATGATACATTCTGGAAACAGCAGATTCTTTGGCCTGGTTTATAAACTTTGGCCTACTCAATGAACTGATCTGTACGAGATTAGTGGTCCTCACTTTTTTATTACCTTCACCAGAGGACTATGATTCTCACAAGTGAATGATTAGAAATAAAGACGATATGACATGAATACCACACTGACAGCAGACAGAAAGAATCCCTCTTTCTTTCTTACTTTATCTCTCACCAAAGCCATATGAAGTCTTAATCTTAAGGTAGGAGAGATTTTATTTTTTTTTTTTCAATGATTCTCTCAGTGCTGATCCCAGTATAACCATTTAGATCCGCAGGCGTGCCATTCACTGCTGCCTGTTCCTCTCGGCATATTTTGACTTTGATTTCTGACTATGAGAGCAAATCTGCCCTGGTCTGGAAAACTCTACTAAGTAAAATTTTCATCAAAATTGAGTTAGGACTATTTTTGGACTTGCTAGGATTTACCCTGTCATAATCTACATTAACACTGTTCTTCAAAAGCGTGTAAGTTATTGACCAGGAGGGACCTAGTAAGTCTCATGCATACTCATGGTCAGGAAAAACCTAGCAACTATTAGCTGCCTATCCAGTGCAACTGAAGAGTTTGTTTGTTTGTTTTGTTTTTTATTGTGAGGAAAAACTATTTTTAAGTAGCTTTACAAAACAAAAAAACCCTCAAAAACAAATAAAAACAACAAAAACAAACAAACAAAAAAACCCTTTTTCTTGTAGCTTTAAAAAACTTTTTTTCAGTAGCTTTAAAATAAATCTACTGAAACAGTTGTTTTTCTCATGATTAAAACAGTTGGGTTTTTGCAAACAAACTCTTTAATTATTTAGGTCATGTGCTTTGTATATAACATGGCAGCTGACTCTCTGCCCTGGTCTGGAAAAATCTTGCAAGTCACATTTTTGTCATTTAAAGAAAAATGGAAAAAATGCTCAACAATGGGATTTACTCACTCACTCACTGACTCATTTGCTGAACTCTTAATCCTTCTAGGATCATGGGGATCTGACACTGGGCAAACACAGCTCCCCAGACCATTGAAGGACCAAGCGATTTAGGCCTCAGATATTTAAATGCTGATATTAGAGCATGATCAAGGAATGTATGGGTTTCCTCCGGGTACTTCGGTTTCCTCCCACAGTCCAAAAACATGCACAGTAGGTTAACTGGCTGTTCCAAATCGCCCCTTGGTGTGAGTGTGAGTGTGAATGATTGTGTGAGTGTAGGCCCTGCGATGGTCTTTTGAGCTGTCCAGGGTGTACTCCGTCATCGCCTAGAGTCAGCTGAGAAGGGCGCCAGCCTCCTTGCGACCCTAATTAGGATTAAGTGACTTAGAAAATTAATGAATGAATGTTATTAAATGAAATCCAGTGTATATTTGTATAAGTCTAATTATCTCTATTAATTATGTCTATTAAGTTTATTTGTGACTAGGTTTTACCCGCTCACAACTCTGTTAATTTGAAATTATATGAATTATGTCACTAATCAGTGTCTGGAAAGGTCTGGAAACCATATAATCTTTGTTCCAATTCACAATCACAGGTTACAAGAAAATGGTGTTTTGGTATCTCAGAGATTTTCAGCGTCACGGTTATGTAGCTACACCACTTTGCGCTTTGTTTTTTCTCATTATATTATTATACTTGCAGTTATTTGTCATTATTACCATGTTGGCTTCTTCTTACACCCTCATTAAGCACTCAGACTTCCTTGCTTTTCAACTAAACTCCGGTACTGACTCTGATTATAAGCCTAATTGAGTTGGCGGAACCAATGAGCTCACCTTTGTCCACTTGTATTGTGGAAATATAAGCATGGCATCAGATTAACACAACAGGCTTTATTCCCGAACCACGGCTGACCCAGCATCATGCTGGTGCCACTATTGGACACCAGCGTTCTCTTTTTGTCTGCAGAGTGGTGGCCTATTCCAGCTCATCAAAGTTTCAGGAGTCATTCAATAGAGCGGCACTATCTGTCCAGGGGAGCCAGTGTTGGCAGCGGAACTGGACACCAGGGCTCCCAGGCCTGGCTCTATTACTAAGGCCCTGTCACGGCCATCTCATCTGGAGAGCCACTGGAAAAAAAATGCACAGGTGGTGTGCAGAGCCATGGATAATTCACATATGACCCTTCTTTGATAGCTCGGCAAATGTCTGCACATCTGTACGCCAATGCTATAATGATGCTTTATGAAATATTGCCTAAACATTTGTGGTTGCAACACAAAGAACATGGCTATGTCCTAAATTTCATCAGCATGGACTTTATTTCTGGAGTTCTCATTTACAGGATCTGCATGACAAATCTGAATTCATTAAAATGTTTTACTCAACTACAGATTTTTTTTCTCAAGCGGTATTACAGAGGATATTTTGGGTTCTTTTCCCTTTATTTCTTCACCTCACAACATTTTGTAAAGATGCTGAAAAGTGTGTGTCTCTGGTGGGTGAAAGGAGACACACTGTTATCCTATTCATTTGTCTGCTGGCTTTCTTTCCAGCTGGTTTTCCTGCTTGAATATCCATGTGAAGGTCAAATAAACTCCCAAGTCGGTTGTAATAATTGGATTTTTTTCCAGCCTGTTTGCAAAGTCATTGTTTATTTGAACACATATCTTGTGCTTTGGGGTATTTTTCCGGCGAAAAGGTTGAATTAAGGTCGTTCAGATTTCAGAGGATTTAATTCTCAATAGAGTGGGTGCATGAGTAATGTGCCGGTTTCACTGTTGGAGTTAACTTGGAGACAATATGGGTATTTTAATTGCAGCCATAAGCCTTTATCAGAGAATAGACAAAAAATCTGAACAATAGACACAGAAAGTCTGGGTCATCCAGATGGATTAGAGGATTATCCAAGGCTTGGACACAGATACTGAAGAGGTCACTGATCTCTTCCTCAGTGCTTTCATGACTCCTGCATATTGAGGAAGCCTTGAAAGAAGCACATTGGTTTCTACAGTAACATCATTTGCTATTCTGTTAGGACACAGAGCCAAGCTCAACTTTGAGCTCTCTCAGCAAGTGGGGAACAGTCAGCATGGGGAGACATTCAGTGTAGATCCAGATAAAAAGGTATCAACTCTAAAACTCAAAAGATGTAATGTATTCTGTGTATTTACTGTACATTTTACACACAAGTCCTGAAGTGATTTATACTCATTCATTTGCCAAACCACTTAAACCTACTAGGGTCCTAGCTCAGCTGACTCTGGGCAAAAGTCTGGTACACCCTTAACAGTTTGCCAGTCCATTACAAGGTCAGAACACACACAGCCATTCACACTTACATCTAGGTGCAAAATGGAACAGTCAATTACATTTACTTACATTTATAGAATTTGTTAGACACCCTAATCCAGAGTAACTTACATTAATCTTTTTTTTTATTATACAACTGAGCAATTGAGGGTTCTCCCTTGCTCAAGCAGCCAACAGTGGCACCCTGGTGGTAGTGGAGCTTGAACCACCAACCTTCAGATCAGTAATCCAGAGCCTTAACCACTGTCCTATTGTTCCCAATTAGCCTGATGTGCATGTCTTTGAACTATGGGAGGAAACCGGAGTACCTGGAGGAATCTCATATATGCATGCATGCATGGGGAGAACATGCAAACCAGGACGCCACCATACCACGCCTGAGGAAACATTTTGTAATAATTTTCTGTATACATTATATGGATGAATGACAAAAACAACCCATTTCACTTGACATAAAGTGGTAATCTTCACTTCAGACTTAGTATGCATGGTACAAAGGAAATCAGGATTGATATGTTAATCACACATTTTCCTCATTATCAGCCACAGTCAGATGGGGTCAAAACGTGCAAATGCTGACCTGGAGGTAGAGTTTCAGATGTACATTACAGTGAGATACAGTGTCAAATTCTTTACTCAAGTTAATGCTAAAGCTAATAGTTAGCTGTCTCAGTAAAAGTTATCTACACAAGCATTTATCCTGAGTAGCCACTTTATTGTGATATGTGCTGTGGAAGATCCAGAGCTAACAGTGGTAACGATGGGCTTAATTTAAAGGATATCTGAAGAAAACTGATCACAGGAACAGCGTGCAAAATAAAAATACATAATGTAGCTGCTGACAGATGCGGTATAGGTTTAGGATATTAGGTCACTATTCAATATTTAATATGTGCAGAAGAACTTGATGTGGTTATGTTTTTCATCTTATGTTGGTTTAAGACACTGTTTGCATAAATGCATCATTCATTTACTCATTCATTCTTAAGCCGTAATCCTAACTATAACCATAGATATCTTGCCCTTCACTGAAGAGACTATAGGCCATTGATGTAACACTACATCAAGCCTAAAAGCAAATTGGAACAGCCAATTAGACTAATGTGCATGTCTTTGGACTGAGGGAGGAAATCAGAGCACCTGGAGGAAACCAACACAAACACAAGGAGAACATGCAAACCCCACACTCAAGACTTAAACCCAGAAAACTTCTGTGATATAAGGGGAGAGAGCTAACTACTATACGACTACATCTCTGCAAGAATCAGTAGGAAAAAATAGAATGTAGGAATTCACAAATAAACACTCATCCTCTGTTCCTGTTAGCACTATTGTTAGAGTTGTGACTGCCTGAAGATTGTTAGAAGCAAAAAAAGAATAAAAACATTAAAAAAAATGTTTAATTATATATATCTGATTTTTTTTGTAGGCATAGAAATGATCTCATAGAGTTTTGCTACATTTTATAACAAGAGTTAGCAGGTTTTGCAAGTTGACTCTATATATATATATATATATATATATATATATATATATATATATATATATATATATATATATATATATATATATACACGCACACATACTCATTTGCTGAACTGCTTAATCCTACTAGGGTCGTGGGGAGGCTGGAGTCTATATCAGCCGACACTGGATGAATGCAGGGTATATCCTGAACTGCTCGCCAGACCACTGCAGGGCCAACACACACACACACACACACAACCATTCATGCTCACACTTAGGAGCAACTCGGAGCAGCCAATTAACATAATCTTTCTTTGGACAGTGGGTGGAAACCAGAGTACCCAGAGGAAATCCATGCAGACATAAGGACATTCAAACTCCACACAGAAACACAATAGCCCAGGACATCAGAGAGAAAGAGAGAAAGAGAGAGAGAGAGAGAGAGAGAGAGAGAGAGAGAGAAAGAGAGAGAGCACATCTGTAGTGAGTAGAATGTAGATTTTTGTTTTGCTTTGGAAACTGTACTTAAATGCAATAATGTGGTACTCTGTCCCCCCCACCACTGTTCAGTGAATAATTCTTCCAATATATTACATAGTTGAGAGAATTAAAAATGTAGTCATTGTTTATAAATTTTAAATGGCAATATCTTACAATAAACTTAATTACTTCATTTAAAGTTGCATAACAACAGGTTCTTACTGAACTCTACAGAATTCCCATTGGCCCTGTTTATCTCTAAATTTGGAATGTGCTTCGAGTTTTTCCCACGGTTATCATGAGAGATGTACCATTTATAAATCTCCAAACAGTTCACACAAACAGATTGCCTGGAGCCCTAATGCATTGTTTCATGCCCCTGAATTCAGTATTAGTCACTCGTACCATCTTATGCATGATGACGCAGAATGATGGTTTGCCTATTAAAATTGTGAAATCACCCCACACAGCTGTTCCTCTCTTAGTATATCTAGGATGAAGCATCATGCATTTGGGTCAACAACTGCCCTGAAAGGGTAAACTGAGAAATATGGTGTGTATCTGCTTCTAAACAAATCTTTTGAAATGGAATTATCCCTACATGAATAATATTTATGAAGTAATTGGCTGAGTGAAATGTAGTGTGTCTGTGCTAGTCATCATTGATCATCATGTCTCACTGCCATACTGGATCAATTAGAGAGGATGCAGCCATTAGTGAGAGGACGCAGAGTAGCCACTTCAAGCAGTTGGAGATGACTGTAATTGGATTAACGTCAGCGTGATTACATTACAATGGGCACAGCATGCCAAAGAAATATTACAACTCTATATCAAACCTTTGTGTCATGCATTTCAAGTGAAATTGAATGAATTTCATATGTTTCCTTTCGTATCCAATACAGCAATGGTCACCAACCCAGTCCCTGGGGATTTCCTTTCCTTCAGGTTTTATCTGTGACCAAAATCTGACACATCTCTTTTAGCCGATCAAGAACTTGTTAAGTCAATGATTAAATGGTCAGGTGGGCATGATTAGGGTTGGAGCCAAAGTGTGCAAGGAGGTAGATCTTCTTTTTCTGCAGTTATCGAATGGATAACATAATTTTTTAATGAAATGTCTGTGCTAAGGCGTATCACAATTTATATAGTGCCACTTCGTGTGCTATCTTAATGACTTAACTTTATCAGTTCATCCCAACCCATGTACAATAAATGGGACTTTCTTCCTTTCCTTCCTTGTTTTAAAAATAAAGTTTTGTCCAGAAACTGCATAAAGCTTGTCAGCTTATTATAGTATTTTACTGTATATTTAGTCAAACTAAACAAAAATTTAGATCATAATGAGAAAGTAGTGACTAGCTGGTTTTACGCCATTACAGTAACATATAGAGGTGTTGAAGGTGACATGGACATAAATTGTGTTCGATTCCTAGGATCGAGCGTTTTCTGTGTGGTTGGCATGTTCTCCCGGTGCTTACGTGTGTTTCTTCTGGGAACTCCGGTTTCCATCCATAGTCCAAAAACATATACATTAGGCTAACTGGCTGCTCCAAATGGATCCTAGCTGTGAATGTGAGTGTGAATAGTTGTACATGATTTTTGCCCTGTGATGGTCTGGTGAGCTGTTCATGGTGCACCTTGCCTTTGCCCAGTGTTCTGAAAATGTGTGAGTTAGTGAGTGAGTAATATTTATTCATCTACATTAGAGGGTGTTACAGTGATAGGAAGGTTTTATTACCTGATACCTGTCTCCTTTTACACTGTGTCAAAGTCCAACCATTTACAGAGGCTATAAAAATAAAACTGCTCTGGCAGTGGAAAAATCTCTTAAGAGCTTCACTGATCAATGGCCTTGGACAGAGATTTATTGTAGTATGATTGAAAAAGTACCCGAAGAAGGCTTAAACAGAATTTCCTCACTAAAGCCTTATTCAGTAAATGTGAATGAGAATTAGTAGCCAGGATTTTAACTTAATTATTATCAAAATATAAACGGATTTGGAGTAAGAAGAAAAGGGGGGATGAATTAAAGGAAACCAGTGGATCTGTTGTGCTGTAGGAGGCTTGTGTTCTTCTGACCTTTATCCTATAAAGTAACATTTCTATCTGGATGGGAGTTGTCTCTTACAAGCTTTTCAAGCCAACCCGCAAGGCACAAGGGCTCACTGAATGGCTTGATGGGGAGGAAAGTGCAATAAATCGATATGGTTTGGCCTTCACAGACCCAAGATCTCAACCCAGTTTAACACCTATGGGAGATTTGGTACATGTTTGCATTGTGCTTTCCAATACCATCAAAATGTAGTCTAAAAATAATTCAGCCGATTAGAAATATCACAATCATAGTGGATGGCACGGTGGTGTAGTGGTTACCATGTCTGCCTCACAGCAAGAAAGTCCTGGGTTCGAGTCCTGGGCTCAGGCATTTCTGTGTGGAGTTGCTCCTGATCTCCCTGCTACATGGGTTTTCCTTGGCTGCTCCAAATTGACCGTAGGTGTGAGTGTGAATGGTGGTACATGTGTTTGTCTGCAATTGTCTGCCGAGCTGTTTCGGGTATACCCTGCCTTCACCCAGTATTGACTGAGATTATTGAACCCAGTTATAATAGGATTAAGCAGTTCAGCAATTGAGTGAGTGAGTGAATTATATTTTAAAGAATTAGTAATGTTTCAGGGTTATTTTTTCCCACTTTTTTCCACTTCATCCTTACAACAACATTTGTGTATGTAATATGTTTAAGTGACACATTAATTTTAACATAAATGACCATAAAAAGTACAAAATTGGTCATTTTATCCTGTGGATTACTAGCGGGGGCAGAACTGCAGGGATTAGCAGCTCTTCCCGGAAGTGATGTCAACATGTTTCGCAGAGTTGATGTCTCTTTTGGAGACATTGAGACGTTACATTCTAGTGACTCTGAAGATGAGAATGCTGCCAGAAATGCGTGATGGCTTATGCAGCCAATGTTTTGCCGACTTGGCTTTCCTGTTGTCAGCTTGTTTAGGAACAAAAATAAATGTTTTCTGCTATTTCTGTGCTTCTTGTTTGTGCAGCTGAGCACTGGCCGATTATATGTGTTATAATGCACAGGTCAGTGAAGTAGCCCAGCCAGTCCAACGAGTTCACTTCACTGCTAGGCCAGAACAGCCAATCAGAAAGGCAGCATGTCTTTGAGCGTGCCTAAAGTCATAACACTCGAGCACACTTTGAAAACGGGCAAGGACTGATGATGCCGGAAGGAACCGCTGATGTTATACGATGTAATACATTCACCACAGGCACACTTCAAGGTGTTCTAAATTTATTTGAGTTCTATGGTGCTTTTAAAATTGAATAATTTCTGTATTTTTAAGTGAAAAAGGTTTCACAAAAAAAATTAAAAGTAAATAATGGGTTTAGTTTTAAAAGTTGTACCACCTGAGGAAATATCCTCTAGAAGAAAAGCATTCGTCCTTTTAATTCAATACCAAGGTGCAGTCAACGCTCTGGTGGCTTAAAGTGGTCCTACCTAACTAAGAGACTTTATATATCTTTTTTAAACATTTTATCACCAATCTGTAGATCTGGAGGGTGTTTTATTTGTTGCACCATCTGGAAATTAGACCTTCCCAGACTTGGACTGTGTTGCTGCACGTTTTTCATTTTTCTTTAATATGTGTATCTTGGACTATCCCCCTACTGAAAACCTGGGGCATATTAGAATGAAAGGTGGTTACAATATCCTCTTCTGTGGTTAACCATCAGTTATTTTAACATGGCCAAATGCAGTCTTTCCAGCATGAACAGAAAGGAACACTAAAATGGCGACTTTTCTACAAAAAGCCACAATACACAAACTGAACTACCCACACTTCTCTTTTCCTGTGGTTTAGTTTAATGAGTTTACATTCACTGCACTCTGTAGTCTTGAGAGATCTGCAGATATAATCCCAGCAATTTACATTCCCATTCCTGAAAAGAGTCTTTTTGTGCAACAGGAAAAAAAAAAAAAAAAACACGTCTGCTTCTGATTTCAGATCCCTGTGGGTACAAATCCAGTGATGTCACTTCACAAACCCCCACCTTTTCACACACTGTTTCATTCTATATTTCACACTCTCCCCACTTCCTGTACCAACTGCACTCTCAGCTCAGCACACAGCCCTTATGTTTTAAAAACTCTCATGAGTGCTGCCTCCAGGAGCTGAACTTTGTAATATTCTAATTGCTTTCCACTTTTTTTAGCAGCCCTCCCCCTCGCCAGCATGTCCCAGAGCCTTGCAGGCATGTACGCAGAAATAGCACACATTGCTTCTATCTATCTGTGCCTTTCTAGAAATTCGAAAGAGTCACCAACAAAAAAGCAGATTATGCAGTTCTCTGGCCCAAGCACGTCCCACGCCAGACCACCCACAGCCAAACACCTAATAAAGCTGACGAGGAAAAGCACTGCTATTAAACCTCATTTTCTGATTCATTCTGGATATGAAGAAAATAAGGGAGGGAAAGGATGGCACGGTGACGTAGTGGTTAGCACTGGGTTCGAGACACAGGCTTCTGTGTGGAGTTCGCATGCTTTCCCCGTGCTTCTGTGGGTTTTCTCCCACAGTGCAAAGACATGCACATAAGGCTAATTGACTGCACCAAATTGCACCTGGTTGTGGATGTGAGTATGAACGGCTGTAAGTGTTGCCCTGCAACGGTCTGGCGAGCTGTTCGGGGTGTACCCTGCCTTCACCCAGTGCCACTTCAGCCCCCACGTGACCCTAATTGTAGGATTAAATGGTTTGGCAAATGAGTCAGTGTTGTTTTTCCTACTTCATTCATTCTCTCACAACTTATTTTATCTGTAGTGACAGATATTGGGGGCTAGAATAATATTTTAGACTCGTCTTGTTTTATGCAACCTCATCTCTGGAAAATTTCATAAGGATCTGAACAAGTGAGAGTGATGGATTTGTTACAAATTAATAAAGCAGCTAAATTTCATATGAAGTAAATCACGCAAACTTTCTACTGGAAATGTAATAATGTAGTATTGTATGCAATTCTGGTGAGCGAGTTACAGCAGCATTTTATTAGATTTCATGTACTTGTGGCAGCCAAACCTGGGTGTGTGTGTGTGCTCACTGATACTTTAACCACATGCTGTTAAGAGTGCCCCAAGAAGCCTTTATTACTGTGGTAGTGGCTGTCAAGTATTCAATATCAGAATATATATTTATTTTCCCTGCTCCATTGTTCCATTTTGACTTGATGGAGACCCTGGCCTGTCCAGAAGTATTAAGAGCAACCAGCAGGCCAGTGACCCAACTTATTTATCCATTTAACAGGCACTTAATGCCAAGTATTTCAAACAAAAATGGGGCTCTCGATTCCTAACCACCGGGACTACTTCATTTATACCATTTTCCCCAACTTTGGTTCCCCGGCGTGTCTATTTTAGTGATGTACCTGTACTAACACACCTGCTTCAACTTATGCGGGGCTATTAAATAACTGATATAAGTAATTCATTGAAGCAGGTGTGTTGGACGTAAAGTAAAAAAAAAAAAAAAAGGAACATTTGCAGGACAGAAAGTAATCCGAGACCAAGGTTCATAACCCCTGCTTTAGCCCAAACATTCAGGTCTTTCTCTGTCTGCCAGTTTTAATCCTCTTTCTTATATTCTGACCACTGAGCAGCAATTGCCCCACTTTGAATTTCTTAGTTTCCCAACACTGGATTTGTATTCAGGTGAAAGGAACCTCATCTGTGCTTTTCAGATGAAGCAATTTTTGGTACCAGCAACCAAACTCTAAACAGGCATGGCATGTTTCTTTTACAATACACAGTAATGAAAAATAACAGCAACAACAGGTCAAAGAGGCCTAATAGACACCCTTGTTCATTTATCATTGCAACAACATGAGTAGCTGAGGGCTTAAGAGTGTGCATACACACATACACATCCATCAGCACCATGTGATAATGGCCCAAGAGATTACTTAACCACGTGCAGAGACGGTGGGCAGTCAGCGCTACGGAGAAAGATGATCCTAAGTGTCAGGGTAGGAGAGTTGTTGGGGTGGGGCAAGTATCATTGCGGAAAAGGCGTGCTCTGTGCCCTTGCTGAGCATTATGTATAATTAGCATCTCAGAGCTCTCTACAGCCAGCATATCCGACCATAACTGAGATAAGCTCCATTACGGGGAGAATTGAAGTGTGTGCAAACCATATTTACCAAATCAATATGATGGTCCATTTTGTATCTTATGTACAACCCTGAATGTGTATTCCCTAATCATGTAAAAGCCTGCCTCAAACATCAATTCCACCTGTCAGGCTATTAAAGCACCACTTGTATTCGCAGAGCATATCTAGTCCTTCTTTCATCAAAATATTCCCAATAGGGAAAAACCAATACATTTCCTTGGTGATAAGTTGATCCTCAGAACTACCACTAGGCTTTTATTTTCCACATGGAGATAAAGAGAAAACTGATTGCCCCTAAACTCCTAAGGGGCTTGACAGGTTTTACTGCAGTGCAGTAAAGTTTTTGGAAACTGACTAAAGCATGACAGCTAGCACAATCTATTGATAGCCAGACTTTCAGTAAAGTCACCAAGCCCCATGTCATCAAAATAAACCCCAATGATGGTAATTGGCATTACAAGCTGGAAATGACGCAACAATAAATACACTCAAAAGATTTCTAAAATAAGCAGCATATTTTTCTTCTCTACAGGTCAAAACACACAAATGTCCTCCATGCAATTTTCTGATGATCCTTTAGCACTCTCAAGAAAAGAGATGAAGCTGAAATTGAGTGCTGAAGCCACAGTTGACATGAATGAGACATGACACAAAAGGATCACTCACACCTGATTGGACTCCATAAAACCTTTCATGTTTATTTGATTTGTGACCAACCAATCAATTCCTAATCACCTACACTTAAACACTGCAAAAACCAGCACCATCTACACACAGGAACAATGACACTCCGGCAACTTGCTTGCCGTTCCGCCTCCAGTGTTCGTACATCCAGCACAGGGAACAGTGGCTGCTTTTCAACAGCCCCTTTTAAGGAAATGGCAGTACTCCGATAGACATCAAGCTGAGTGTTCGCAATGCTGGGAAAACATCCACATGAGGAGCGAGCATTCAGTGGACAGAAACATTTAGATTTAAAAAGATACTCTCCTTGATATAGCTTAAAATGTAAACAATCTCAGAAGCATATCTAGTATTGAGGGTTTTGTTGGAGTGTGTCTGTGTGTGTATATATATATATATATATATAAATAAAAAGCAAGTAACATAGCTCTTAACGACTCCAGTTTTGTTCACAAGTGTAGCTCCATGCAAATTGCACTGGAGTAAAATGGAAATTCCACGTAAATCACTGTGTACATTACTTTGCTGGGACCATGATTATTCCAGATAGCCTTAACTACTTAAAACTCCATTTCATAAAAACTGCAGTCTTAACTCATTTGAAGAGACATGTTTCACCAAAAAGGCATTTTGGGATTAATTGTTAATTTTATTGGAAAACAAATATACAACTTGGAATGGATTGTTTGAGGCATGGCTATGCCATAAGCAGTTAACAAAGAAAAAGTGAATAATTAAAAAGCATAGTGATAACGAGAGAACAGAAATACAAAAAGACTAGAGTGTACGAGTACCTGCCGATAAACCCGTTAGTATTTAATTCACTGATGTTGCAATAGTGCAATGTTAAGGATTTTCTTCCACTTGTATATGTAGTCTGTTGTCCATGCAGAGCATTTCCTCAAAAAAGGAAAGAAAAAGAGGGAGGGAAGGAAGAATTGGAGTCGTTTGGACTCCATGTGAGGTGACAGGCAAGCAGACTGCAAAAACCACAAAAAGAAGGTAGTGCCAGCCAAACTGTCTGCTGATGCCTGTCACCTGGTTCTGTGACAGCCCGCTAGATCAAAATGTTAACAATTACCAAGTGCAGAAAAGGGGCAAAACCAAAAGAAAATTACACATGCAGTTCCTTTGGACAGCGGAATATGGGAAGAATTAAAATGAAACATTTTACATTGATTAAAAAGAAAAGGCAAATAGTTTTATACAAGAAATTCTGTACAAGGATTTCACTTTGCTGTCATCATCTGTACAAATTCTGCGGAAAGAGAAAAGGGGTTTTTACTTCAGAGTCATGCGTTACAGACTTTTAATTCTTTTCCAAAACCATACACGGCATCCGTACCTTCATAATTGACTTGGCCGTCACCATCAATATCTGCTTCTCTGATCATTTCATCAACTTCTTCATCTGTTAACTTCTCTCCCAAGTTTGTCATGACATGACGCAGCTCAGCAGCACTGATGTATCCATTTCCATCCTGAACACATACATGGAATTAAGCAACGGTCCAGAAATAAGGCGCATCTATTACTGGCATTGATACAAAACCAGCAGATAAGATACCTTGTCAAATACTCTGAAAGCTTCCCTGATCTCTTCCTCACTATCTGTGTCTTTCATCTTCCTTGCCATCATGGTCAAGAACTCTGGAAAGTCTATTGTTCCATTACCTGAAAAAAAATCACCACAGAGAAACATACAAAATTGCACAGGGTCATATGCAAACTCTGTGTATTTTTGTACAAGCAGTACAGATACAAACTAAAAAGTTCCCATTACCCAGAATAATCAAAGTATTTTCATGTGTGCTCACCATCTGCATCCACTTCATTGATCATATCCTGAAGTTCAGCTTCTGTTGGGTTCTGCCCAAGAGAACGCATCACTGTACCAAGCTCTTTAGTGGTAATGGTGCCATCACCATCTTTGTCAAATAGTGAGAAGGCCTCTTTGAATTCTGTCAGGAGAAAAGCACGGGGTCTGTATACATAATGTTAAACTTGGCAGCAATGTTCACATCATTCCAGTAGCTTACTACATTTAAAAAAAGGGCAGATCTTACATTACTCATCTTGTGAAAACAAACCCCGTTCAGTAGTACCAACAACCTGAAGCATACAATGCAAAACCAGAGTTTGCAGCACCACTGCCATGCCCCAGCGGTCTATAATCAGTACATCAGATACCACCTATTGTTAACGCACAATACTCCTAGTCACATCTGAAACTTATTGTTAAGAAAAGGTCTACAACTAAATCACGGCGAATAAAGACGGCTGCCATTTCCACACAAAAAGGCTGAAAAGTCACTTTGCTGGCAATCTTATCAATTCCAGGCTATTCAGACAGTTGTATTTATGACTGTTACCAAGACACCATAACTAACAATGCCTTGACTTAAATGTCTAGTGCAGAAGGGAGCTGTGGTAGACAAACAAACTGCAGCCATGGCAACACTGGCCTATGCCAACAAGTCTAAGGCCAAGATATTGACACTGCTTTCTGCATGAGGCTGGTCAGATGAGTAAAACAACTAGGAGTTACCAAATGGGAATATTTACACGCCCCTGGGAAAAGCTGAGTCGAGCATTGCGATGTGTAATGTAGGCGAGTACACAAGCAGTACAAGAAAAGGAGGGTGCAAGTACGAGGGCTGAACATCCAAACAAGCAATCCATTATAATGTTGGGATTTTTTATTTTATTTTTTTTATTTTTTAAAGTAGAGACCGTAAAATGACAGTAAAACAAGAATTTCCACATTTTCAGTTCCACTATTTCCACAGTAGGTTTATACGCATATAGAGAATGCATACCCAAACCAAAGCCGCTCAGTTAAAAAGAAACTGAATTATACATCCTACAGACCACCTTTAAGTATGTAATGAATTAAGTATTTGTTCCCACATATTTCCAAACGCCTACAGACATCTCCTTAATGGTCCTTGTGAGGAAGTGATCTCACTTCAGTTGGCCAATCCAAAGATGCACTCACTGTGAGCCAACACAAGCTTGTCTACAAACCCACCTTAAAAGGCAACAAGAGAGATAATCTAACAGCATATGAGTTGTTGACAGGACTGCAAAGGACCATGCAACACAGAGCAAGGAGTGTGCTAAAATAAATACTAAACCAGAAAATAATATTAGTAATAATACTAATTATGATCTTACCAGCAATCTGCTCTTCTGTCAGTTGATCAGCCTGCAAAAGAAAAGTCAACCATGGAATGGCTTTCGAGTTGTATTACAAAACAAACATGCTTTTAACACCACTACATCATTCACTTTCTTTTCCCACTTCCTAGAACAAAGCCCACACTGTCCCCAGCTGCCATCCCACAAATCCCAATAGGGTGATGAGGGCATGAAAAAAAAAAAAAAAAATTCTGTGATGTGGGGCCTGCTTTGAGGCTTGTCGAGAAAACAACATCACTTCACAGTTTAATGCACCACCAGGCCTTCCCTTATTAGCAAGACAAGCCTGATGGAACAAGATAACATACAGAAGTAAGACCTGCAGAAAACCAACTACGCGGGTCTGCCATTTCCCCTGAAATAACCAGTAGCCCACACCTCAGTGAGGACATATGAGAAGCCTTTTAATGGCATGTAAGGAGCAGCTACAACAATGAATTAACAATGCTCAGGCGTGGCTAGTGTAAGTTACAGGGTTATTAGGCTACCCCTGCTTTATATGAAGGGAGGGAAAAAATGTTGAAAAGTTTCAAGGTTCTTTTTGAAGGCTGACGTCATATTCTCGAAACAATTCTTTTTATTTTTTTAGTGCAGCTTTTAAAAGCACCATGTAATAGTCAAACATTAAATACTCGATGCGTGTTATCCGTATGGGGCAGGAATGCGTTTGATATTTAGCCTCAAGTCATTAAACTGGTCTGTGTGTCTGGCTAAGCATGCACACTTATCCAGACTGTCCACCACCTCATCAGAAACCACCTTCACCCTGGCATTAAATACATTCATCTGCACACGTGGCTTAACACCCGTTTATACTTAAATCAGCTCTATTGTATATATTAAAAAGGTAGTTGTAATACTAACTATTACCAGGAAAATCATTACTAAGTACTGATAGCGGTTGAGACTGATAACACTATCTAAATAGAAGAAATTTTCATTCAATGAAACGATTTTTTTTAATCTCCACCAAGAAGGCGGGAAGCTCGAGCACATCATACGCGCTCAGTTAGCGACTAGCTAGCCATCAAAACAAAAAAAAAATTTGAAACACAACCGGATGCTCGGAGTAATATTAAACAGTACTTCTACAGTTAGTTGCCCAGGAGTGGACATTTTTTATTCAATAAATAACGTTACTTGACTTACCCAGTACTGTATCCTGGCTAACTCACCTAGCTACAAGGCTAGCTATTAAACTAGCCAAACCATAAAACCAAACAAAACCCTCAAGTGTGCCTTCAAGCATGTTAAGCATTAATATCTTATGTTTCTTAAATAAAAGTACTTAAATACCGCCTATTACTCCTCTATTAAAAGGTGTACACAACGGTCACCTAAATGTGGAATAGTCAGACGTGACGGTTATAGACTGAACATTAACTTGGTGCACCAAAAATGACCACATTGCTTGTAAAAAGCAAATACTAATTATTCTACGAATGCAGATAGAAGCTAGCTAGTTTAAAACGTACGGTACTCACCATTTTCCTATGTTATGCTCGCGTTGTGCCCTGCAAGAACACCTCTCAAATGGTGAACAGAAAACTCACCACAGTGCAGACCCGCCTTGACGGTTGTACATAAAACGCCTCCCCTGTACTAGTGTCCATCCGCCGGCGTATCTGCATTCTGGCGAAGAGCCTGTCACAAAAACCGACACGTTACGCGTTCATCCCGCGAGTGATTTAAAAGCATGATTATAAAAATACGAGTAAGAGGTGAAACGATATTTTATTTTGTTTTATTGACAAAACTGTGCGTCAAAACCCACTGGGACTATCTGCCTGCGGATGTGTACTTCTTGTGATGCGGTCGTGCGGAAGTTTCTGATTGGCTCGTTTGTACCTGCAATGCGTCACTCCTTTGGTCACACACAGCAGCCTTTAACCAGTCATAAATGTCAGCTCAAACCTGTGGACTCAGATCACCTGAACCAGTCCAGACGGTTGTGTGAATAGGTTACCTGATAAGGGGGGGGATGCATTTTGGTGTTTAAATGCAAGGAATTTTCTGTTTGTCTATTTATTTATTTAGTTATTTGTGTATATAGAGTGCATCTGTCTCATACATGATGATAAAACTGACATTAACTTCAGTCAGACCAGGTACACAAGGTCATCTGTTACAGAGGATCATCATCCAGATGGAGTGTGAATGACTAGCCTGGTATATTAGTCCACACTCCAGCCTACTCAGTTAGAGTAATGAAAACGGTATCAGTTCTTCTTTTAAACCTCAAGGACTAACAGCACCTGTAGAACTTATACTGTGATCTCCATGTTAGATTTGCCCTCACTTAGCTGTCCCGTATCACCGACAGCATATCTAAATTCTACAGGATATAACTCTTAAGAGAATTCCAACGAGGCCTACTTAAAATCGTTCAGGGTAATTTTCCATTTAATGGCTATGCCGTTTCACCGTGGTTCCTTCATGGCGCCCTCCCCGTGTTTACGCCAGAAACAGGTAATGGTGTAAACACCGGGAGGGTTCAAGTTTATGAGATGTTTTTGTTTTTATAGTCCTTTCTCCCCCTGCTGCTTGGCAACTCTATAAGACTCGCTGTATGTGAGTTTAGCTTTGAGTCATAGCATTCAGCCCAAAACCACACAGACAGGCTCGGGCAAGAATATTTCACCCCCTCCAGTGCTTGTAAAACTTGTTTGGAATTTGTGAATCACTCTGAGTTTGTGTTCGCAAGACAAGCTACGGGTTTCCTGTTTCCTTCAAGGTGTGGCAGAGCTTCCCTTTGAAAAAAGTAAAAAAATCCAAGATGAGATATTTATGAAGTCAGAACTAACCAGTCGCTGAATAGTACACGCACTTCCTTTATTAAGCCAAATATATTCTTTATCGTGGCATTGTGGGATATTTCAGAGCTCATATAGGAGCTGGAAAACTACAAAAGGCACCCAGTGAAGATCACAGGGAATCTTATAGTGCCTGCTGATCAGACACATAGTGAAAGGTATACAGGCTGGAGCCTATCTCAGCCGACTTTGGGCAAAGGCGGGGAACACCCTGAACGGCTCGCCAATCCATCTCAGAGCTAAAACACACAAACAACAATTTACACTCACACCTAGGGGCAATTTGGAACAGCCAGTTAGCCTAATGTGTATGTCCTTAGCACAGTAAAAACATGCTCCATACACTCCACACAGAAACACCTTTGCCGAACCCAGGCCTCAAACCCAGGATCTCCTTGCTGTAAGGCAGATGTGCTGACCACTACACCCCCGTGCCACCGATGTAAGAACATCATGTGTTGAAATGTTCAGCAGAAGCACCAACCAAAAGGTATTAGATTTCTAAGCCAGCAAATCCATTGCACAATGAATGTTATTGTGCTCTAATAAAATGCAAAGAGGTATGGGCCTGCTAATATCACACAACTAATAATAGTTCATAAATGTGGGCCAGCATCCAAGACAAGGGCTAAGACTAGACTTAAAGAAAAAAAAAAGGACTTTTGAATAAATCACAATTGTCCCTGATATGCTTTTCTTTTCATTTCCTCTGAAATGTCTTCAAATAGTGTTGGTTATATAAATATATAATATAATAATACAGTTATAAAAATAACTTCATATCAGTCCATTAAGAGCAATACCAATTGCAGTAAAATACATTAAAATAAAAATACATTAAAATTGCAATTAGCACAAGTTAACATAAATCATACATGCAAACAAAACAAACCGAAAGGGAATAAATAGAAACACATTAATTAATTATTACACTGAACACTGGAAGCATTAAGCATTTTACTACGTAGTGACCTAAAAATAGGTGGTTTCTTATATGCTCTTTAAAACTCACTCACTCATTCGCCGAACCTCTTAATCCTACTAGGGTCGCAGTGTGGCTGGAGCCCATCTCAGCCGACACTGGATAAAGCCAGGGTATACCCTAAACAGTTTGCTGGACCATCGCAGGGCAACACACACACACAACCATTTACACCCACACTCACACTAAGGGGCAATTTGGAACAGCCAAACAGGGAGGAAACAGGGGTACCCCGAGGAAACCCACACAAGCACAGGAAGAACATACACCCTTCGAGAGCAGGGATAAACTCCACACAGAAACGTGATCTCAGGGCCACGTGATCATTGTGCCACCCTTTATTATTGTTATTATTATTTACATATATTTACAAAGTTTTTTTTTTGCTGTGCAATATTTGAAGAGGTTTTGAGTGCAAGAATTTCATTACTGATAATGATGTTCCGCTGTTATTTGTACATGACAATAAAACCCAAAACATGAATTTCTGAATCAACATTCTAGTAAGCTGAGATGTAAAATATTAGCTACAATTGCTTAAAAAAAAATCAAGGTAACAAGATACCAGTCTCTGCTGTCAATAGGTAGACAGAACATCATAAGTCACATGACACCAGGATTAGTGATAATCACAAGTCTAAAGAGCCCTGGATCTCTCAGATATTTACCTGAAGTAAGAGCCATGAAACTGTAGACCTATTCATTCGTAATGCACATTCAGGCCTTCAAATGCACTGCAACCTTGGGATCACATTTCCACCATTGTGTGTACAATACATGCACAAACATTATGCACCTGTGTATGGGCACACATATAAAAATAGCTTACTCAGGTGTTCCCCTTGTTAAATTACATTGTTTCTCATTCAGTCTTTTCTGTATTGATTGATATATTGAATAAATAAACATCACAGAAAGCAGTGTATGCTTGCTGGAATATGATATGTCAGCAGATAAATTCTAGAGTGTTAAACTGCCTGAAGCTATCAGGCTAAACCTGATTAACAAAGATTTTGTCCACGTGGTCTATAGATGCTCTTTTGTAATTTCGAATAAAAATGATAATTGAAAAAGGGATGATATGAAAAGCCTTATCCAGCTGCCTCCTGATAACAGCAGTCTTCGGTTGCCAGCAGTAAGAAAAACACATAACAAATATAATTATGGGGAAGCACGGTGGCGTAGTGGTTAGATTCCAAGCTCGAGCATTTCTGTGTGGAGTTTGCATGTTCTCCCCGTGTCTGCTTGGGTTTCCTCCGGGTACTCTGGTTTCCTCCCACTGTCCAAAAACATGCACAGTATGCTAATTGGCTGTTCCAAATCTCCGCTTGGTGTGAGTGTGTGTGAATGGTTGTGTGAGTGTTGGCCCACGATGGACTGAGCTGTCCATGGTGAACCCCGCCCTCGCCCAGAGTCGGCTGACATGGATGCCAGCATCCCCACAACCCTAATTAGGAGTAAGTGGCTTAGAAGATGAATGAATGAATGAAATATAATTATAGATGGTTAAATGATTTATGCATTATAACAAATTTATAACTGTTATATCATGTGGAATTGTAATTATTACTGTCACATTGTTATTATAAGGTATATAACTGTAAAACTATTACATAACATACATCAGTAAAGTATGTAAATTCTTGTTATTACTCAAAACAGGACTGTAAATTACTTTACAACATTATTTTTTTAACACAATATCTATAGTTTTAAACTTTAAAACAGTGGAGATTTTGCAAAAAATGGATTTGAACTATTGCTACTAATAGAGATTAAAATAAAATGAGCTGAACAGTAACAGAAATTAAAAATTAAAATGTTAATTGTTAGACAAATGCAGAATCAATAGTCCCATTGTTATATACAAGCTATAAGGATAATCATACATTGGCAGGCCAGTATGTACTATGTATTCATCACAGTGTAATGTAAGAACAGCTCAGCCTGAGCTGTGCACACTGAGTAACATCAATATTTCAGCAAGTATTTAGCAGAAGCTATCTACCATAGCCAATCTGTGCCAGCTAATTAAGGCCATCTGAAAATGAATGCAGCCTTCATACTGACACAGCTGTATTTGTGGCGCACTGTAAATACTAAATAGTGGACTGACCTCTCAGCATCACATGGTGATTTTTTTAGCTTGAATAATTTCTAAATACTACTGCACAACCAATGCAAATCTAAGTGTACTTTGGATTACTTTTAGGTTTATATTTATTTGTATATGTACCGATACTTTGGATACCATCTTCATTTAGAGATGAACACAGCCTTTACTAGTTTATTCATTCATTCATTCATTCATTCATTCATTCGCCAATCCGCTTAATCCTAAAAATGTCGTGGGGAGGCTGGAGCATATCACAGCTAATTCTGGGCATAGGTGAGGTACACCAGTTACTAAAACTGTCCATCCATCCATCTGTCAAATCACTTTATCCTTTGATTTGAGTTGCAGGGAGGCTGGAGTCTATCTCAGCCAACTCTGCGTGATGGCAAAGTACATCCTGTAAAGCTCACCAGACCATTCACACAACCATTCACACTCACAACTTGGGGCAATTTGGAGCAGCCAATTATCCTAATCTGTATGTCTTTGGCCGTGGAGGAAACCCATGCAAGCATGGGGAGAACATGCAAACTCCATGCAGAAACGCCCTAGGATTCAAATCCAGGACCTTCCTGCTGTGAGGGTGACGTGCTAACCACTATGCCACTGTGCCATCCCATAGTTATACCCAAGTAAATATATATTTGCATGTATGTAGTATAAAATGGTTGTATGCATTTTAAGAAGGAATTAAAAACAAAGTATGAAATAAAACATGTACAGTTAATATAATCAACAGAGAATGTACACTTTTAAACTCACTGGTTAGAGCAGACTTGATAAATATGTATAATAACAATGTATTTTCAGATATACAGTAAATACCTGATATTATACGTCATATATGGAGTAATAAAGGCACATATAACGGTACATATAGTACACTTTTTATAATTAAGCCTTTAGATTTAATATATGTAGTCTTATATATCTGAGTTGAATTAAGACTAAAGACAAAATAGTTCAATAGGAATACTTCAGCAGTCATCTAGATGATGACTGGATCTCTTGCTGCAGCTGACAGAGCAATAGCACTGTAATAATGGTTGTTGTAGTGCAGCTTAGGACTGATCTACAGTTGGTGCAGCGCTTAGTGCTTGCGGCTAGTAATTTCTGTCCAGAGGCTGATGATTTAATCCCCTGCAGAGGCTCACAGCTCTGCCCTGTCATGGCAGCAACGGCAGCAGTCTGATCATTGCATCCGAACCCCAGCTTCTGGCCATGCTCCAGGACTCTGCAGCAGACCACCTGACTGCACCACTAGCACCCGATTGAACGCAGGCCACCTGATGGTGCAAGGGCACTGCAGCGTGAGCTCACACTCACAGGCCTGTCAAACATCAGAGACTGACTGCACTGCAACATGCACTTTTCATGAGCCAATCAAATGTTTCCCAGGGGTTTATCCAACCTTACTTGAAGGATGAGCTCTGATCCATAAACATAAAGTCTAGGATGAATAATTAAAGTCTTCTTCTTTTTTGTTTTTTTGATCTGCACACATCCCCCAACACGTCACACCCTTTGCCATAAAGATAATGCCAACAAGATTATACATGCTGACAGAGTGAGTGACGACAACAACAACAAAAAAAAAGTGATAGGAGATAAGCGATCCTGAAGGTCTGATAAGACTATAAAAGAGCACATATGCAATTAAAAAAAACAAAAAAAGGTGTAGAAGTGTGAAAGAAAGCTGCTGAAGGATAGAAGGAAAAAAACCAACATGTAATAATGATGAAGAAGGAGCCCTGCTCTGTACTTTATTTTATATTAACAGCTTTAGTAGTTATGAGGTACCAGTACCACAGATGGACACATGCGCTCACTGTGTGTAGTGTGTGGGTGATGGCGTATTCAGTCTCCAAAAATCCTACAGTGCAGTACAGAAGCTTTCCACCCCCTACCTTGCCAATCTCTGGCCAGTATTTTAACACTGATGCTTCACTCAGCAAAAGTGCAAAAGGGTTTGCTCTAGTTGTCTATCTATCACAGCCCTGCAGAGTTGGAGCCAATACTCATTCCGGTCTCACCAGCATATTTCTGACACCAAGTGATTCTGTCTGGTTACTGCATGTTCTTTACGTCTGGCTCTGGAAAAAAAATATGTATGTACAATGATTTAAATTTTATGATCTGGCCTACTGAATTACTTTATGTTCTAATCTCTACACCACATCAGTACATGTGCTGTTTGTCCCTCTTTGTGAACTTTAAAAGATTATAAAACTAATTCCATATCAGCAAGGACTGTAAGTATAGCCTGTTTTAGAGAATGTGTTTTTGTCAAATTGTCAAATAAACCATTAAAGAATTCCTTTTTTAGAAGGCTACAGTACACACAGTATGTGCCATTACGACTTCAGAATTCCAGCATGTTTACTTGTAAAGTTATAAGAGCTAAAAACATGTTTATTCCAATTATTATTTTTTTAAATTTAAACCTACTGGCAGCTGTGAACCCCATCAATACAAGTTTCTTCTGCAAGTATTCAATTTTCTTAAAAAATGTTTTTGTGAGAGCCATTAATGTTTATGTTACAGCCATTTTGTTGATGAATTGATCTGTATTTTATTTTTGCTAATACTCCCATGAGCAGCATGGTGGCATAGAGGTTATCAAGTCCTTCTCACAACAAGAAGGTCCAGGGTTCAAGCCCCAGACTCGACAAGGGGGTTTCTCTGTGGAGTTTGCATGTTCTCCCCATGCTTGTGTGGGCTTTCTCAAGGTTCTCCGGTTTCCTCCCATGGTCCAAAAACATGCACATTTCATATTCATATTTCATACATAGTACATACTGGCCTGCCAATGTATGATTATCCTTATAGTTTGTATATAACAATGAGACCATTGATTCTGCATTTGTCTAAATTGCCCCAGGTGTGAGTGTGAATGGTTGTATGTGTGCTGCCATTTGATGGAATGGCACACTGTTTAGCGTGTACCCTGCCTTCAGCCAGAGTTGGCTGAGATAGGCACCAGCCTCCTGTGACTCTAGCAGGATTAAGAGGTTCGGAGAATGAATGAATGAATGAATGAATGAATGAATGAATAATACCACCCCAGTAAGATAAGTATCCTGTTACCCAGGCAAGAAGCCTACTTAAATCAAGGGACTATGGCAACAGATGTTGCTGATGCAGTCTGTAAGCATTTTGTTGTTTAGGCTTTGGAAACTGGACATCCTTTTTTATTACATGCATCCAATCAAATTTCTTCAGCCACCAAGACCTTTTATTTTGAAAGTGTGAAATAGGATCACTAGAGTTTTAAAGTGTATTAGACACAAGGTTGTGATCATTAAGATCTACTTATGCATTATACCAACTAGAAGAGACTAGTCTGTTTGTTATTATGCTGTTAGGTCAAAAAGTCTGTAATTCATTTGGTAAGCTATGGCATCATCACACTTCCCCTCATGTCTGCCTTATACTAGACCAACTGTTAAGACAGTAATACTTTGGTTTAAATATTTACTTTATTTAATAAATGTAGTTTAACTGCTGCCTTTTTTCTATTACAAATTAGTTTCTAATTAACCTTTTTCCCCCCGGGGTTGCGTTGAAATATGCTACATACAGTATTTCTTTTGCAATATACGCTATAGACTCATGGGTAGAGGTTGGCTGGAAAGGTTCAAGTATTATTTTAACTAGAGAAAGTTTCTACAACAATTTTAGTTTTAGACATAATTGGTATATTTAGGTATATTAGTCAGACTCTGTTCTAAATATGTATTGCAAAAGATACAGATCCAATCACATCATACAATCAAAGACACAGATCCAATCATAGCCCATCCAGGAGCAAATAACATATCGTTTCAGAAGTTAAATCTCTTGTAGGATACATTAGGCTTTTGGATTATATATTCTGCTCTATTACACTGGGAAATCTGCATATCCAGCTCAACCCTGGATTATAATCACTGATGAAATAGAGACAGTAAATCCAGGGCCAAATGTCACCAACTGACTGACACAAAGGCAGATGCACCGTGAGAAAATGCTGGGGAAATATAATGCTGTGCACTTGATGTGCCCCACATCCGTATTCCATGATAATCCAGGATAACTGGATCATGTTAAGAAACAAAGCACACAAACACCCTCTTTTTTCATGTGCAACACTGTTTTGCTTCATTCAGACTGTAAATGCAGTACTGTGGGTATAATTATGCCCAACAAACTGAAAACTGCTTTTCTGCAATTTTCACAACTCCAAAATGATGCATCCACTTGATCTGAAGGCCACGGTAAAAGCTGAATTGATCAACCCTCTAATTACAGTCTCACTCCGAATAGATAGTTATGTTAACCTCAGGGACAGAACAAGTAATCATTATTAAATGTGCTTTCACTGATCTGTAATTAACTTTTCTAATTCTGAAGGAAAAACAACCATTACACATCAGATTAAGCCTGAAATATGTGATTTGTGTATAATCAAAACAGAATTTTAATGCAGAGCTTCACACGAAGTTAAAGGCAGAATGAAAATACCTGGAAAGTATTATGTAAGGCAGGACATGGTACTACTACACCAGTATTTATTACTCTTCTCAACTGGAAAAACCTAGTAAGTCCCAAATCATAAACCCAAATTTACACTTACTAGTTTTTACCTCATCATTTTATCAAGTTAAAATGTAAAATAAACTCATACTTTGGTGTATTTTGATCTGGAATAACCTAGCAAGTCTCCGTTACTAGTCTAAACTCACTAGGTATTTCCAAATCATGGGATATTATACTGGGTTACATATTATGTTCGTATTATTATAGATTATAGATGATAAACATCCACTGTGAATTTCAGACAACTATGTCTGAATCAGAGGCAAAACAGGACAGTTTGGAGCGTCTCTGTTTCTCTGTGTAATAAGTTATTTCAAAACACAACTGTATTCTACGTTGAGGCTGTGGCTTGTAGCTGAGCGTAATAAAAATCCCCCTCAATCCTAGATGTCAGAAGATCAATGTGTGTATTGATGCTGTGTAAACAATCTCCTATCTGACTTATTTCCAGTACCTAGTACCTAATGTGAGTGTCTCATTACACCTACAGGGAATTTGGAGCAGCCAGTTAGCCTAATGTGCATGTTTTTGGAATATGAGGAAGGAAATCAGAGTACCCAAAAGAAACCCTCTTAATCATGGGGAAGACATGCAAACGTGCCACCCAATCTGTCTTTGCATATTCTAGAGACTTCAACAGCAGAATGCTTGGCATTTCAGACACGCACACTGCCCTTGAAGAACAATAAACTGTTTCGATCCTGCCATCTGCAGGTCTAACTTGGTACTGCAGCTACAGGAGAGATAAAGGCTTTTGGGATCCACATTCATAGTTTTCTTAGGGTATATATATATATATATATATATATATATACACACACACACACACACACACACACACACACAGTCATGTGAAAAAATTAGGACACCCTGTCAAGTCTGTGTATTATTGTAACAATTTTGGATATATGAATATTTAATCTCAATTTTAACAATACTCAGAGATGCAAGTAATATAGCTGAACAATTCAAACTGAATTAAAGATTTTTCAAGATCTTCTGTAAAATGAAATTCAGCTAGTGTTACCCCCTTTGGCTGAAATAACCGCAGTGAGATGCTTCTTGTAGCTGTCTACCCATCTCTGACATTGTCTGAAGAAAGTTTGCCCAACTCCTCAATACAGAATCGTTTCAACTGTGAGATGTTTGGGGAATTTCTTACATGTACAGCCCGTTTCAAGTCACCCAGCATCTTAGTGGGATTAAGATCTGGGCTCTGACTTCTTTCTGAAGGTCTCAGATAGTTCTTTTGCTCTCACCATGGTGCTTACTCTCACTTCAACAGTCAGGAACACACCAGACTAAATGTCTGATGTTTAAATAGGGCAAACCTCATTCAAAATGCTGAGCAATGGTCTTCTAATCATGTGCACCTGATCTGATACACCTGTGTGTGAGTTGAGCTATTTTAAGTGCTGATGAATGTAGGGGTGCTAACTTTTTCACATGACTGTAAATATATACATATACACTAGGATTCATGTCTGAATATTGATTCTTATTTATTAGCATTATGAATTGATCCAAATTTTCAAGAATTGATTTTTAAGAACACGTTTTTTTTTTGCATTTCCCACCTAACTCACAGCGCGTACCGTTTTTCCAGACACGGCCTCCGTCGTGAATTGTTCCAGTGAGTGGGGGTACAGAACTAGCTTTTATCCTAGCTTTGACATGCATGAGGAAAAAGAAATACAGCCAGCACCGTCTTCGCTGAAGGCAAATGCTTGACCTTCGGATTTTACAATTTCTGGGTAAGGAGCTTGACATGACATATGCAGTGTGCAAAATAAAAGCCAAGTATTTCAGGAACACTTCAAATCTCGAGCCCACTTCTTACTCCATCACCTGGAGCTAAAAGAACCGGAGCAGCAGGTACGATCAACTACTGACCAACACACACCCCATCACTTCACTAAACTCCCAACCAACTCTGAACGAGCAAAGTAGATCAGTACATCTACAAAACCAGCTGTCTAGTAAAATAATTTCTTTCTTTCTTATAAAAGAGTTGTTTCTAGCTTAAATTGGCACCCTTTGTTTGTAATGGTTTGAATGAAAAATAGGTTTGAATCAAGAATATAAACTATCCTAGAACCACTGCAGATCCATTTTGTAATCACTTTTTCCTGGTCAGGATGAATATGGCTCCAGAGACTACTGGGAACACAAAACACAGAGTTTAATCTGAGCTCTGGGTTGAACTAGATAACGGTAAAATCTGACCCTTTATGTTGCTCAACCTTCATTAATTAGCTGAACCACTTAATCCTATTCAGGCCTATCTCAGCCAGTACTGGACGATTGGAGGGCAGGGGTTACACCCTGAACAGCTGGCCAATCCATTACATGGTCAAAACACACAAGCCTTCACAATTATACTCACACCTAGGGGAAATTTGGAACAGCCAGTCAGCCCGATGTGCATGCCTTTGGACTGTGGGAGGGAACCAGAGTACCCAGAAGAAAACCACACAAGCACAGGGAGAACATGTGGGTGCACACAGATATGTCCTTGGTGACCCCAGGACTCGATCCCAGTAACTAATTGCTGTGTTAACTTTTCCCCGGGCAGTGGTGACCTGGTGGTAGGATGCTGGATTACTGATCCGAAGGTCAAGGGTTCAAGTCCCATTATTACCAAGTTAGCATTGCTGTCCCCCCAGTGCAGTTAACCGGGTTATCAAAGGCCAGCCATATCTCTTACTGTCTGTAGTGAGAGACACGTAAAAGAACCACTGCTGTCATTCCTAAAGAGAAGGCCACTGGGTTGCCATCAGCATGTTCCTGCCCTGCGATGACCTGGCAAGCTGTCGAGGGTGTGCCCCGCCCTCACCCGGAGTCGGCTGGGATGGGTGCCAGCCTCCTTGAGATCCATATTAGGATTAAGTGGTTCAGAAAATGAATGAATGAACGAACTTTTCCCCTTTACTCTCTGTAAGTCTAAGTGTTGCTTTATACTACTGCACTCTGCCATCTAGAGCTTGAAGTAGGTAAAGTTATAAAACCACCCCCTTTTAACACAAATCTTTTCCAATATCATAATCTCCTTTATTTTAAGGGACAGTGGTGAGCTGTTTGTGCTGCCAAGCCCTCGATAGAGCTCTAGGCTACAGTAAACATAACCAAGGACTAAACTGTGTGGGAGAATCTTTTCGACAGTCACTTGTCAAGCCTTGTCCTAGATGTAATATAATAGCAGTTGTTCATAGGGCAGCAGGCAAGTGGAGTGACTGCATGTAATGCTCATAATGGAAAGGAAGCTGAACTCCTCTGTGACACAGTCAAAGGAACAACAAGAACTGGGAGATGGATTTGCAGAACACTCGAAAAACATGATGTTCCTAAGTATCTCCTGAGTCTCCACAAATATCTAATAATAGTAGCTAAGAACAATTCAGTCAGACCTGTCAGGTATTAACTGACATAAAAATTTGTACTATTTTTCAACCATCATCACCCCTGAAAAGGCCAGAGGGCATTTTTCTTTAACTGGTCTTTAGTAGCATGTCTTTGAACTGTGGGAGGAAACCAGAGTACCTGGAGAAAACCCATGCAAGCACAGGGAGAAAATGCAATGCCCTCACCCAGGACCTTCTTGCTGTGAGGCGGACGTGCTAACCTCTACACCATGGTGCCACCTGCTCACAGTAATCTGCATAACGTACAACCTCATAGACATCTTGAAAACTCACACCACATTAGCAGTACACTGGGAAGCCATAAGATTTCTCCTTCAATAAGGGTTAGCTGTTCAATTTTCTATTACTATTTTCAGTATATAACAAATTTATAATAATAAAGCAGACATTAATAACACATGGGACTATGCAACAACACAACTGTAAAACTATTTTTATATTGGGGCAGCACGATGGTGAAGTAAATAGCACATATGCATCACAGCAAGAAGGTACTGGGTTGAAGTTTCTGTGTGGAGTTGGATGAAATAAGCCCCAGCCTCCCCATGGCCCTAATAAGATTAAGTAGTTAGGCAAATGAGTGAGTGAGTATTTAAATATCTTTTCCAGTTGATTTATAGCGAGCCGAGCACTGATAAGGAAAAATCTTCTGACCATTGAGTTGCTTTTGGAGCGGCAAGAAAAACCTAAAACGTATGTCTGTTGGTCCTTCCAGCGTGCATGTACCCACTGGAACCCTGTATTATTCTTTGACAAGTTAATATCTTGAAAAAGGAAAAACATAAGAAAAATTTTCTGGAACGAAAAATAGACCACAGGGGTCCGGATGCTCCCGCTGAAAACACCATTTCCTAATATACCAAAATGGAAAAAGCACAGCAAGTTTGAAAGCCCCAGCTTCAGCGTGCACCAAGCAAATGTCCGGAAACCCAATATATGGTTTTGCCTCTGTGACCTTGGAAAGAAGACCAGAGTCACTCACACACAAACTCATCCTACCACTCATTGTAGTGAACAAGCATACCAAGTTTAAAAGCCTCAGCTTCAAAGCATGGCAAGCAAACGTGTGGAAACTGAAGTGTGATGGACGGAACCCATTCCTATAGCTCCTGAGCCACTTTGTGGGCGGGAGCTAATTAGTCTTGATATACGTAGGATACATGTATGGGGTTTGAGAGTTCCCACAAAAAACTTGTCAAGTTAAGGAAATTATATGAGAGCTCTGCTTTTAGGCACTGCCTAAATCTATGTATTAAAGTAGCTTCTCCTCGTCCAAAAACAAGCTGTTGGAAACCATGTGTGGTGGTTGATGTACTGTGCAACCACAAACAGTAAAATATGGAGATCGGATAGAATAGACACCCAAAATTTCAGAATGACCCCCAGTGCAGCTAACTGGGTTATCAAATGCAGGCCATGTCTCACACTGTCTGCGGTGAGAGGCATGTAAAAGAACCATTGCTAATTTTTTCGAGTAGGCTGCATAGCCGTCAGCGTGTTTCTGCCCTGCGATTGCCTGGCGAGCTGTCCAGGGTGTACTCTGCCCTCACCGAGTTGGCTGAGATGGGCACCAACCTCCCCGCAACCCTAATAAGGATTAAGCGGTTCAGTAAATGAAAGAAATTAATTAATTTTAGAATGAATATTAGCTCATTTCATGAAGACAGTATGTAGCAGCTTTTGAGCTGGTCTGGATGTCTTCTGCAGTGTCTGTGGCCTTGGAATGGCAGTTTTTCTCTACTGCTCTTCAAGGAGTGAAGGCATCTTTCTGATGGTCCAGGTCGACCTGGATGTGGATCCGTGGTGGTCTTACCTTCATTGTTGAACTTTTTACCATTGACAGAGGAATATTCATACATCAATAATTCTTGGCCATTTGCTGCTGGCTGATGTCACCCTCTGAATGACCCAAAATTCCACCTCTCTGAAAATCTGACACTGAATAAACTAATGATTTAATTTAATGAACACTAGTCAGACTGCTGTGTAAAGGTGCAGAAAGTTGTGCTTAAGTTATGCAAGGAGCTAAGAACTGTGAGATATTTGAAATGATACCTTTGTAATTATTTGTTTGTTTAGTTGTTATTTTGGGACTCCTTAAAAAAAAATACCAGTACAAGTGTAAATAGCCTCAAATTAAAGGAAAGTCTTTATTTTGTGAACACTCCTTATTTTGTAAATGACTCATGTATACACTAACTTGAATGTGAATGTAAAGTGCACCTAAATGTACACAATTGTAGAAATTTGTTTAGGACTTTTAGCATGTGGGCAGCATGGCGACGTAATAGTCAGTAGGCTTACTTCACAGAAAGTCCTGGGTTTGAGTCCCAAACACGGCGAGAGTTTCTGTGTGGAGTTTACATGTGCTTGTGTAGGTTTCATCTGGGGACCCTGGTTTTCTTCAGAAACAGCACAACAGGTTAATTAGTAGTTCCAAATTGCCACAAGAAGTGTGAAAGTGTTGGCACTGTGATGGACTGGCAAGCCATTCAGAGTGTATCCTCCTAGAGTTGGCTTATATAAGCACCATGCTTCCTAAATCAATGATCCATTGGGCCACTTTTGTGGCTCCTGCTGCAATGAAAGAGTGAAACAAAGTGGAACCTGTTCTCCAGGACAAACATCCATTCACACCTATGGGTCTGTAGCCTAAACCTAATGCGCATGTACTTGGAGAGAGGGGAGAAACAAGAGTACCTAGAGGAAATCCACACATGCAGAGAGCACAGAATGTTCTCGCCAACCATTAGGGTCAAAACCAGGACCTTCTTTCTTCTCTATAAAGCATATAACAGTATAGTCGAAATAAGTGATTTATGGAGTCGCATAAGGAGACACCGTTTCCAGCCCCTCCATTGCTGTACGAAATGCGATTGACTGTCTTACTACATTTATATAGCTCCTACCATGCATTGTCATATGTGAGTCCTGTAGATACATGACAGCCACAACACCTAGTGTCTTTCTACTAAATTAAAACTATCCTCACTCAGATCATCTGGAATTTGACAGGTTTGTGAACTCAGATAACATTTCTGTTACATACATCGGCATTAATATAGATGTATATAATGTTGTTACTGAATTTCCCCATATAAAATAAATAGCATGAAACTAGAATAACTATGGGCGGCACAGTGGCCCAGTGGTTAGCACGTCCGCCTCACAGCAAGAAGGTCCTGGGTTCAATTCCCAGCTCGGGCGTTTCTGTGTGGAGTTTG
>JAOUQZ010000051.1:8940362-8956916 GCA_028564935.1 Neosilurus hyrtlii | reverse complement strand
AAAAAGAGAGAGAGAGAGAGAGAGAGAGAGAGAGAGAGAGAGAGAGAGAGAGAGAGATTAAAACAGAGAGAAGACATTGACAAAGAGAGTGAGTGATTACAATGTACAGTACAATCCTTGGGCAGTGTAAAAAACAATAGTAGTGATAATTAAAATGAAAAAGATGGTGAGAAACAGTGAGATACCTGTGACTCCTGAGAGTACATGAAGGGTCAATGAACAAATGCTTTGAGGGGCTTTTTTTTCACAGTTAAATCAATAAGATGGTGGTAGACACTGGGCAGGGGAAAAAAGTGTCATCTGTATTACTTCCAATCAATGTCAAGTGCTGTTACCATGCCACCCAGGCCACACCCCCACCTTCATTGCTCACCGCTTCTTTACCCTCAATGAAATGTGCATATACAGCATTAAAGTGACGAGTTGTATTCTTGATGTCCAAGATCCATTGCCCTACCATGAAGGACTTTCTCTCAGCATAAGTAACTCAAATGGAAGTCAGTCAGTTGACCAGTCATTCATTTAATTCACTTGTTAAGGATTACTACAAAGAAAACATTGAACAGGAATCAATTTCTCCTACAATAAGTGTGCAAGATAACTCATGAAATGGCTTGCCACGTCTCCCCTTAAAGACAAAACTCTGATGTTATCAAGTCAAAGAATTTGCGTGTTATTCTGGTTACTTTTACCCACATGCTTGGGGCCATAAGACTAAACTCTTATTATAAATTGCTACCTCTGTTCGCTTACAGTTCAGATTCAAGTAAACAACCAGCTTCTATCCGCACCAACAACCTGGCCTTTTTTTTTTTTAATCTTACTGCAAGTCTCTTGGTGGCCTGAAAGAACGCAGATCTCTCCATGCAGCCGCACTTGTTCTAAGCAGGAAGGCACGGAGTCAGACACCAAACACCCGACACCCTGTAAATACAAACACTAAACACTATCATTAAACAGTGAGCAGGTGCAGGATGACCACTGAAGAACAAAGTCTAACCTAGTACAGACCCAAGTGGGAGGTAAGCTCCCCCCACACACTAGACCATCCGTACAGCCTCTTTATCCCCTTTTAACACACACAGATTCCTAGACACTTACTAATTCTAAATCATTCATACACACTCCTTGACTAAACAGTGGGTCTTTGAATCTTTGTTCAGTTGCAAGCTGTCGATACTTCAGACACTGTCAACATATGTGAAATATATACACCAAGAGTTTCCTTGGTAGTTTGAAGAAGGAAAAGGCACTTTTCTATGTCGTGCTACAGAAAGCCCATTTTTGGGTCTCAAAATAGGGTCCTCTGTATCTTTGAAATGTTTACCCTGTAAATATTAACTGTACTTACTCAGAGAGGAAGATGCAGTAATCACTTCTGTAATCATTGGATTGATTTTTTTGGATCTACTGCACTCAAAACCAAAACCTTTGGTCACTTTAATAGACTCTTTATATCATACACATTTATGACACGTTGCACCAGTTCATTCAATTTCTCTCTCTCTCTCTCTCTCTCAAATACCTGTGAACTGGACAATCTCCATTTCAAACGGAGAATCTTACCTTCCAGCACCCCACAACTAGTTTTTATTTTACAGCTGACAATATTAAAAAATATTTAAAATCTATATCAATATACTTTTTTCCTGTACATCGCTCTAATAAAACTAATAAATGGGAGAAAAAGCAGGTGCACCATGGCACCAGCACCCCATCACACTCCACATCTCACCCAATCTTACTACTATTACACCCAGTCTTACTACTGCCCTGATAACTGTACACACATATCAAGTTACTGAGAGTGCCACTGGAACCAGGCCAAGCCTGACACCTTTACAGGCATGCAATAGGAGGGACAACGGGCCCTCTCAAAAGACCCTATTGTTAGGTGAACCTGCGGCCAGCCCCACTGCCACCATTCCAGCTGAGGCAGTACAAGTAAGGGAATCTGGCTAACATGCCGGTTATAAAAAAATTTATATATATATATATATATATATATATATATATATATATATATATATATATATATATATATATGCGCGCACTGACAGGAACTTCTGTAAATGGAAACCTCATAGCGTATGGGATAATATGGGAAGACGGAAAGACGTCTTGATCATGATTGGGGGGAGCAGGTGGACTGTTGTGCATCAGGAGCAGGTAGACGCGATTCAACACTATCTCAGGAGTTTGAATTTAGCCATACAAAAACAGACTACTGGATCTACCTGATCCTTCACAGCACATTGGGACAAAGTAAAGATGCATATATATACACAGACTAGATTCATGAGGAGCTGAAATCCCCTCCATCATTTTCTTTCCTAATGCATCATGCTGTAAACACAAATATTAATATGCTAGAACCATATTTAAACCATTAAAAGGAAACGATCATACTGAACGTGAATTGTTTGTGCAAGTCTCAGAGCTATGGATCTATGTAGGCAGACTGATTGAGCAATCACCAGTTTTTGGGCTACAGGGGAAGAAAAAAGACGTGAAGAGCACCTTATATGTGTCTGTATGTGTGCGCGCAATCAATAATCAGCCAATAATATTAACATTATGACCACATGTAGGTGAAGTAACTAATATTAATTACCTTGTGACAGTTGAACCTTTCAAGCAGTGGGACGCATTACTCAGAAAGTACACAGTCAGTTCTCAAAGTTGATGTGTTGGAAGCAGGAAAAACGAGCAAGAATGAAGTACTGAGGAACTTTAAACAGGGCCACATTCTGATCACTGAACAACTGGGTCTTTTCATCTCCACTACGGCAGGCCTTGTGGGCTGTTCCTGGTATGCAGTGATAAGTACCTACCGAAAGTAGTTCAAGAATGGACAACTAGTATACAAGAATGAGTGTAATGGGTTCCCAAGGCTCATTGATGTGTTTGGGGATTGAAGGTTAATATGTCTGGTCTGATCCATTAACTACTGAAACTGTTAATGCTGGCTATAATAAAAACTTGTCAAAGCACACAGTGCAACCGCAGACCAGAAAGGTGGTGTTAACATTATATCTGATCGGTGTATTTATATAACTGAAAAACATCAACATAGGCTTGACTGACGTGCGCTTGTATTTAGGAGCTGAGAACTACCATAGAGTATAAATCTGAAACCGTAACGTAATTCCATGCAATGGGACTGACCTCTCGTGCAATGTGGGTCAGACAAGATGAGCTTATACAGTCTGTGTGTATTTGTGTCTATCAGTATATAAATGTGTTTAACAATGGTCCCAGTGCTGCAGCATTATATATTGCCTCTGCTGCATGCACTAACACGGTTGAGTTTAGCACATTCCATCTCCCAAGGCAATAAAAGATTTCGCAATTAAAAAAAAAAAAAAAAAAAAAAAAAAGGAAAACAATTACAATTATCACCACTTCCTGTGCAATTAGTGGTAGGAATTAATGACTACAAAACTGTGATAGCAATGGAACTTTCACACAGAGTGACTATGTCTTTAGAAAACCAGCCACACTTGCATCACATAACACAATTGACACTGTAGCCACGTTATGCATCATCAATATCACTTCGTGGAAGTGAAAAGCTGCAGAATGTCACAGAGACCTTCTGTCGATATCAGAACCTTCGATAACAGCAGTCTTGGACACATACTAAACCAAGTCCATATTTCACAGACTTCCTGTTCTCATTGCCTGCGAATAAGTAGATCCAATGGCTGGTTTCTGCCCTTCAATGCCTGCTCAACTCTTCACAAAAAGGTGAGCACAGAATGTAACCTTGGGATCATTAACAGAGCACCATGAATGCAAAGAATTGTAGGTAAACATTACTTGATCACAGCTCTGCACCATCTTGCTAAAACCGTTCATGATACGACCTTAAAAGTTGTCTTTTATTATTTCCAATGAATTTGTAAAGTATGGAGGTGAAGGGCTGAATAATTTTACGTTATTACATGAAAAAGAATAAAAGCAGTGAAAGGAGAAAGGAAGTGAGAGCATGGAAGTATACAAGTGCACTCTAAAATTAGACTCCTCCTCTTTGAAACAATCCAAAAAGGGGCTGAAGAATGTGGGGTGGGAAGGTAAAGCCCCCAGATTGATGTGTCTATCAGAGGTTGCATTTGCTGTATATATGTATGTATTTGTTTGAGTAATAATAAACAACAAAAGAAAAAACTCCTGGGTTTCAGGATCAGGCTTCTCTGCACCCATCTGCCACGGACTACCCTTTACCCCAAAATCCTTACCCACCCCCAAGAAAAAAAAAAAGAAAAAGAAATATACTGTCCTCCCGATTTTCTGCAAAGTGCAGCTAGGACTACTCTTCAAAGAGAGCACCCCATCCCCTGTTGCTTGGTACACAGTGTTCGGTACCCCATCCCATAACAAAACCCTTTTCTTAGTTTATTAGGAGTAGTGTTGTGTTTCACTTGGCCTTGAGCAGCTCTCGTTCCAACCAGCGCACCCGCACCCTTTGCTTATAATGGTACTCCCTGAGGTAGTCTTGCAGTGCTGGGGGTAAAGGTAGCGCTGCAATGCCGTCATAGGTGGTCCCACGGCAGATGACTGCCCGAGCCAGGCTCTGCAGGCCAAAAGGAAAAGTCCGGTGAAGAGGCAAGGTAAGCAACGGCTCGAAGAACATGCAGGCGCTGGGGTCCTTGTAGTGCTCTAGCAGTGCCGTAACCGTGGCTGCATGGAACACACAGGGATCGTGGGCATCAAAGCTGAAGTTGTGGTTCCACTGTTCAATGCGTGCATGCAATGAGCGACCATAACGGCGAAAACTAACAGAAAACAGGTAGTCCTCCTGAGCGGAGTCACGCAGCAGAAAGGTGCCCTCTGGCCGGCCATCGAGCAAAGCCTCGGCCTCGTAGCGATCCATAACACCCCAGTAGCAGGGTAAAGCAGTGATCTGCATCAGGTCTGGCACTAGGCAGTGGATGTAGTCGATCTGTGTGTGCACTTTCCAGGACCCTGGCTGCTTGCTGCTCAAGAGACCCTCTGCAGAATTATGGCGCTGTTTGGGACGGCGAGCCTGCAAACAAAGAGTGGTGGTCTCATCATCTTCAGAGTCACAGTCAGCTGCTGTGGCTCCTCGGCTTTCACCTAGGGCCTCCCCCATCCCCGGAGCTAGTTTAGGTCCCAGCTTATAGACTGTAGCCAATGGAGCTGTAGCAGCCTCTATGGTATGTATCTGAGCATCAGGTGGTGGATCCACTCCCTCTTCTATACTGAGTCTTCGTCGCTCACGTAGACGTTCCTCCTCGTCCTCTGGAGATGCACGGGCATCATCAGGCGTGTCTATGGAGGAGTCCACTGCTGCAGCTGAGACAGGGGCCGTATGCTGTTTGATGAGGTGCCATTTACGAGCAAGATCGGAGCCAGGAGGGAAGGGGCATGTTTCTAGCATTAACTCTGTGATCTGGATCTTGCGCTTGGGTACCCGTGAGTGGGTGCCCCGTGATGGCAGACGCAGAGGGAGGCAGAGGCCCATGGTATCATGGAGCTGCTGGCGCAGGGAGCGTGGTACTCCTGGGGCTGGTTCATCCCTGCTATTATTTAATAGGTGCCTCCGGTGGGAGCGGCCACTCCGTCGTTCTGTGGTCTCCAGGGAACCCTGTGCCTTGGTGGAGCATGAGTGTCTCTTCTTGCCACTCCAGGGTGCATGACGTGAATAGGAATCTCTGCGAGCAGCTAGAGGAGCACATACATCTTCACTGTCCTGCTCAACTGTGATCTCCAGTATTTGAGGCACATCTGCCACGCAGTTATGACCCCAATGTACCACATTGCCATTAATCCTCCCTGACTCTAGTGGGTGTGTAGACAGGCTGTTAGAAGGACCGGCCAGTTCCAGTACACTGGTTTGGTCCACACTCTGACCAAATTTATATGGCTGTGGAGGCGTTTCCCCACGAGAACTTCCATCTTGGTGGAGCAGAGACTGACATCCCCTCTTCAGGTTGCTCCACACCTTTCCTACCTTCTCCATGAGGTGGGGGCACCTGAAGCTGAAAAGACAATGAAAGAACAACACTTAGTATTAATAAGTACACAATCACCAAAGCCTATAGTAATAGGTTGTCAGAGAAACTAAAGGAGTACATATAAGCAACTGAGCAAGCAGAGACTGTGGAGTACTTTGTGAGTTTTAGAGACAGGGTGAGGGCAAGACTGTTAAATAGCTGAGTGATTAAAATGTTGCCAGGCAGAGTTGCAAGGACCCAAGGCCAGTGCTAAAAATGAAGCCATGGATACACTCCCAGTAGACCTGCTGCCACGGGCTGAGTTACACTGTCACTCAGTCTTTCACTGACCAGGCATAGTACATCACAGCAGTCAACTTAGGACCATGACTGTACAGTTTAATATTAAAAATGCAACTAATTTTACTCTATAATGAAATGACATGACAATTATTTGACAAGGCACCAACATGGCATATCTTCAAGATTTCTGATCAACTGGAACTACATAGTGAATATGAACAGATTTTAAGGTATTCCAGTGGTAATTATCTGGTAAATCAGGTAAAGCTGCTTTTCATTCTGTTTTCACCATCAACTTACTTTAGGTCCTCACAGTAAGTATAGTAAAGTTATTATACACCCATCCCAAACTCAAAAGTGGAGGCTTCACATCCAGTAAACTTGAGTACAAAATAACTCCCAGAAATCCATTTCTCAGTAAATTTCCTGAAAGCACATTATATAGTAATTTCCAATAAATATTCAGTATTTGTATTTGATTTTAATCAAACATGTGATGGAATATGTAATATGTCTGTGTAGAAACAATATGCTTCGTGCATCAAAATTGACTTATGCCTCCACTCAAACTGCTTATGCCTCAGTCTTCTGTAAATCAGGAAATTAAACCCCAAATTAATAAAAGCTTGCATACATATTACACATCTTTGCACATCAAAACAAGCTATTTTTATTACAACCTTCTTTGTGGAAAAAAAAAAGTAATAAATATTCACAGAGGGACACCATTGTACTGAGAAAAGTGGAAGTGACGTCAAAAACAGTTAACGAAAAAGTGCTGTGCAATGCATGTGCAGGGATATATAAATGAGTTCATGAAAACAAGCAGACGTTTGTATGTATGTAAATGTAGCATTATCTGCAGAGGTGCCTTGCCTTATTTTATTCAGTAGTTCATTAGTTTATATTTTATTTGTTAGTAATATTACATGTACAATGTTATTTTTGCGGGGATCTTGCCTTATTAGAACTGACAGGCCTATGTACTATACTTGTGATATCGCCTTTTCAAACAAAGCAAGATATATATACACTATACATATAGTGTGGCTTTCCTATCCACTTTAAAGGAATAAAGAGAAAAAAAATCTGAAAACTAAACATTACATGAGTGAATTTGGGAGAAAGGAACGGATTGCACCGTTATGTATTCCTCAACGGCCGTTACCTTCATCATCCTGTTAGAAAAATTGGCGTGCAAATATCATAAGAACTTTGCTTCACCTCCACTAATTTTTTCGTCTTGGATGATATTTAATATTAACAAGTTCTTGTCAAACAAACGTGCTGTTTGTTTTAGATGCTCACATGACTTCTCAGTGCTGATTGGTTCACACTGAACTGGTTGAGGATCTTACTATTCGGTGAATCTGCAACTTAGTATCCGGATCTCGACTTTTATAATATTCAACACGGCAAAACCTGTTGTTGCCTTCGACAAAATATCCAGCTGCTCTTCTCAGCACATGAGACTTTATTCAGGATATTCATTTATCAGCAACAGAATCTCTAGGTCTCCTGTATGCACTGGGTATAAACACCCAGACAGTTTTAAACCACTTGGCCAAGAACACAAAGCATGGTCATAAATTCATGCTCTTATCTGATGGAGTCAAGTCAAAAACACAAGTCAGGACATAAATAAGCTCGCCTTTGTTTTTTCCAGACCATGAGTTCTGCAATGGAACCTGGTTTTGGTTTTGGAAAATTTCACTTTCAATCCTAGAAAATGAAAATCAAGTGTGCTGTCTGCTCCTGAAGGGCATCAAGGCAAGTCTGTAAAAGTTCTGAAGAAGAAAACTGATCTGAAACATCATCCCAATAAAAAGTGCTGTGATTTCCTTATTTAACCATCTCATATTACTGTAACCCAACCAATGCAGTATCATTCTCCTCTGGGTCATTCCATGTTGAATCATCACATGATATCCTCCTCAACCTTATCTCAGCTTTTCCTCATTATGTATATTCATAGGAGAAGTTTTATGTCTGTGTAATTTGATGAAAATGTGTAAAAGTGATTTTATGAACCTTATTTACATATACATTATGGGTCACAAAAAGAGTTCAAAATGGAAAACCTAAACCTTAGGAAGCTTAAGCTCAGTATAACAGCTCATCTCATTAATAAGACTGCAAAAATGGCATGTTGTTCTAACTATATGCAAAGTTTCATGACACTGTTATGAATGACTTAGGATTTATAGAGCACTGAAAATGTCAACGGTTTTTTAAAAATTCAGACAGCAGTCAAATAATCAATAACTGTCTGATCTTGCTGAAATTTTCTAGTTAAAGCTTTTTTTATGATGTAGATTCAAATATACTTTTTGAAGAAAATCTGAAGATTTGACACAGAATGACCCCTATGTGCATATGGTGTGGCAGCAAAGTCCACGGTGCGTCCTTTCCTTTTAAACAAAAGTCCTTGAAGACAAAGGAGGTGTAGCCACTGTCTTTTGTCAAGCAAAATGTCAATGAAGGCTATTAAAATGCAGTAGGGGGGCCAAGCTAACGAGGCATCTGTTACTTGACACTTAGCAAGGACACAGACATTATAGATGTTGGTGGCTCAGTTTTTAAGGCCCCAGTACCACCAAGCTGACATTGCTGGGCCACTGGTGATTTTATTCTCTATTTGATGTCTTATTATTATTGTCTAACAATGTACATTACACCTCACATTTTCTACTAATAATAACTTGAGTAAAAACAATTTTACAAAAAATATTCTGACTCATGAATCTAGACATCATCCCATGTGATCAGACAATACGTTTCCTAGGGATGGAATTAATGATGAATCATGCTCAGCATTACTTAAAGTTTCCAGCCATGATGTTTTTCTTCACCCAGCACAAAGGTGGCTGTTGGTTGGTTGTGCCCTTGTATGGCAGGGGACAAAACAGGACCCCAAGGACAAACAAAATATATTTGGCCCAAAAGTGCTGTGGGATGGCACTCTGGCAAATGGTGCCAACACTGGGGAATTCAAAGTACCAACTATTTCACGTGTGCCTGCCCTTCTCTTTAGTGTTTATAGCAATATAAACTCAAGTCAGAGCGCTAGCAGTTCGCTGGAGGATGTGGCCCAGACCCACAGCAATCTAGTCTATCAGCAAACAAGATAATCATTTTTACCCACCATCTTTACACAAATCCATTCAAACACTCTAAAAGACCTTGTTTTGAAATTTTTTTTGTAGTGTCCAAATATTGTCTAACTTAAAACAGGCACGCAGAAGTGCAGACAGCCAATCAGACAGCAACATTATGAAGCCAGAAATGTGTGCAAATGTAAATCAAAGGCAAAGACTGATTTCTTTCAAGTTTGTGTTTCCTTGATAGGAAGAGCCAAAGTATCTGCTTTGAAGCATCCAAAAACTATCGCTTTGAACGCTTGTCTGCAACAAGCCACTTAACCCAGTCCTAACTCTTGACACCTCCTGCTTAAAACCCCACAGGCCAGAAAGATCCGGAGTTCCCGTTTTCTCAAGGGACGGCTACACAGCAGCAAGCGAGTTCTCGAAGGGGGGTTTGGGGCTAGAATGGAGTACTGGTCATCACTCCCATCTCACAGCAAGAAGGTCCTGGTTGCAAGCCCTATCATTATTGAAGTCATTTCTGTGAAGAGTTTGCATGTTCTCCTCGTGCTTGGGCGAGTTTCTTTTGGGTGCTCAGGTTTCCACCCACAGTCCAAAGACATCCATGTTAAGCTAAATGGCTATTCAAAATTGCCCCTAGGTGAGAATATAATTGTAAATGCTTGTTTGTCTGTGTTGGCCCAGCAATAGAATGAACTGCTGTTCAGGGTGTACCCCATTTTTTGCCCAAAGCCCACTGGGACGAGTCCCATATTGCCCCCAACCCTAAACATAATATGCGGTACAGGTAAGGAAATGAAATATGTTTCTGCACAGTATATACACTCGATCCTCGATTCTACGGACCCAGGTTTTACAGATATCGGTAGCTGCGGACAAAGCCTGGAGTAACCGAATCTGTCCAGGAGGTCTCAGCGGTCGGCAAGGGCAGACACGGGCCGCTGTTTCAACAGTTGGCCATTAGTTGGCACGTGTGCATATACAGTGGTGTCACATTGGATGATGTGGTTGTATATACCTACGTAGTATTTTTCCATTTCGTTTAGTTTACTCGTTTCGAGAATGCAACATAAAACAGTAGAGGCAGTGATAGAGAAACATAAGAAAATAAAAAGCATTTCAAAACAAATACCACGAAGCAAAGTTACACCTTATCTTCTATGTACATACTCAAAAAAAAGTGGAAAGAAGTCATAACTTATTTAATCCCACCCCTTCTCCAGAATCACTTATGGGAAATCATTTGTCTCTTAGCCATTTAAATAATAAAATTTCTATTAAAATATTACATCATTTACAAAACAAAATTCAGTAACACCAAGTTTTCTCAAACACCCTCATCCTTATAATGTGTGAAAATCATCCGTTTGTACATCCTAAATTGCTTTATGTTTGGACAACGCGTAATTTCCTTATTAAGATTGTTCAACACCACAGACTGATACACAGAAACATTTCCTGCTTGTTCTTATTTTAACGGATTTGAAGTAAAATTATTGTAATTAAATTGTAACTGTCTTTTCTTTCTAAAAACAAGTTTTGAATATGATTTGTCCTGTTTGATATCTAACCTGATCCATAATTTTTAATGTTAGACTGCAAGAACAATGGATTTGTGTGATCTCTTTAATCAACTTTGTGAATAATTCTACTCTTTTTTGTAGAATATTTAGTGACTGTAGTTTAGTTTTAGAATTATTCCCCCAAACCTCTGCACAGTAACTGAACTTTGGTGAAACCAGTGACCTGTAAAGAATAAAAAGTTAGTTGTGATCCAATAAATGTTTTGCTTTGCTGAGAAATGCAATTGTTCTTGATATTTTGAATTCAATTGTTACAATTCAATATTGTTTCCAATTTATTTTATCATTACCACCCAAAGAAATTTAATTTCATTGACTCTTTCAATATCAGTTCCACCTATTTGTGTTTTTACTTGCATGTTTATTCTACAATTGCCAAAAAAAACAATTTTTGTTTTGTTCAAGTTTAATGATAACCTGTTGTTGCCACTTATTGTTGTAAATCTTCAATACATGACTATATCATCAGCAAGAAATAACAGTTTTAGTACTGTTGAGACTTTACAAATGTCACTGATATATATATATATATAAAAAGTTTTGGGCCTGACCCCTGGGGGACACCACAATCAATCAAATTTTATTGATAAAGCACTTTACAACAACCACTGTTGATCAAAGTGCTGGACAAGAAATAAAATCAAGAATACAGATATAGTACAAATTCATACATATCTATGCATTTCACGAGTGACACCACTCTCAAGTGTTGAAGGCTAAACTGAACAAGTAAGCCTTGAACAGGGGCAGGTCCATGATGGAGCGTAACTCGCACGGGGTTCTACTGGGCTGGTGAGGAGTCAGCATGTCACATAGATAAGAAGGTGCAAGGCCGTGGATGGAACAAAAAACAAACAATAGGACTTTAAACTGAATTCTGAACTGAACTGGGAACCAATGAAGAGAGTACAGGACGGGAGCGATATGGTCATGTTTACGGGTGCCGGTGAGGAGCCGAGCAGCTGCATTCTGTGCGAGTTGTAGACGGTGAAGAGAGGCCTGATTTAATCCAGTGTAGAGGGCGTTGCAATAATCCAAGTGTGAACTGATAAAGGCGTGGATTGTTTTTTCAAGGTCCTCATGGCTGATGAATGGTTTGACTTTGGCCAACAGGCGACGCTGAAGGAAATTTGCCCTGACTACAGAGTCTATTTGTTTATTGAGTTTGAGATTACTGTCTAAACTCACTCCAAGATTCCTAACTGCATAGTTGAGGTGGGTGGTCAGAAGTGACGAATCTGGAGCCGCGTTTGCTGAGCTGGAGGCACCAAAGAGGATGAATTCAGTCTTTGACTCATTCAGGCTGAGGAAGTTTTGTGACAACCACGGTTTAACATCATCCAGACACATTTGGATGGACTGTGTGTCTGGGGAGTTTTGGGAAACCGGCAGATAGATTTGTAGATCTGCATACAGATGGAATGAGACATTATGACGGGATATCACAGAACCTAAGGGCCGCATGTACAGGGAAAATAAAACAGGGCCCAGAGTGGAACCCTGTGGCACACCAGGACAGTTAAGCTGGAGTGAAGGAAAAATCAATGATAATTACAGAGAATGTTCTTCCCATTAGATATGATCTAAACCACTGCATCACTGGTCCCTGATGGCCCACCTGCTGGTCAGGAGGATGGAATGGTCCACTGTGTGAAATGCTGCAGTAAGATCCAGCATTACCAGCAGCGCAGGTTTATTAGCGTCCACGGACAGCAGGATGTTGTGCTGTAATTTTAGTAGTGCAAACTCTGTGCTGTGGTGCGCTCTGAAACTAGACGGAAATTTTTTGAATATATGGTTTTGATCCAAAAATGACTGTAGTTGTGTGAAGACAAGCTTTTCCCGAACTTCAGAATGAAAACGCAGGTGGGACACTGGTCTAAAATCTGAGTGAACTTATGGTTCAAGATTAGGTCTTTTAATTAGTGGTCTGACCACAGCCTGCTTAAAAACAGTTGGGACAATGTCCAAACATAAAGAGTACCATTTCCCCAAACTCACGAACTGCCTCCTGATAAGTAACTCTTTATCCAATGTAACGCTACCACTCTAATACCGTATCTCTCCAGCTTCCTTACCAATATATTGTGATTTATTGTATCGAATACTTTTTTTAGATCAACAAAGGGCCCAACTGCATATTTTTTCTGATCAGTGGAATGTGTTATGTCTTCTATTGTATCCAATAATCCAAGTGAAGCTGAGCTGTCTGAACTGAAACCATACTGACTGTTCGAGATTAAATTATGTTTACCTATAAATTAATGCAGATAGTTACAGAAAAATTTTGGGAAAACGTTGGAAGAAGTGAGACAGGTCTAGTGTAGTTTGTGAGATGATGCTTCTTACCAGTCTTGTACAAAGGAATAACTTTGGCTGCTTTTATTTTATCAGGAAAAATGCCAGTTTGAAATGATAAATGAAATATGTAGGTTAATGGTTAAGAAATCCCATTTATTACCTTTTTTTACTGTCATCACGTTAATGTCATCATAAGCTTTTGACTTTTGACCTTTTTTTTTTTTTTTTAACCTATTTTACAATACCAATCACTTCTTTTTCATCCACCGGATTAAAAAACATTGAGTTCTAATTCCTGTCCACTAACTCATCATAAAGCATCCTAGTTGTACCAGGATCAGAAATTTTTTCTGCCAGATCTGGACCCACATTAACAAGAAAAATGATGATTCATAATGAAATTGTTGTTACCCACTTCAGAACCATTCTCGAAAGCTACGGACAATAGACAAAACCGGACCGCTGCTCCCCCTTTTTGTCTGTTAAATCGAGGGTATTAAAACTTTAAATGAGTTTATAAAGGTTGTACAGAGTGCAGTTCTCTTGTTTCTGCGTAGTAGTAAAGCTCATCTTCACAGAGACTTTGATATGTTAGTTGTAGAACTGTAGTAAACTGTTCTGTTTGCACTGCTGGAAGTCTGACATTCGCCTATGTGCGCGCACCTCACCCTCCACAAAAAATATAAAAATAAACTATTAAAATATTTTAACAAATGCTTTTCGGCTATTACTTTGTAATGTATCCAAAAACATTCATTTGCTTCAGTCTTGGTGGATGCAGGATTCCCTTAGCACATAACTGCTAATTAACCAATCAGATTGCACCGTTCCCCTATGGTACATACCGATGCATGTTAGCGTCTGCTGCTTCCTCTGGCATGTCTTGTGACCTCCCCTATATATGAAGTTAGTGGAGATACAGAGGCTAAAACAGAGCCTCTGTAAAAGTGTTGTCCTTTTTGCATACTGAAGTGCACTGAGTGCGTTTGTTCGGTGCAGGGTTTCCTCATGAACAGCGCACACTTTTTTGATTACATTTTGAGATGTGTCCAGATCCCGTTGCTTTCTTTTGAAAACCTCAAAAGGCTTGTCTTTAATGCTTGAGTGTTTAGTCTCTAAATACCCTTTGAATTTTGGTGGTTTTAAGCTTTCAGCAGCCAGTAACTTACCAAACAAAACACATTGTAGTCTGCACAAACCATGTTATGTTTTCCGTGCAAGTAAAGCCGTGTTTTATGCAACCCGCCAGAGTCTTTTCATTTCCCTTGCTTAGTTCTTAAGATTTTTTATTTTTTTTGCTAGCATTGATTGTTTAGATAAACTAATACCAAAGCAGATTTTGAATGGATGAACAATATAATTTTTACATGGGTTTAACAGCAGATATGGAAAAAAAAATTTTATAATTTGATTTATTTTTTTACTTTATTTTCATATTTGTTCATGGTTTTGTGTTTGTGTTTTATCATTTGCATTTACCACCATTTTCTGACCCGTGATCCAATTATGAAGGACTTATTTTTTATGGTTCTTACCCACTAGTCAGAAAAACGTTTGATAAACATACCAACTGTCTCCTTTGACCTTTCTGGTAACAGTTTGGAGCAATGTTTGACTACATAGATATTTTTTCTCACTTACGTTGTCTGTATGTTTGATTCTTTTGTGTTCCACAAAAAAAGGCATACCAATCTCAGGTTATTTGAATTAGCTATATGAACTAAATTTGACTGTGCAGGTCAAAATTTCTGCTGTTATTAAGTAACATGGTAAAATAAAAAAAAAATAAAAAAAGAATAATGGACAAGTGCACAAAACAAACGGTCTTGAAACGAGACTCCTGACAAAACATAGCTAGACTTAGCGGTTTTACAAAGTAATTTTAACTGATACAAGGCCTGACTTTGTTGCCTGTAATGCACTCCTGTCTTCCTCTCCTATGTGCTATCATATAACCAGATATTGAAAGGGTTGCATTTTGACATCACCTCGCAGTCAGAACACTGTACAAGATCTTGCTGTTGAGAACAAGAACACTTGTCTCACCTCCATAGTTTGGATACACCGGGACAGCCTTTGCATGAATTCTGGCATCAGATCACAACACTAGACCATTAACACTTGGTTTGGGTTTCTGATACTAAGAAGATCACTGCAGCCACTTCCTGGAAGTGCAGGTCCTCTTCGCCCGCACCATCATTCATCTACACCTGATACTGCTGCCAAATTCTACACTGTATATCTCGAATGCCTGCAGTATGAACGAGCAATTCAGCCTCAATCTGTTTCTACATTAATTTATTCAAATTGTCCAGAGACAAAAAAACAGCCTTCAGAGATATAACACATACTATAACACTCAGCACTGCCACACAAGCCACCACAAAGAATATTATCCATACAGGCTTTAATACATATGAAAAAGATAGTAAACATATTTTAAAAAATAGCCCTTCTATAGATCATCATAACCCCTCAAGCGATGAAAAAAGCCATTCCCCATACAGTTTCGGACAACCTACATTTTATTAGCCACCCTAAGCACATTTTTAGGTCATAGGGAGTGCCTATGCAAGAGTTCAGAAAGCTGTCATAAATATATGAGCCGAGCAATGGCCTGGACAAACTCGATATGTTCAAGGTCACTGTGCCAAGGTCAAAGGTCAGATATGCAAATTAGCTACCCCACACACAAGTTTAGGTCTTAGACCTTAGGCCTATGCAAAAGTTCAGAAAGCTGGCCTGTGAATGAGCCGAGCAATCGGCTGGACAAACTTATTGTTACGCCCCCCGCCTGCCAAGCCAACGACAATACCCCAACAGCCATAACCTGCTGAGGGGTAAAAACTCAATTTCAATCCATCCCAACTTTGAAATCAACATGAATGGAGGATGTTTGTGTACCGTCTCAACATGCTTTTGGAATGAGAAATAATCTGGACTAATCGGTAACAAACACTGCCAAACAAAATTCATGTACAAGCCCAGGCTTTGGTCTATTGTTACTGGTACAGTTAGGCAAAACAACTGTTTCAATGTGAACAATGCGATCTGAATGTGTGAGTAACAACAATAAAACAAATGATAATATCGACACTTTGCACAATAAACTACTCAGCTCTTAATGAAAGAATCGTTCGTTCAACGTTTTGACGGCCAAACAGAGCAGTGCTTCAAGTCAAATCTCTCCACAAACATGAACATCAACGGCTACGTAGACCGAACGGAGCCTTTAAATACAGGTATTAACATCCACACCCTGGATGGAAGTTATATCCACACAGAATGGATAAGAACAAGAAC
>JAOUQZ010000051.1:8929809-8940262 GCA_028564935.1 Neosilurus hyrtlii | reverse complement strand
TATCTCACAGTGTAAGAGGGTGCCAAAACGTTTCTCCTGCATGTATGTGGAATGATTAAGCATAAAGAGCCGAGAAATTAAAAACCTTGCATTCCCAGTTTGAAGTTGCCTCGGAGTTTAAATTATGGACGTGTTGACTTGATAGTATGGGTGTATTAATACTGGGTCTAATGATTCCTTGAAATAATAGATTAAATTTGACAATTTGTAGGGATGCATCTATTCCGATTCGGCTATCAGGTATCCATTCTTGTGAAAGTGCCCAGACACCAAATGAGGATAAATGAAGCAAGCCTAGAAACTGACAAGTGAACTGGAGGAATTGAATTAATGCATCTACCTAGCAGCACACGCTAGCTGAATGCCTACTGATGAGTCCAGGCGTGTGAAAATAACAGCTTTTCCTTTATTCTCAACAAGCCAAGGGACAGCAGTGGCCTAATAGTTAGAGTAGTGGCTCTGTGACCGAAAGGTCACTGGTTTGATTTCCGAACCAGCAGGAAAAATGTGTGTCGGTGGGGGAGTGAGCTGCACCATTCCTTCCTCCACTTTTATGGTGAAGTGCCCTTGAGCAAGCCACTTAACACCCAACTGCTCTCTGGGTGTCCCTAGTGTGTGTGGCAGCTCACTGCTCCGAGTGTGTGTGCTCACTTTGGATGGGTTAAATGCAGAGGCAATAATTTCTCTTGCGTGATTAATACAGTGCATCAAAAAAATTATAATAAAAAAGTAATTAAACTATTATTTATTCTCAAAGCAGGAATCAGACAATAAAGCAATAATACCCGGATTTCATCTCTGTAGGCCCTCTTTTTACATTAATACCATGTCCAGAGTGCATTTAATAATAATCACTGCCAAAGCGGCTTTACAGATAACCAGATATAGATATTGACTTTAATTTATTCCTCACCAGCAATCCAGAAGCCACGACGGCAAAGACCAACTTTCTGAGATGCATCAGACTCAACAGGGAACCTATCCCCTTCTGAGTGGCATCAGCGAGCAAGATTATAAACCACTTATTAACGAGTGTGATGTCTCTTGAGAAAAATCTCAGCCCGAGTGGAGTTTCCTTTCCTGTGATGGACAAGAGCTTTCTGATGAGGAGCAAGTACTTCTCAGGACTTCATAAACCCTTTAAACCTTAAGATATTTCCTGTATACATCTTCTCTTTGAGAAAATGCTGACTGCTTATCTGGAAGCTACTAAAAATCATTGCGCACAGTGCAGCCAGCTAACAGCCAAGTTGCTGATTGGACACACACTATATACAGTATATATATGCAAATTGCCTGCACGATGACCAGTCAGGTAGTGCATATTGTCATTTCCATAAAATAATCATGCAGTGCTTTGTGTGCTGGAAAGCATTTCAGTACAAACATCAGGGTTGGAAAGTGAAAAATAATATTAATAATAATAATAATAAACACTCCTCTGCACCCAATCTAACAAAAGTAACTAGTAATGCACTTCATTTAGAATCAACTTGCCATAATAATCTAAGCGCACAAACATATGCACGAGTGCACTTCTCATGGTCACAGTGTAAAATGTTCCATGACGCTCAGATTGCTTAACAGTAATAAAAATAAATTAATTTAAAAAATAAAAATAATTAAAAATATATATATATATATTTTTTTAAATCCCGCAGTTTGGTATTGGTACAGAGTAAAAATCTCACACTTGGTGCAAATGAAATAAAGTCTTATGTTTCTGATGTGGTCCACAGTGGTGTAGTGGTTAGGGTGCTGAGCTCATGGCTGAGAGGTCATGGGTTCGAATCCCCATTAGACCCCCACCGTGTTAAGACCCCCTGCGCAACGTCTCAACCACAAGTGTGCCTCTGTCCACCCAGTAGTCTTAAAGGGGTACCAGTTCAAATACTAGGAAGGCATGATTATCAGTAAATACCCCTGAAAGGTAACCCCATGCCCCATTCAGGAGGAGTTAAGCTCCTAGTTGCTTCATGCTACCGAAACCCGGATAAGCTCTGGCGCTGATGAGTCAGTAGACTTTACCTCTTCACCACCTTGTTATTGCGATGTTGATAATCATGCATGGGACACAGAGCGACTTTAACTTTATGCAACACTGTCATCATCTTGGGGCAAGTGGTGAAGTGGTTAGGATGCTGGGCTCATAGAGGGTTTGTGGGTTCGTATTCCCATTATACGTCCACCGTGCTAAGATCCCTGGGCAAGGTTTTAACCACAAGTAAGCTTCTGTCCACCCAGTAGTGTTAATGGGTACCAGTTCAAATACTAGGAAGGTAACTTGGCATCCAGGAGGAGTTGAACTCCCAGTCGCATCATGCTACAGATACCAGGATAAGCTCCGGCTCTGATGAGCCATTAGGCTTGGGTGTAAAAAGCCCAACAGACTTACCTTACACAATCACACCTCTTGTGTCTTGCATAACTAAGCAACGGAAACCTGAAACTGCAGCTCGATTACTGCAAGCCTGTCAGTATATGATAGTATAAAACTGGTCACTATTTTAGTTAAATATAACTTTAACACTGTACACAACATATTCATGATTATAAATCACAGCATCGAAGTAAACGGTTAAATATATACTTGAAGTACATTATAAGTATGCCAGATGTGATCCAGGGGTTTTGTGGTACAGACGTGTGCTTTGAAGACTGAACACGGGAACAAAAGCAGAGCTTAAGAAATAAACATGGACGCTTTCCGCACATTATACCCAATTTATTCATGCAAAAATCAGACTAAACAATATTTCGTCAGTCTATGAAAGCATAGCGCTATAAATTCTCGAGGTGTCTTGTTCGAGAGACTGAACAATCATCATTCGTGTCCCTGTGTGTCATCGTAGAGGAGGGTCAAAAATTTGTCGATTATGGCTAGCAAAGAAGACGTCATATGTATATGTTATCAAACTTACTCACTCATTCGTCAATCTACGGTTGCAGGGGGGCTGGTGCCTATCTCAGCTAACACCTTAAAAAGCTTGCCAGACCATAGCACATACATACACACAGCCGTTCACACTGTCACCTAGAGGGCGATTTGGAACAGCCGGTTGGCCTAATGTGCATGTCTTTGGACCAGTGGAAACCAACACAAGCACGGGGCGAACATGCAAACTCCACACAGTAACATCCGAGCCTGGGCATCGAATCCAGGAAGGTTCTGCTGCGAGTCAGACGCGCTAACCACTGCACCACTGTGCCTGACTGTACAAGGTGTAGAGGGGTTTCCCAGATACCACATCATGGATCTTCCATTACTCTATCCTATGAGGCCAGGCTGTTGATCCCAACATTCAGAGTCGGGAATGACACTTGAAATCTGTCAGACACGACACAAAATTTCTGTCGCATGATGCTGGCATTAGGTTATCTGATACAGATGTGTGCTGAAGACTGAAGAGAGGACGAGAAGAGTAGGAGGAAGAAACATGGATGCTTTCTGCACATTACAGACACATGAGGACCTTTAAGAGAAAGTGGGTCTCACAGGCCTAGATTTAACTCCCATCTGCACATGCCTTGGATAATTTTATTTCTACATTTTGAGTGAAAACACACACACACACACACACTGGTATAATTGCAAAAAAAAAGCTGTACAGGTTGTACTGGGATGATCAGGGCTTTTAGGAAGATTTGCAGGGGGAAAAGCACAACCCATCATCAGGATATCCAATTCTGCACACTTTACCTGGTTTAAAGAGATCTTGAAACTAAATGTGTTGGCCTTCAGCTTGTAACTGTAGAAAAAATACAGTGGGAAAGTGAGAGGGTGAGTTTTTATCCCACTCTTGTTGCTGTAGCTGCAGTTGAACCGGCGCGCGCGACCTGAGCTCACAGGCCTACCAACTGAAAAACTATTTAAAGAGGCCTCAAAACAACACACTCCAGAGCCAGAAAGAAAGAAACACCGGCACACAAGGAAATTACAGCCGACAAAAAACTCACCTGCAGTCCTGTTGTGCTCGTTTACGATTTTTCCGACGGGTTTTCTTTGTTTGCGACAAAAACGCGACCAAGAAAAGTCGGAGACATTTTTCCCTTGTCGGAACAAGTCGGCTGATAAAACACACACACCACCGTTGTCATGAACATCTTATCGACTAACGGACAACAAGCACACATGTCCCTCACGACGTCGACATTTTTTTTACGACTCTTCTTCTCTTTAAGGAGTAAAAACTCGTCCCTTCTTCTTCCCGATGCCGTCCTCGCTCCCTGACGGCCGATATGGTGGCAGCAGGATAGGAAGGTAGGGAGACGGGGAAACGTGGACTGACAGCTAAACTGTCCAATCACAGGCTGCTTGGGATCCACAGCTTCCGACAGAAGAACTCCCACCCGTATTCCGACAAGCCACACCTCCTGGAGCTGAGATCAACTCTAGGTAGCAAGGCATCCAGCGTTATGATTGGAGTAAATAGCGTGCACGTGCGCGCCAGGGTGCTCGAACAACCAATCAGGAAGATGAAAGGGGGGATTTGCCGTATGTGTGTGGGGGGGAAATGCATTGAGTCCCTTTTGTATGTCCACTATGGACAAGGGAAAAAGTCAACGTGGAATGTGAAGCTTTTTAACATGGGAAACGTTTCTTCAAATTACACCGTAATAAATGACTTTATAATCCCCGAATTGAGGTGTAATGCAGCTGTAATGCAGTGCAGCTTCACTTGGCATGAGTACCAAGATGAGGATTCACATTAAACTCCATCATAATCACCTAAAACTTCCAAAATCATTTCACTGACTGCATGTAATCATGAAGTGATAGTGGAAATATTAATCAAAGACTTTAATACAATTCTAAACGCAGGGTATGTTTATGGTTCTTATAATGTTTAAGCCTGACCCAGAGAGACCTGGATCCAAAACGAAATATTCCATATTATTGATCAGTAACGTAATCAGATTTGCTAATAAAGTGTGTTAATATATACAGAAGGAACCCGACACTCTTGCGAATACAGGCAATATACAGAAAATGTATATACAGTTGGCAAAAAATATACCGTATCCATCCATCCATCCTTAAGTGAGGCCGGTGGCGTAGCAGTTAGGGTGCCGGGCTCGCGATTGAGAGATCATGGGTTCAAATCCCTGTTGGACCCCCACCGTGCTAAGACCCCTGGGCAAGGTCTCAACCACAAGTGTGCCTCTGGCCACCCAGCAGTATAAATGAGTAGCAGTAAAAATACTGGGAAGGTAACCTGTGATGGACTAGAGTCCCATCCAGGAGAAGTTGAACTCCTAGTCGCTTCACGCTACAGAAACCGGGAATAAGCCACTAGGCTCCGGTGTAAAAGCCCAACAGACTTACCTATTCATCCATCCATTATCTATATTATGCTGCTTATCCAGCAGCGCTGTGGGGGAAGCTGAAACCAATCCTATATGTGACTTCAGACGAGAGGAGGGGTACACCCTAAACAGGTCACCAATTTGTAAGAGGGATAACACAGACACAAACAATTCACAATCACATTTACACTTATGGTCAATTTGGAGTAACCAGTTGACCTAATGTGCATGTCTTTGGACCATGGGAGGAAACCAGATTACCCAGAGAAGACACTATAAGAATTGGCAGTACATGCAAACTCCACACAGACAGGCCCGAAATTCAAACTCAGAACCGTCTTGCTGTGAGGCGACTCTGCTCCTGGTTAATGTACAGTGCTGAACTAAAAATGATGACAATCATTTTTAATTCGGCTTTGTTTCTTTTTTAAGTAATGATATTTCATTGAAGGTCAGTGGTGGCCCGGTGGTAGGGTGCTGGATTACTGATCGCAAGGTCGGGGGTTCAAGTCCCACTTTTGGCAGGATATCAGTGCTGTCCCCTCAGTGCAGCTGACTGGGTTATCAAAGGCCGGCCATGTCTCTCACTGTCTATAATGAGAGGCGTGTAAAAAACCATTGCTGATTTTCGTCAAGAGCAGGCTGCTTAGCCGTCAGCGTGTTTCTGCCCTGCGGTGGCCTGGCGAGCTGTCCAGGGTGTACTCTGCCCTCGCCCAGAGTCGGCTGAGATAGGTGCCAGCCTCCCCGCGACCCTAATTAGGATTAAGCAGCTCAGAAAATGAATGAATGAATATGCCATTGTACAATATGTAAGGCTTATCAAAAACAATTATATATTTACGGTATTCCACTGTCCGTAACAAGGTCCTGGGATCAAGTCCCCGGCATTTCTGTGTGGAGTTTTCGTGTTCTCTGTGTTCCTGTGTGGGTTTCTTCCGGGGACTCCCTTTTCCTTCCACAGTCCAATGACATGCACAGTAGGCTAATTGGCTGTTCCAAATTGCCGTTGGTGTGGATATGATTGTGAATGGTTGTGTGTGCACTGGCGCTGCGATGGTCTGGTGAGCTGTTCAGGGTGTACCCTGCCTTCGCCCAGTGTTGGCTGAGATAGGATTCATTCTCCCTGCAACCCTTGTAGGATTAAGTGTCTTGGCAAATGTGTGAGTGATGATAAGAGTTTATGCAGTGTTTTCTTTGTGTGTGTGTGGTTACGAATACATGTGTGCATACATGATCTATTGTGAACAGTTTGAGCAGTGGAGAACAATGTGAGCCCCGAGTCATGTGAGTCATGTTCGTTTGAAACCATGTCTCATTTCTCATCCTGTTAACCTGGTCATGCATACTCCTACTTTAATTCCACCAGGACATCAGCTGCTGCACCACTGAAAGCCTCCATGACTACGGACAAGTTCAACTGTAAAGCCTGCATACAGAGTGTTTATCTTTTCCATTACAGATATCTGGCAAATGTGTTGTTTGAGAAATTGCATGATATTCTCAGGTGTGATGTATTTTATTTATAATGATAAATTATTAAATTTACTCACATGGCACTTTTATGTATATCCTCTACGGCATTAGGAATGCCATGTAGAATTACATAATATGCAGTAATAAGGAAATTATTCTAATCAGGGAATTTAATTTCATCACATGTTATGTGATGTGATGTGAAGCCATGTCATGTGATTGCCCAGTAAAAGGTTTTAAGCGAGTAACGTGACAAACTGTGAATTTTTTAAATGTAAGTCAGACTTAAATCTTCAACGCATAGGGCCCAACACAGTTATAAGGCAGGTATAACTGTCTTGACAGTAACACAGATCACCAGTTAGACTCAAAACTGAGCTGTGGTCTGCTTCTCTTCAAAAAATAAAAAAATGTAAACAGATCTATGAGGTAGTTGTGTGCACAAGAGAAGGCACATTATTACATTTTAATGAATTGTGTCCATATTAATAAAGCACTTCATGATCAGTTTCAGATGAATAAAATTTGTATCCTTACTCTTGATTGGCCATGAATAATTTCGAGATATGTGTGCAATACAGGGTGGCACAGTGCTCTTGTGGTTAGCACATAGCACATTGCGTCATGGTAAGACGGTCCTGGGATTGAGTCCCGGGCTCTGCATGGATGTTCCTGTGTGTAACTTGCATCTTCTCCCCATGCTTGTGTGGATTCCTTCTGGGTACTTCGGTTTCCTCCCACAGTCCAAGACATGCACATTAGGTTAACTGGTTGTTCCAAATTTCCCCTAGATGTGAGTGTGAATGGTTGTGTGTGTGTGTTGGCCCTTCGATGGTCTGGCAAGCTGTTCAGAGTGTATCTCACTTTGACCCAGCGTTGGTTGAGATTGGCTCCAGCCTCTCCGTAATTTGAGATTAAGCGGTCCGGCAACTAAAGAAAAACGATGAAGAATACAGTATATATCTGTGAAGATTCAAGATTCAAGAGTTTTATAAGTCACAAATACACAGGTGTACACGTACAACCTGCAGTAAAATGTTATTCAGAATCACTCCTCAGACTGTGCGTACATGTCCTGGTCTTGAAAAAAAATTCCACAATTCCCCAAGATATTGAACCGGAAGCATCTAATAATTTATGCAGTTTGATACTTCTAATTATGAAAGAACTGCCAACTTTATATAAAGATCTGCATACAATATATAGAGGGTATTCAAAGTTCTGAAATATATACCAGTCAGCCATATTATTACCACCATCTGACTGGTCTGCAGCTAGTCATCCCCATACAAGTTACTATGCAGTGTATACTCTCACACCTTTCTATCATAGCCAACATTAACAGTTTCAGCAGTCTGTGGAATCAGACCAGACATACAAGCCTTCACTCCCCACATTCACTGGGCACCCATGACACTCTTGCCAGTTCACTGGTTGTTCTTCCTTGGTAGTTACTACTGCATAAAGCAGTATTGGAGATGAACAGACCCAGTCATTTAGATATCATAATGTAGTCTTGGCAAAATCACTCAGATTTAAAAGCACACCTTCTCATTTTTCCTGCTTCCAACTCATATTTCCTGACATCAAATTTATGTGCTGCCATCTAGTGATCTTACATAGTGTTACATTAACATGATTTTTTAATAAGTATTTTTTTTCAACGGGGAATATAATTGTCTGATCAAAAAAGTAAGGCACTAAAAAAGAAGAAATCAGATATTAAATTTGCACACTACTACAATCCTGAGTTGAACTGGGTGGGAAAGCTATCTGAATGGGATGCCAGGGCATCATGCATACACATCACACATCTGTTTATATTATGGGTAATTTAGCCTAGCCAATCCATCTACTGGTATGGTTTTTGGGAGGAGAGAGAAAACCAGAGAACCTGAATGAAACCCATGTGGACAGATGGGAGAACATGTGAAACTCCACCTGGAGATCAACTCAAGTTTATGATTGAACTGTGGCTCCAGGTGCTGTAATACTGTACATTAGTGTTATATGCCTAGATGGAGCTCTGAACCTCTTTATTTTTCCAAGAAATGAAGTTTGAATGAAACATCACCTGAAACTTATATTTGAATCTCTTGTACTCATTATTTCTGACAAAGATTCTGTGCCCATCACCATTTCCCCCCAGACTATTTAATTCAAACCTTAGACTTTTAAGAAGGATATCTTGCTGTCTAATACAAAGTAAAATTGCAAAGTTCTCAAAATTTTATGGCAGGACTACTATCACTCTTTATGCTACTCATTTGAAGGTGTATCTTGAATTGTATTCTGTCCTAACTGCAAACTGCTAAACTGCTTTACCCAGAAAAGGAGGGCCATGCTGGTATAAAGCTGCTTCTGATTTTCATATTTTCACTATTACATAACGGCATTAAAAGAAATCCTTTAATCAACTTCAGCTCATAGTAATAATCGCAATCACAGTCAGATGATCCCCCACACACTTTTACTGGCAGTGCAATATGATTGGGATACATTGCATTATATAATATGATTATTGGATATCTAAAAATAAAAAAATATTTGTGCACAAAATTTGATTAGTTACAAATACAATAAATTAGATTATCTTTGAACTGGAGCATGCAGAATGTTGAGACAATGAAATACATGTTAACAGGACAGAATTATGTGGAAGCATGTCAGAATTAATTTACAGTGAAGTACAACATAAATTAGATGTGTAATGATCAGATTATTTGGACTGATGCATCAATTGTAAAAACAACAATTAAAATAAATTAAGACAACATTCAAAAATAAATTTATTAAAATATTATTTATTTAAAAATATTTTAAATATTAAAAATATTTATTATAAATGATTATTATGTGCATTATAATTGAAAAAAGATCAGTTGATTCAGATTCTTTTATGAATAACTGAAGGTGGCATACATTCACCTCACAGCAAAGTTTATAACTCACGGCCGAAACAAATCTTTCTGTATGAAGTTTGCATGTTCTCTTTGAGTCTATGTAGATTTCCTCTGGATGCTCTGGTTTTCTTCCACAGTCCAAAGACATGCATATTACATGAACTATTCAAAATTTAAGTGTAAACAGTGGTGACCAGTTCAGGGTGTACCCCAGCCCTTGCCCAAACTCAGTTGGGATCAGATCCAGCTTCTATACAACCCTGAAAGATAAGCAGTATACATAATTAATGGATGGAAGATTAAATAGTGATTTAATAATGAAAGCCCAGTTGGTCACATCTAAATCAAATACTTATAAGCTGAAAATTTAATGATTTTGACAAATATCAAATTGTTGCCTTAAGAAACAAAATTGTATCGTATTACAAAATTGTATTCTATGGATTGCCTAAGGTTTTCAACACTAATATCAATGCACTGATCTCTTTATTTTCCTGCAAGAACCTTTTCTTCAGTTGCCCTTTGTACAGTATTTGCTTCAGAAAGAGTTTACCACAATAAGCTGTTTATGCATTGTCTTGTACTGAGAATGGGCCTTTTTAGCACCTTTTTATATTTATATTATTTTATTTATATATGTAAATTAATTCATCTTTTCTTTTCTTCTCACTCTTTTCTTTTTCATTTATATACCTATCTATCTATCTATCTATCTATCTATCTATCTATCTATCTATCTATCTATCTATCTATATATATATATATATATA
>JAOUQZ010000051.1:8916900-8929709 GCA_028564935.1 Neosilurus hyrtlii | reverse complement strand
TATATATATATATATATATATATATATATATATATATATATATAGTGTGTGTGTGTGTGTGTGTGTGTGTGTGTGTGGGAGACAGAGAGAGTGAGAGAGAGAGAGAGAGAAAAAGAGAGAGAGAGAGAGATAAATGCTGGGTGAAAAAAAGTCAAGGTTAACTGGTTCATGTAATGTAGGACAGATAGCAGACAAAAGCAAACTGACCCGACTGGACTGAACGTTACACTCATGTGTATTCTGATCCCTAGGTCCACATAGGATATCTGCCAAGTAAGAAAGTGGTTGGCCTTAGTAAACTTGCCAGGTATGTATATACTACATCATGCACACATATACATGCAATATTTAGCAGGGTAGGCTGACCGTCTAGAAACTGAGGGAACACGTTAGTTACAGGCCACTAAGTTCTTCCGTTATCATAGCCCATTGACTTGAGGCTTAGATCCAAAGCCTGACAATGCATCCTATTTGATCTGAAAACAAACAGACAAACTCGCTTCTGGTGCTGGTGAAATCCCCATCAGCCTCAACTCGTCCCTTCTCCAGCCTGTGGGAACCAATGCTATTGTCACTACATTTAGCAAGAGGCCCTTCAGTGCTGACTCTGCAATAGTAATGTAGAGCCAGAACACAGTACATCAATCATCTGCAGAACTGGGGCTTTTATTCTAAAGTCTTGAGTGTGCACCAAAAGGGTTAAAACATCGTGATAATACCTGCCTGTTTACAGACAGAGAGTTGTGATTGGTTGACAGAGCATTTCTAGATGTATAAATAATCACTTAAAGTCCCAGATGCTAAATTACATCAGACCTGCTTAAAAAAGAATATTGATTAAAAGATTAATGAATACTACAGGCTGGTTTACACACACAACTCAAATACAGACACGGAAAAGGGGCATTTATGCTATCCAAAGCCAAAACCTTTTTTTTTTTAAATAATGGATTTTAGGGACAAACAGAATAATTTGATATATTGAACTTTCTTTCCTAATATTTTACCATGCAGGATTGTTGAGATCTACAGCCGTAGACTGCAAGGTAAATACCACGGATAGTGAAGGTTGCATGTTTCATGAGTAAATTGCAATATACAGGATGTAATGTGCTTTATAAACCTAATGTATTCATTTGATCTTCCATTGTAGTACAAGAACGTCTGACAAAGCAAATTGCCACGGCCATCTTTGAAGCTCTGCAGCCAGCAGGAGTAGCAGTAGTCATTGAAGCAGCGTAAGTGGTGAATTCCCCTTAGTTTAATCAGTCACACACAGATAATACCTTGCAGAACCCCCCCCCAATGATTTAGCAATAATTACAGTTTAAACATTGTTTTGCCATTTTCGTGTAATCTTATTGCACTACTTAGCAGAGTGGATATCATGTGAATATTTCATCACATTACGCCCCTATTAACCCCGATTAATACCCCTCTACAAACATTCAAGATGCACACAGTCATACTTTGCCTTTTTTAAACTAAACATATGTCACATTCATTTGCAGTCACATGTGCATGGTCATGCGTGGTGTGCAGAAGATGAACAGCCGTACTGTCACCAGTACCATGCTGGGAGTATTCAGAGAGGATCCAAAGACTCGGGACGAGTTTCTGGCTTTGACCAATTGCTGTTAGTGCCTCACTGCCTTTCCATTGAAGTCTTATCTTTCCAGGAAACACCAACAACGTGGTTTCACATCCAGCTGAGCCATAGCATATACTTCTTCTTTTGGCATCCACACAACCTGAACATGATTGCTGTTAGGGCTAAAACTTTGTCATTCACCGAATAATCAATACATTTTCAGCAGAGCACTGAGTGTCATTTGAAGCATCCTGTATTTTAACACTGCAAAAGTTTTCAAAGTGAATTTGAGGATATTCATTGATGATAGTGAAATGATCGTGCTGGGTGGGCAGGTAATTTGACTTGACAGGAAATTTTGGATTAAATTGGTTTCGGTCTAGAAATAGGTTTAATAATCTGTAATTTTCTGAATAGAAATGTTCGATTAGTTCATATACTGAAGATTATTTCACTTGCTGAGATGGCATTTTTACAGTGTACAGCCAAGCCTCAGGACACTTTGGTTAAGGTTTCTTGCACATGTTACTCCAGCCATCTACTCGAAACAATGCTGTTACCCCATCAAACCAGTTTTGTTTTTATTATTAACTTATATTAATTTTATATACATAACCGTATGTATTTTACATGTTGCTGTATATGAATAGTTAAAGCTGCTTTAAAACTGATGACTGATCTATTTTTTTTTTTGTAGTATTTTAACAAAGTGATTTTACTGCTAAAATTTTTTAAATATTGAAATGTCAAGCTTGTCTAATAACTCAATGTCTGTTTGTTACTGATGTGCCTAAAATGTCATGCAATCAGAGATCCCTCTCATCCCTCTGATTGATATTTATGGGATCTGTAAATGCACACAGGTCCACATTCATTTTTTTTTTTTTTTTGGTTACTAAAATAAATGTGTAATCAGTTGATGTTTTAATGTAAAATAAAATTGACTTAAAAAAATAAACACACAGCTTGTGATCACTGTTTAATGCCTTTCCTGATTATCTGGGGTTTTTATTTGGGAAGCCTATAATTAATTCTCTCCGGTGACATTATATCCAAGTCAGGACCATGTTGAATGATGTATCTGTCATGGCAACACTGGGCCTGACTGACACCCACACAGAGGAACAAGGGAGAACATGTGACACTCCATAGACAGTAAACTGGAGCTATAAGCTGACAATAGTTTAAAAAGATATTTTAAAGAAAACACTGATCATCCATAACATTAAAAACATTATGACTACTGAGAGGTGAAGTGAATAATAAGCAATTATAAATTGAGTATGATATTAAGAATTATTGAGTCTAGGGGTTACCACCCTCCGAGGTTGAATGATTATCACACGAAAGGTGAATTCTATAACGGTTTTATTATTAATTCAAAATATTTAAAGGTGATCAAGGGCCGAATAATCATTCGAACATCTATCCTAAAAAGGCTTAACAGCAACAAGCTATCATACAATCTTTCTTGAGTCATGAATGACTAGCGTTTTCTTGAAATAGACTGCCGCCACCTAGTGGAATGATTACGAATTATGTTTCATGGTAATGGTCAAGGTAAAGAATGTACGATAATCATATTCTATGAAAGCTCTTGCGAGCCTCATAAAATGAGGAGCCAGCCAGATCTGGCCCGCGGACACACCTGCGTTCTATGGCAATCTCATGAATCAATAATTACACTGATCTCATTACAGTTGCAGGTCTTCTGTTTTTATTCTGGCATGCAGTAAGTACCTACCAGTGAACTGGCAAGTGTCAAAGCAAGAAGGTCCTGGGTTCGATTCCCAGGCTTGGGCGTTTCTGTGTGAAGTTAGCATGTTGTTCCCATGCTTGTGTGGGTTTCCTCCCGGTACACTAGTTTCCTCCTACAGTCCAAAGTCATGCACACTAGGCTAACTGGCTGGTCCAAATTGACCCTAGGTGTATGAATGGTTGTGTATGTTGGCCCTGCAATGGTCTGGTGAGCTGTTCAGGATGTATCCCACCTTCAGCCAGTGTCGGCTGAGATAGGCACCAGCCTCCCTGTGACCCTAGTAGGATTAAGCAGTTTGGCAAAATAATGAATGAATGATGGATAGTAGCACTAATGCTATACTTTCGGCTAACAGTCCAGCACACACACCCTCTTCTTAAACCAGCCAAACCTATGTAATGTGGTCTTGCATTATCTTGTTTAAATAAGGATAGGAATCCTTAGAAAAGGTGCTACTCCAAAATCTCTGTGTACTTTTCTGTATTAATGCCGCTACTCATGGCCCCTGACACAATCCCTTACCATGACAGATGCCGGCATTTAGCCCTGTTGCAGGAAACACTCAGGACGGTCTCTTATATATTTGAGTACAGCTATTTGCAAAAAAGGACCCAAAATACAGATTTATCTGAGCACTATTCACATTTTCACTGTGTGATGGTCTATTGTAGATGCTGCCAAGCCAACCCTGTTTCTGCTCACTGTTAACATACAGCTTCCTTTCTATACAACTAATTATTTATAATTACTATAATAACTGCCATTTGTGAATGTAACTTCGTTTTGGATTGTTTGACAAAGCTTGGCCAATATAATCTCGAGCTGATGTGGTTCTATTTCAGCTATAGATGAATGACGGTTCTTGATACAGTGACGTCTGAGAGATCGGAGATCATGGGTGTTTAACTTAGGCTTGTGCCCTTGCCCTTTGATGCACCAAAATTCTGTGAGATTCTGCGAAATGTTTAACATCATCATGCATGGTAGAATATGAACTGTTCAAATCCCTTCCAATCTTTCTTTAAGGAACCAATCTGCTAAAACATTTCAATAATTTTCATACACATTTTATAATCTGGAGATTTGTGCTCCTCAAAGACTGAGCTGTTCCTGGGTGTTGCTTTTGTGTCAAATAATGATTCCGATCACCTGTTTCAAATCACGTAACCATTTCTCTGTTTTACCTTTTTATTTCTCATCACTAGCCATAAATTATTTTGGTATAAAATATTATACACCCTTTAAAATATTTTGGTAATGTGTTGGAGATCTGAAATGCAGGAATGGATGTATATTAACAAACACAAGTTCACCAGAGGAAAAAATACCCATGAAGTATCTTGGGACTGTACTGTCTGCAATGAAGTCCAAACCAATTTTAGAAATAATTTCTTTCTTTGTTTTATTTGTGTTTTCCATACCGTTCCAACTTTCTCTGACTTGGGATTATACATCTACATGTGTTACTCCATCATTTTATTGAGAGGAAAACTCAAATGTAGTCACAAGCAAAAAAGTACGAAAAGCAGAAAAGAACCTGTCGTTAGAGAAGAGATAGAAATAATAAAAATAATATCTGTGATGATGATTATTGGGTGTGAGCTGTACATTAAGCAGTCTATAAAACAAACTTTTCATACTATCACAAATAGGGAAAGAAAACTGCCTGTAGTAAAAGATGATTAAATGTCAACATTGAAACCTCAGATTGAATGTCAGTGAACAGCTGGTAATAACGCATCCTGCAGTGCCTACAGTGGGATATGTGTCTCACAATATACAGTATATATTAAATACGGTCTAAAAATAAATCTCCATCTACAGTAAATGCAGAAAGTTTACTATAGCCTGTTTAAAGAAAGAGAGAACAACAAGGACTCAGGCATTCTGATTTACAAAAAGTCCTCTAATTTTATCCAAACAGTGCAAGATGCTATATTGCTTAAAATAATATATTAAGGGAAAAACATACCAGCAACAGTATATATTATATATCCAGCTCCAGTACAGTTATATAAAAACAGTCTACTGTGCTGAATAATAATACAAACACCACCACAAACTGATACTCCACTAAATCAACAATCTGAGCATGAAGAGGCGTTTTTCTACACAACCCACTCTCTCTACTTCCAAAAGATCAGAGACGTCGATGTGTGCTAATCACACTGAGGTCTGTTTATAGTTTTTGGTGTCCAGAACCTTCTTTCCACACATGGCACAGATCCCTGGCAAAACAGAAATGAGGGAAAAACTCCTGAGTGTATAAAATAAAATGTTATAAATGTAGCTTAAGTTTTTATTCTCATATACCACTTCTTCGTTTTATTTTATTTTTTTTCATTTTAAAGACTTACCTTTCTTGTAAGCACATCCCTGACAGTAGTGTGATCCAGACTGGTGGACGGAACTTTTGCATATTCTGCAAGTGGCGAAACCTGACTTCCCATAGGGAGCGAACCTAAAAAAGACAGACACGGGAGTGGGAACGCTGCGTGCATAACAATATTATTTCCAATGCTACAGCATTTACAAAATGAGGTTCATTTCAGAGCAAGCATACCGGGCTTTTTTTGAAGTCAACATTTTATTTTCGTCGATCTTCCTCCCGCCACTCTCTATAAAACATAATAGCACATGTTATAGGATGCTACAGACATTACTTTTAATTGTTTAGACTTTCGCTGAGGATCTTCTGGAATATGATTAAAACGTGATCTACAAAATCATTGTGTTATAATATGCAATCATTATACATAATTGTTTTAGCATATACTACAGGAACATGAGCAAAAAGGCACCACAACTAAATTTTTATGGAAAAAAAATTTTTTTTCATTAAAAAAAAAATTTTAAAAGCTATTTTTAATTTTTTTTTAAATGCAGGTGAGCTCCAAGTGCACACATGAGCAGGTACAAAGCCTCTTTAAACACTTTTCAGAGATTTAATAATTATGTACCATGCACAAACAAAAAGAGCAATAAACTTAAATGAGAATTTTATACTATACTAATCATGACAGAGGCAGGTTAGATGACTAGACAAGTCATTCAGAGTTTAAAACATAACACTTAAACTTAACTTAAGTAATTCATGCTCCATAAAGGTGTTTTAGTGTATATACTACACACAAGAAAAAACAAACTAAAATGAGATTTTTATGGTGTATTTTTTCCATTTTTAATTGCAATAATGATGACGCCACCTGCTCCTAGTGACCAGGGCAAACTGGGAATGCCTGTCATTTTGATTCAAGCATTATCCGTTTGGAATAATGATTTTCAACCTCAAGATGGTGGACCAATCAGATCACACCTTTCCTGTGTAGTATATAATAACTACAGATCCAAACAGCTAACAACAGAACATGCATTACCTGTTGTATTTCTTGCACCATCTTTCCAGGTATCAGGAGTGATAACTCGCCCAAGTTTCTTCTCACCTACAGGAAGAAGATTAAAATGCATGATTTTTAAATGAGATGAAAACGTAATAAGGTATTACAAAAGCACAATAATGGGGATAAACAACTCTTTAAGGCTCCACTGGGTTTAAAAAAACATTCTCAATCCTAATACCCTCATATGAAGAAAAAGGCAAAAATAGTTCACTAAAGAATTTCAACTACACCGAAAGCAAACATGAACTACTGACCACAACTTTAGCTCTATTAATATCCAACCGAATGACCACCACAGCTTCATAACGTTCAAAGGGCAGCGGTGGCTCAGTGGTTAAGGCTCTGGGCTACTCATCAGAAGGTTCTTAGTACCACCAATTTAACAATGATGGGCCCTTAAGAAAAGCCTTTAACCTTCAACTGCTCAGTTGTATAAATGAGATAAAATTGTAAGTTGCTCTGGATAAAGGTATCTCCGTCCATCTACTTGGTGTCGATATGCATCATGATGGTGATTGGCTGTTCGTTCTTTGACAGGAACTGCATGTGTGCTCACATTCAGGGATGTATGTACTTAGACAGTTTTATGTTTTTTTTTAAACAACATCCAACCGATGATAAATAAAAACTAGAAAAGCACTCGCCAAGGCCATTCAGTACCCCATATGGTATTGTAAGAAATGCAGCAACTTTACAAATGCAACATTAGTTTATTATTTGAGGCCAACAATACAAACACGCAGCCATTTATAAGATTGCATTGTGTGCAGGGCCTTTCTTGTGATAAGAGGCCTTGCGCTCGGATACAGAAGTATTAATAATTGGCCTATTTTTGTGATAATTGGCCTAACATGTGTGCAGAAACGTTAAGGAATGAGATTACACCATCGAACGAATGCTGCGGTAGTGTCCGGACACAGTAACTCGGAAGAATTACTACGTCGTCCGTGTGAAGAAATCTTTAAAACTTCCCTGCATCCAGACAATAGTAAGGATCACTGCCAAAATTTTATCAGTTGTTCCTTGTATCATTTCTGACTCATCCTGAAAATTTCACCAAAATACATTCATAGGTTTTTGAGTAATTTTGCTAACAGACAGACAGACAAATAAACAAACAAAACCAAGTCAGGTGAAAACAACCTGCTTGGCAGATGTAATTATACTACAGAGTATTGTTACTTTTAAAAAAGAAAAGAAACACAACCACCAAACAAGAATCTAATGAAGAGCTCCTTTTAGGATTAAGTGTCTCAATCTGCACACAAACACATTTATTTATTTCACTGAAACTGGACACCTCACTCACCAAACAGCTAATGCTAGCTTCATTACAAAGGTTTCCAGGTTCAGTGAAGGAATAAAGGCGTAAAGTTAAGGGCAGAGAAAGTATAACAATCACAATGATACCATCATAACAATGACAACATTCAGAGCTAAAAAACGAGCTTGTTCAGCTGATCAGAGGTGCCAGACGAATGCTAAGCTAGGCTAAGCTAAACTAAGCCAAGCTAGGCTAATCTAGGCTAGGCCCAGATGATATACACGAACCTGAGCTCCTTATTTTTATCCAGAGCAGTTTGTGTCCTAAATTCCACCCTGAAATAATGTTTCCTAAAACTGAACAACAGTCTAAACGAGGAGAAGTGACCGGATATCACAACAACCTCAAACACTAACCAGCTTCCATCAGCAAAACAAGCCCCCCAAGCCACTAACACTCACAACCCTGACTTATTTACTTCTTACTAACTGCATTGTTGTAATTACAACATTTACAAACAATTATATATACGTACATTTTTCACAAACCATTGTGGAAAACGGTAAGTCGAGCCAAAACAAGCTAAAACACAAACAGTGGACTGAAGCTGGAAGCAACACGCTACACTACACTATAGTACACATCCACCTTTCAAAATAAAAGTCCCAGCGAAGAACGAATATCAAAATAAAAAAGTTAAGTTTGTGCTGATTGGATAGGTCGAATCTAGTTCAACAACCAAGTCTGTTGTATAAATTGTCTTTATTACAGCTCCAGATCTGATTGGGTTCATTAAACAAGAAAGTGAATCAGATCTAACCCATCTTGTAAGATGAACAAGAGCTGGAATAAAGTCACGTGTACAACAGACTTGACGTCACTATAAAATAAGAATCTCTTTGGGTAACTACTATGAGATCACAATAAACTCTCCATCTCTCTGTCACGATGTCCAGTCGGCGTGTCACGTGATCTAGGCTGAGATGGCCTTTTAATTTTTTTTTTCTTTTTTTTACAGCACAGACATTGCACATTAAATGTTTAAAAAAAAAAAATGTAAAAATGTAAATAATGCACATATCTACTTGCAATCTGGATAAATTTTATCCAGATTGCAAGTAGATATATGCATTATTTACATTTTTACATTTTTTTTTTTAAATCAATCAGATACCAGGTTATATTAAGTAAAAACTTATCGGTGTGAGTGCTGTGTTGAACAGAATGATTTCCAGATCTGCCATGATCTTTAAATGTAGTTAAAACTGATTTGTTACATTCTGCAGAAGGTTGTTTTTAGAAGCCTTTTATTTAGTTTTTTCTTAACAGTTTTGACCATTGATGTATACTACTAGATTGGTCGCTAAACGCTTGTAAAAGAGGCGGCCATTACTATGCCTGGAAGATAACAGCACATTATATTGAGTGCGCCGAATAACTGATTATTATTTTATAATTGTTGTTGCTAATTGTTAACATTAACTATGTCATAAAAATACATCAAATTTAATACGAAAAAATAAATAAATAAATTTTCCGGGCCAGGGAAAGAGAGAAAAACAGGGATAAAGTCATGGACCTTCGCACAATGTAATTGCATTTACAAGCCCACTATTATTTATATATAAGTCTTGTTTTTTAGGAGGAGGAATTTTTCAGTTCATTTCAGTTGAATTTGTAGAGCGTCAAGTCAAGTTTACATGTTATGAAAACGCGCCTTGGTCTGCTAATCTAGCCAAGGATGCGCATTGTGAAATTTGCATGATCTTGCATGAGTTTGCGTAGGATTCCTCTTGGTACTACAGTTTCCTCCCACAGTCCAAAGGTATTCACTTTGGACTAATTGTCTAATCCAAACCTTAATTCTAACCCTACAAGTGAGGGTGTGTTGTGAGGGTCTGGCAAGCTGTCCCGGGCAGCTGTCCCTGCCTTCACCCAGTGTCGGCTGAGATAGGCACCAGCCTCCCCGCAACCCAGTTAGGATTGAGTGATTGTGAGAAATTCCATCTATTGATATAAGCCTGACATGTGGTGCGGCTTCCAGGTATAGTAATGGCAGCACTCTAAACGCTGGCGAAGATGGGAGTGACCGATCTAGTAATGTAGCGCACTGGTTTTGACCTTGTTGTCGCCATTGTGGGTCACGTGACCCGCGATACCGGAAGCGGTCGACTTTCTGGGATTATTTCTTAAAGAAATGTGTAGTTTAAGGTCATTTGTGGTTTGTGTTCTTCTCTTCTGATGATTATTTAAGTCGGTTACAAAGAGCAAGGTCTCATTTCACAGGTTTAAAGGTTGATACCTAAGGAAGAAGCAAGGTGGTGTTGTGTTTCTTGCACTATCAGAGTTACTATCATGTAAGTATTAATGAATAAGAGACATTTTATACAGACCATAATATTCAGATATTACTAGTCTCCATCACCTTACTAGTACCATCACACACACAATCATTCACACTTACACTCACACCTGGGGGCAAGCTGGAACAGCCAGTTATCCTAATGTGCATGTCTTTGGATTGTGGGAGAAAACCAGAGTACCCGGAGGAAACCCACACAAGCATGCAGACTCCACAGAGAAACACTTGGGACTCAAACAAGGCTCTGAAGCGGACATGCTAACGTGCTCAGAACCCTCCTCATGCCTTAACTCTATCCATCAGTCTATAATTAATGAATGTACTGTACGTAATGCCTTTTCTATCACCCAGACCTGTTTAAATCATGTGGGAAGCGGAGATCAGAGGCATGGTGTCAGCTCATGCCCTCCTGGCTGGTTCTGTGTTGGTGGGAAGCCTGATTTCTGCTGTCACGGTAGAGAACTTCTCAGTGTACAGGACGCACTTGGTGTGGCTTTATTCTGTTTCGGGTTGCGTTGCCGTAGTCAACATTGCAGTGTTTTGGCTTCTCGGTGTCAGTCCAACAACCAAGAAAAACACACTGCACTATAAGGTACTGATATTCATATTCAAAACCTTTTAAAGGCATAATTGCTTGTTATATGGGTAGGACTCATGAAAACATTGAAGTCTGCATGAAACTTATTTTAGTCCTATTCCAGATCTTAGACGTAGCGTAAATGACATGCTTAAACCATACGCTGCTAGCCGAGTGAGATGACTGTTCACCGGCATGAACCATATTCCCAGACTCTTATTTTGGGTTGCTTTCTTTAACATGACAATATTTATACTTTATTTATATTTCAGTTTGAATCTAAGAGCATTGTATTATGCCACTGTTTAAATCTGATATGGATTATAGCATGTCAATAGTGTAAATGACACACTATCATGGACATTTTATCAGCCGTGCCATCTTGCAGCAAGATTAGGCAATTTGGTATGTACTTATAGGTGACCATGTATAGTATATAAAATAAGTAATGATTGGTCTAAATGCTCAAAAACATGTCTTAACATGTGTAAGATACTTGTCCACAATGTGGGGTTTTGGGTCATTTCAGTGGGCTGTTAGGGGGATATTGGTGACAGACCCATAAAAGTGTAAATGTCTGAGTAGCTCTAGTCATGCTCTTTCATAAGAGACTATAATAATAAATATATTCCCATTTATTAATGGATTTACAGTCTAATACACTCCCAATTTATACCCTGGAGTAGTTTTCATGAGCCTTACCCATATCCGTCTTATCTGTACTGTATCTCTCTCTCCCTCTTTTGTTTTAGTTGTCGCGACTGATTAGATCCTGTATCTATTTCATGCTGTCTTGCCTCTTCTTCCACACCGTGGTTGTTCTATATGGGGCACCTTTGCTGGAGTGAGTATTACACTGTGCTGCCTACAGTATGTGGAGCCCTAAATATAACACTCATACATGCTTGTTGAACATCCCACTCCAGATGTAGTCCTTTTGGAACAGCTTCCACTCTTCTGGGAAGGCTCTCCACTAGATTCAGGGAGTGCTCATGGTGTGGGTGTGGCTATGAAGATTTGTACCAATGTAGCCACAAGAGCATTAGTGAGTTTGGGTAGTAATGGAGGTCTGGCACGCAGTCAGACTTAATCCCAAAAATAAGCAGTAGGGTTGAGGTCAGGTTTATTATTATTTATTTATTTGTTTGTTTGTTTGTTTATTTTTAAGAATATAATAACACCAACCATGTACCTGTGTATTTATAGTATTAATACTATAATAAGTGCACAGTGGGACCTAAGGATTAAACGCTTGAGAACCACTGGTTTAACGGAATGATGTTTTTGTTGGTGTTGCAGGTCAGCTCTGGAGACATTTTCTCTGGCTGTACTTCTTTCCACTCTTACCACGCTGAGGTGTCTGTGTATGCTCGGGCCAAACGTACAGGCATGGATCCGGGTTTTCAGTAGAGATGGGTGGGTGCTGTTTTTTTTTTCTGTCACATATACACGTCACACACACACACACACACACACACACACACACACACACACACACACACACATATGTGTGTATGTATGTATATGTATAATGTATGTACAGGGGTGGCATTTAGCAAAACTAAGCTACTGGCCAACAGGACTAGTAAAATTATAAAACTACTAGTCTTCCTTCATATTTACTGGTCAGGAACACTTAATCTTTTTTCCTATTGGATTTGTCGGGTCGCCAGCAGAATGACTTGCTAGTTAGTTTCACTCGCCCTATAGGTTTTTGACTCGTCACGGGCCCGCGGACTAGTGTTAATTTCCACCCGTGTGTGTGGGTGGGTGTGTGTGGGTGGGTGTGTATATATATATATATATATATATATATATATATATATATATATATACACACATACACACTCTCTTC
>JAOUQZ010000051.1:8885792-8896554 GCA_028564935.1 Neosilurus hyrtlii | reverse complement strand
CTTTACATAGTAAAATTAAATTAAGGAGGAATCTAAAAAGTTTTCTCTACAACCCCCTACACATCCCTAATGAGCAAACCCTTTGAAATTACCCCCTTGTTAATTGTTGTAGCTTGGATGAAGATCAGATCATATTTTAAGATAAGATTATACATAGATGTAGGTAATTTCCATTGATAAACTTACTTTTTTTTTTTTGTTTTTCTGGTTCACTACAGTCACAGTATCAGAATAAAAATAATTCTAGCACACTATTTCCAGTTAAGAGTATGCTGAGTGTATATGATGTATAAAAATGCACATCAATGTTTGGGTTGGTAATCGAAAACGTCTGAAATCTGAAATATTTCTTCGTATAATATACTTCGTCTAAACCTTTCCCTGCATCAGAGGTCCTTCCAAAGCCATGCCCTCCGCCATGCACACGGGCTCCTCTAAGACTGCTGGCCCATGCACAGTAGGCTACAGCATGAGGAGGAAGACATCAGAGCATTTGATTAGATATTTCCCAGCAGACCAAGAGGCAATCATTGGTTAATGTTTTTACATGATTACAGTGGCACAGATGATGGATGTTTTAAGACTTTTTTTTAGACCATTTCAACCAATATAACAAAATTTACCAACCCCACATTTAAATATCACTAAAAATAAACACATTTTTAAACATAGTTCATTCTTTTTCTAAGATGCTTAATCCTAATTAGGGTCGTGGGGAGGCTGGGACCCATCTCAGCTGATTCTGGGCGAGGGCGGGGTACACCCTGTAAATATCTTAACATGTCGGTTGTGCTGATTAGGAAATATGCTCTGTATAAACACTGTGGGATTCATAATAGGTATGTGAGCAGTGGAGCTCACAAGTCTTCAGTGTTACATATCACTGATTTATGATACTGTCTCATGTGTATATCTCGGGTAGTTTCAGGCTGATTTACACTTCTGGTATGACCATATATCATCCTGTTGTGGGTATGACCCACACAATATTTTTAGTTCACAATATGGTTAAAAGAAAGTCAACGCATGACCATTGCACTCAGATGTGTTCCTTTCCCAAACTTGGAAGCATGTAATTTTATACAATGTATATAATATTGAAGGTAATCGGTCACAAAATGTAACAAATTCTGTTGATTCTATTGCTAAACCGAGGAAAAGGGATACCTCAAATGTTTTTCTAGGACTTGGGTGCCTTAATACATCCACATTCACAATATTTTTTATTAACTCAGTGAGTGTTTTCCGATAAGGAATAATTAGTAGATTATTAGGTTCCTTTAGCATACAGAGAAAGACTGTCCTCGGCTGGGTTGGTGGGGTTACACTGGGCACCATGCATGTGCACTGCACAATTTCATCGGGATTAGAGATGTTTGCATAGGTGCTTCGCTCTGATAAGGGTGTGATGCGGTTGACTAAGGTGTGGGTTGAAGTGTTCTACATTTGTGCAAGGTTAAGATGACCGATTTCCTTTAAGATTTTCAGTACCTTCACTGAAACTGAGACCTCCAGCCACGGCAATGCCACTGTGTATAAAGCAAGTCCATAAACAGCATGGTGTTCCAAGTTTTTTTGCCAAGTTTGATGCCATAAACTGGAATGCTAACTACATGTCAGCTCTTCTTGAATAATACCAGTGCATTGCTTCACTAATACTCTTGTAGCTAAATGGGCAAATCCCAACAGTACACTCAGGAATCTAGTGAAAAGCATTCCCAGAAGAATGGAAGCTATTATAACAGCACAGGGGAACTAAATGTGGAATAGGAGTTTCATTAAGCATATATATGGGGGTGAGTGGTATTCCTGTTTGCTTCAGGGGTGCTGTATCATAGCTCAAATCATAATGTATCGTATATGTGATAGTAAAGGCTTTTATATAGTGAATATTTCCTTAGTAAGCTGTGAATTACATGAACTTAAATATATATTATATTATAAAACATTGGATGGCACTGAGGATATATGGTTGCACAGTAGATAACAATGCCACTTCACAGCTCTGGGATCCTCAGTTCAGCCATTATCTAGTTTATAAACGGTGTGGAGTTTTGTTTGATTTCCTTGTGTCTGTGTGGGTTTTTTGTAGTTTTTTCCAGTTTCCTTTCAGATCTCCAAAACTCTGGCTGCTGGTGAATGTTGTGGCCTGAGATGAATTGGCATCATATCCAGGGTGCGTTCCCCACTAGCACCAAGTGTTCTCAGGAAAGACGTCTGCTTTACAGGATCGGGTGTATTAGATTATATTTGGAACTAACTCTGTATTGGAGTAGACAGGGCTGACTGTAGCATTTCAGGAGGGGCAAAGAAGAATCTGATCTGACACTTTGTGCTTTAAAAGTGTGGAAGGTGTTTTCTAAACAAGTCATCCTTTTTTACAAGGATGAAAATTACCTGGGTTGAATTGTTTAAGTAAAGTTACCACAGTTTAGCTCACTATACTTAAACTGTATACTAAAAATAATTTTGTCATTTGGCCAGATTTATTGAATTGAGAAAACTGTGAAAAAAAACCCACTCTGAAGCCATATTAGGCAAGTTGTTGTATTGATTATAATTTTGTTTCCTCAGTATAATTTCTTTTATTATTAAATAAATAGATTCTCTATCTGCTGGAACACTTGGATCTGAAAAAGTAAAAGAAATGTTTACTAATGTTTTGCTTCCCTCTTGTGGCTGTGTCCGTGACTTGTGTGTTACATCTTAATAATTATATAATCATCTTCATCATCATCTTCATCTTAAACGCTTAATATTCATTAGGGTCGCGGGGAGGCTGGTGCCCATCTCGGCGAGGGCGGGGTACACCCTGGACAGCTTGCCAGGCCATTGCACGGCCAATACACATGCAACCTTTCACACTCACACCTAAGGGTGATTTGGAACAGCCAGTTAGCATAGTGTGCATGTTTTTGGACTTTGGGAGGAATCCAGAATGCCCAGAGGAAACCAACGCAAACAGGGGGAGAACATATAATCTCCACAAAAAAATGCCCGAGCCCAGAAATTGAACCCAGGTCTTCTTGCAGTGAGGCGGAAACGCTAACCACTGCGCCACTGTGCCGCCCACATATGGTTATGTGAAAAATAAATATATTCCATGGACATTTTTTCAACATATTTAAACAACCCTTTATACCACCCTCTTAAATACAGTGTCTACATACAAATAAAGGTGATGTACGAAAGGGAAATTAACCTTTCCAATCTTTTGTCTAGCTTTGACTGCTTGGTCCAAAAATATCAACACGTTTACACCTTTTGGTAAACTAGAGTTGCCAGTTGACCTAATGTGCATGTCTTTGGACAGTGGAAGAAAGCCGGAGTGCCCAGATGAAACCCACACAAGCACAAGGAGGCTATGCAAAATCCACACAAAAAGGCCCTTTGCATCTTGACCTCACAGATGACACTCACTCACTCTCACTCATTTGCCAAACTACTAGAGTTGCAGGAAGGCTGGAGTCTAACTCAACTCACACTGGAACAAGTGGGGTACATCTTGAACAGCTCATCAGACCATGGCAGGGTCCAACACACCCACCCACCCAAACACACACACATACACACACATAACCATTTACACTCACACCTAGTGGCAATTTGGAACCACCAATTAGCTTAATATGCATGTCTTTGGACTGAGGGAGGAAACCAGAGTACCCGGAGAAGACTGGCACAATCACAAGGAGACCATACAAAATCCACAAGACATGTCCTTTAAATTCTGACACCATTGATGAGACCACATACTTCAATAACAGATAAGGAACACAGAAGGAATAAGGAACACCAGATCCTTGAAGTTTTACATAAGACAGGTTCCACCTGCAGGATGAGGTACTAATCCATGGAACCTTATCTGAAACTCGTGCTTCTAATTTCATGGACTTAAAGATGTGATAAATTTTAATAGTGTACTTCTGATTTGTTAGTTAGATATTTTTTGTTTAAATTATGAGCTTATTTGTTTGTTAATTTAATTGTGATCACAAGAGCTTAATTTTATGTATCATTTGTTGGAGTATACAGTACAACCTTTACCTCCAGTCACTGTATTAAAGAGTTTGTTTGTTTAAATATGTTTCTGATAACTCCTTTAAATTTTTTCTTCTCCCACTTTAGTCATACCCTTTATTTTCATACCCTGGCATTTTCCCACTGATAACAACAAGTGGAAATTGAGAGCAAAATTACAGGAACTGGGTAATATCTTTGTAGATATTAATACAAGCAATAAAAGATGGAAAATGTTTTGGGTGAGGCAGAGTTCTCCCTGTTATTAAAAACATTTATTTTAATTAACATTAACATCTGTGTTTGCAAACACTGAAAAGTAAATATTAATTTTCAAACTGAAGCCAACGTACCACACCCAGCTGATGAGTAATATTTGTTTTTATTTTGATATACTGTATTAATCCTGCAGGGGAAATTATTGCCTCTGCATTTAACCCATCGAAGTAAGCACACACACACACACACACACACACACACACACACACACACACACACACACACACACACATGGAGTAGTGGGCTGCCACACATTGGGGTGCCCGGAGAGCAGTTGGGGGTTAGGTGTCTTGCTCAAGGGCACTTCAGCCATGAAGGTGGAGGAAGGGAAGGTGCAATTCACTCCCCTACCACCATACATTTTTCCTGCTAGTGCAGTTTCGGTCCCAAACCTGCTTCTCTAACCATAAGGCCACAGCTGCCCCGCCAACTAATATAAGTGACCAGTTACCTAATTTTCTATCATTTGAACTGCTGTAAAGCGAGTAGAACAGCTAACTGGGTTATCAAAGGCCAGCAATGTCTCTCACTATCTGTGGTAAGAAGCATGTAAAAGAACCATTGCTGTCGATCGTAAAGAGTAGGCCATTGGGTTGCCATTTCTGACCTGTTATGGCCAGGTGAGCTGTCCAGGGTATACCCTGCCCTCACCGTGAGTCAGCTCCTGGGTGCCAGCCTCCCAGCAACCCTAATTAGGATTAAGCGGCTCAAACAATAAATGATTAAACATTACTTATTGGCTACTTGTTTTTGAAGTTTGGATTGCACCCATCCAATTCAAAGGACAATAGGCAAGTAACTTTCATATTTAACAATAAATATAATAGCTTTGGTAGTGGTGGGTTGTGATTTACAACAGTGTGATTCAATGGAGATGCAAGCATGACTATGTACTTGTACATAAAGTGCTCCTTTTTGGAAAAGGTAACTTTGGCTTCCTCAAATTATATCTCCAATATGTTTAGTTCAGTGGCTATTCTTAACAGCATAACTGTGAATGGATCCAGTTTTGCCCACAAGATGGTGGTGTTGACCAAGAGTACAAAGTGTGACAGATTGGGAAGTCTACACAGTTTTCCACCTTATTTTCAAATAGGTGCTGTATTATAATTGAAATAATTGTGTATGAAAGCTTAGGCCTTGGGCAGCTGATAAGGAATAAATGGTAAACAGCATTGGCAATCCGTTTTGCTCGGTCTGGGGTATGCCACTAAGGACCCTTGACTGCTGCTGAATCAGAGATTTCTTTAGGAGAGACTTTATAAGTCAGTTAAAGACCTGAGGGGTATAAATGAGAGATGTGGAATGAGTATGAGATCTAATAAATAATGCATGTGTTACTGAAACATGGCCTTTCCTTTTCTCTGGGATGTAATTGGTTGCCTGAGGCTTAGGAGTCCAGTGTCAGCCCGAAACGCATCTCATCTCACATTCACAAGCCTCTCTCGCTGTACACATCTCAGGACTCCATTCCTATTCATTTCTCTGTGTTTGCACTCTTCTCTCCCTCAGCTCTATTTTCTATCCTCCATGCACCCGACTGTAATTGAGTTCTCTTTGTTTCCCCTCTTTCTCAATTCAGTTTTGTGCATCTTATTTCAGACATTCGATGAGGACAAAGAGAAGGTGAGTGAGTGATCAGGTAAGAGGAAAGGCTCAAGTACTCGTGAGACCACGGTGAGTGCCACTTGCCCTTTAAACAACAGATGGATGTGCACAGTGTATTTATTGCACATTTCCACAAACAGCCGTCAAGTGTAGACTCAAGGCTTTGTTTCTCCTTCTCATGGATATTAATGAGGTTGAGAGGAGTGAGAAAAAAATGGATACAGAATAAAAATGAGCAAAGGAAAAGGAAAAATTATACTACTTAAGATTACATACAGTAGCTGTTCAGTGTGTACGGTACCGATGCTCTGAGTCTGTATGATCAGAATGGTTTGGCTTAAATAATGATCAGGCAGTAATATGTCAAATGAGTGGAAAAAAGAGAATGAGGGCAGACTTATTAAGGCAACTAGCAAGAAACTGCATTTATATGCAAATTTCTGATGACTTTTTTTAATCTATTGTCACGTATATAAATACATCACACAATAAGCTGTTAAACACTAGAACAAGGGGTGTCAAACCCATTTTCACCGAGGGCAACATCACATAATTTCTAGGTCACCAAGGGCCGAATAATCACTGTACCACGTAAGATAGGGGACTGGATATGTGCGACGTTTTGGCAACATCAAAACAAGGTTGTGAATAAAAGCCATGTACACGTTCTCAGTAAACATTATGAATTAACATTGCCACAATGATCAGATAACATTTTGTGCAACCAACCAAATTATAACCTTTAAGCAATGTCACAGTAATGTTGCACATTGTTGTGTATTAGCTGGGCAAAGCAGCATTAACTCGTTTAATCCAAACTGTGTACTCACCATGTCCTGCTTTGCTGCTGCTTTGTTTGAGATCCTGTCTCTAGACATCAGTTTATCTATGTGTGTGTATTTTATTTTATTTTCTTAATAAAGGTCTTTTTATGGCACAGTGGAGCAGTGGTTATCATGTCCACCTCACAGCAAGAAGACCTGGGTTTACTTCCAGGGCTCGGGCATTTCTGTGTGGAGTTTGCATATTTCCCCGGTGCTTGCATGGGTTTTCTCCTAGTACTCCGCTTTGGTTCGACATTAAAAAAAACCTGTACAGTAGGCTAATTGGCTGTTCCAAATCACCCCTAGGTGTGAGTGGGAGTGTGAACGGTTGTATGTATGTTGGCCCTAGAGTGGTTGTTGTGGCAAGCTGTTCAGGGTGTACCACGCCCTTGCCCAGAGTCGGCTGAGGTGGGTGTCAGCCTCCCCTTGACCTTACTTAGGATTAAGCGGCTTAGAAAATGAATGAATGAATAAGGTCCTTTTAAAGAATCCCACAAAAGTACAGTTTAGAAAAATACTTATTCAGATAGAAACAAAAACTTGCATTATATCGATTCTGCTTATAAAACACAATATAAAGTATGGTTTAACACACTGATTCAACTAATGGGCTTTGTAGAGCAAGAAAAACACTCAAATGTGCAGAATGGGTGTTCTAACTACTTGGCTGAATGAGTTGCTCATGGCACTGGAATAAATATAAAGTTTTTTCTTATTGCACATAAAATTTACTCTCTTTCCTTTAATTTCCTGCTCCAACAAAAGGTCCCCAAATATATGTTTTCTTTGATCACCCAATGAGAAGAAATGTTCCTATACAGAGTGTGTTTAAATCAGGGTTTCCGACATTAGACATTGGGGACCGCTGGCTAGAATCCATTTTTCTGTGGGGGTGGGGGGTGGGGGGGGTGTATTCTGGCAGTTTATTCTCTGCTTGGTAAAGCAGGCTGGTTGTTCATGTACTATCTAATTGCCCTGGGTTTACACTGGGGCACAATGTCCACAATCTCCAATGATTCACAATAAGGGTGAAGCTCCACGATTTATGAGCACGCCTGGAGCATGATTGGGGTATGAAAAGGGCACAACCAAGAGATGAAACTTGAAGGAATCACGTTTCCAAGCTCATCAAGATCTGTTAGACTGTAAAATGCTCTACCACAACTCCCACATTCTATCACGATTTGCTTTAAATCGTAATAAATAGTAATGATCATCATGATCATTACAGTCTACAAAGTTCCCTCAAGCTCATCACGATTCGATCCCACGACCCCTCACGCTCATCACAATTCTCTCAAATCGTGGAAACCATGGACACTGTGACTGCAGAGTAATTTATAAATCACTCTTCTTAAAATATATCAGGTAAGGACCCCTAGTAAATGTATTTCTAAATAAAATTTTGTCCATGTTTGTTTTTTTCTCTATTATTCCTACAAAATATGAAACCGGCGTGTTTCATGTGATAGTGTCTCCTTGATTTGATTCAGAATTATAAACCATCCAAGGGGTCAGGGTTCTGGACTTGAAAGAGCGAGAGCTTGAATCTGGGTACAGTCCCTGTTGGCCCTTAAGCCAAGCCCTTATCAGCTCAGCTCAGTTGTAAATTGCTTTGGATTAAAGTATCTGTAGATTGTGGGCTCTGTCCTCACACCTGACCCCCCACAACTTATCCTCTAAACCCAGCGGGTGTATTACCAGCATCCTTGTCTACTCACCACTGCTGTCTCAATCCAGCTCCAGTCTTGAGATATGAACTGGTTTAGATTCCCTTTATATTCTCCACTTTCTGGTACTGAATGAGGACAGCATCTCTACAGATAAGACAGGAACCGTAGCGTGTCAGTCCTCTGATAATACTTTCTCTATAACTCGATGAAAAACTGGCACATCACAACCCTTCTCCTCATTATTCACCCTCTCCCCGATGACTTTGCCACCATTTTGTATGAGAAAATTAACAAAATCTGTCAATCTTTCTTTCCTTCTCCTATTCCCTCCCTCTCCTATCTCCTTAATAAACTTTTTACTGCTTTTATATATATATATAATATAAATCCAGCAATCCTACCACCAGTGTATTGGACCCCATCATTTTCACAATGATTCTCCAATTATTCATTACTAGCAAGTACAGAGTGTGCCAAAAAACTCCCATGTTTCATAGGTAAACTAACAAAAAGGTTAATGATAATCAAATCATAGTTTGCACATTCATTCAGTGATTTTCTGAACCACGTATCCTAATTAGGGTCATGGGGAGGATGGCGCCCATCTCAGCCGACTCTGCGCGAGGGCAGAGTACACCCTGGACAGCTCGCCAGGCCATCACAGGGCAGAAACACGCTGACAGCTATGCAGCCTACTCTTGATGAAAATCAGCAATGGTTCTTTTACATGCCTCTCACCATAGACAATGAATGATTTGGCCGGCTTTTGATAACCCAGTTAGCTGCACTGGGGGGTATTGTTTCCACATGCGAAACTTTATTCAATACAGTCCAAAAACATGCACTGTAGGCTAATTGGCTGTTTCAAATCGCACCTAGGTATGTGAATGGTTGTATGTGTGTTGGCCCTGCAATAGCTTTGCGAGCTGTTCAGGGTGTTATCTGCCCTCACCCAGAGTCAGCTAAGATAGGCTTCAGCCACCCCACGACTCCAATTAGGATTAAGCGGATTAGAAAATTAATGAATGGATGAATGAATTTGCACACATGAAACTTAGTGAGGCGGGAGAAACCCTACTAAGATCTGGTAGCCCAACTCAACTGTCCTCTGTTGTCAAATGCATTCACTGTTGAAGCATTCTTAGTAGACAACTACCCTGATTACCGTACAGAGGGCCTTTCAAAGACCTTTCAGTACTCCATGAAACCAAAATGTTCCAGATCAGAAAACAATCTTGCAGTGGGTTGAGAATTTCAGAGCAACAGGCTCAGCTTTAAAAAGAAAATCACCTGGTTAAATATCGAAGCATTGAAACAACTTGGATGATTGGCTGATGGTTATAAAAACTGTATTGAATAAAGTTTCATGTGGGCAAATATTAATTTGATTAACTTTAATAATTCATTTTAAATTTACCTTTGAAATGTGGGAGGTTTTATTGGGTCACCCTGTATCATTCTTCTTCTTTCTGAAATTCTTGAATGTTAGAAAGGAGTTTCCTCTCTGTCTCACCAGCCATGTTCAAAGGGAAACATGACCTTTGTGTTTGTTCCCGAGAACCTTCATATCAATAGATCAACTAAATCAGGGGTGTCAACTCATTTTACAGAGGGCCACATCAAAAAATTTCGAGGTCATCAAGGGCCACACAATCTAGTCACAAAGGGCTACCATGAAACCTGCATGGCAAAATTATTAGTTTTGTGATTTATCTTCATCTTCCGGGTCTCTTCCCGGTTGGACATGCCCGAAACACCACACCAGGGAAGCATCAGATGCCCGAGCAACTGGCTCCTCTCAATGCAAAGGAGCAGCGGCTTTACTCTGTGCTCCTCCCAGATGACTGAACTTCTCACCCTATCTCTGAGGGAGAAACCCTCCACGCTGCAAAGGAAGCTCATTTCAACCGCTTGTATTTGTGATCTTGTTCTCTCAGTCACCACCCAAAGCTCGTGGCCATAGGTGAAGGTAGGATCGCCAGGTCTTATGAGTCTAAATATACTGTGAATGAAAAACACTAAAGCAGCAATTATCAGATTTCTGACCAAATTAATGCATGTACAGTATGATTAAATAAACTTTCTCCATAGGGCTGAATTCAGTTAAACACAGCCATACGGATCTTTTTACCAGAGATGATCCATGAATACCATATACAGTTTTGTCACTTTCCAGCAATATATCCTCCACTGAGGAGCTTCAAAGCCCCCTCAAAGTTTTTGCATTTACTGTAATGTCCCCCTGTGGAGGCTCTGCCTCAAAAGTCCAGTTAAAATCCAGTTTCCAGACCATCGCAGGGCCAACACACACACACACACACACACACACACACACACACACACACACACACACACACA
>JAOUQZ010000051.1:8865831-8885692 GCA_028564935.1 Neosilurus hyrtlii | reverse complement strand
ACACACACACACACACACACACACACACACACACACACACACACACACACACACACACACACACACACATAAACTATTCACAGTAACACCTAGGGGAAATTGTGAGCCACCAATTAGGCTAATGTGCAAGTATGGACTGTGGGAGAAAAACAGTGTACCCGGAGGAAACCTACGCAAGTGCAAACTCCACATAGAAATGGCTCAGCCTGGGACCCAAACCCAGGACCTACTTGCTGTGAGGCGGACGTGCTAACCACTACACCACCCTGCCTCCTCTATTATTTAACATATGAAGGTAAAAACTATGTAATTAATTTTGTGAACTACATGTTTTCGTGTTGACGGTGGTTGCATCTTGGGTATTGCTTCATTTTGGTACTTATGTATTCCAAAAGACTGCTGTAATGCACTTAGCTATGACCACATTTTTACATCATTGTATAACATCAGAAAGTGCTGTCTGAAGCCATATCTGCTAAAGAAACAAAAGGACATTACAATATTAGAGCTGCACCCAGCACCACACTCTGTAGGCGTTATGAGGGAAAGACCATGAATTTTTTATCTCGGCATGAAATATGGAGTCATGTTTTATTGAGAGCTTTAAGTTTAGCCCCAGAACATTGTTCACACACACAGAGGAGAGTTGGAGCCTACATCTGCTCATCATGCCTTGAACTTTGAGTGAGTTGGGCGTACCCACACTGTCTGAAAAATAATAGGGTAAATATTTGGCTTTCATCCCATTTAAACCTTAGTTATCATAAATAGATTAAACACTTTCTTGTTGGGATATCATCATCATCATCATCATCATCATCATCATCATTATCATGATCATCAATGTCAGTGGCACTGCTGTGCTAAGAATGATCCACCACCCAATGGATCAACGCTAATAGTAGTCCGTTTTTCGGTGATGGACAGATTGTGCAGAGCAACAGACTGAGAATATCGCAATATCACAAAATCTGACTTTTGTCTTTTACACTGTGGTGCTGCTATTGTTCCTGTACAAACAACAGCAACATAAACCTCATATCTGTGTATGCAACACAATGCCCAAAGCAGCTTAGCTGTCCAGAATTGCCATATACCTAATCACTAGCCATTCTGGGCTTTAAGTGGTGTGTATTTGATTGGGGAATTGGCCAGAGCTGCAGTCTCCGGGGCCATTATGGAGTTCCTCAGAGTCCAAAGAGATGCTGTATGCTTGTACGTCTATTATATGTCCATCATCAACTTCCGCAGGCTCTATTACATGCAGCAGGAAAAAGCTTTGTTCTACATCATAATTATGTACATGCTCTTTTCCTTTGGCTGTGTATGAAGAAATCCAACATATTGATTTGTGGGTTTGATGTTAGCAAAAGGAAGCATAATAAGATTCGGTAGGGTGAGGCTAAAAAGCAACTCTACACTAATATGTACCAGATGATAAGCAGCTGCATGATGGTGCTTTATCATACAGTGCCACTCCACAGGATAAAATTGATTACTAATGTGTGGTACAGCCTTCTAGCTTTCTTTACAGTTCAGGACCTTGTTGAGATTTATAAGTTGCACCCACTCCCCTACACGCATTTTTGTATAATGTTTCTCGTGTTCTTTATTCCACTTTTGTTCTCGTTCTCCCTCTCTATGCCCCCCTCTCTTGTCAGAAATGCCTATTGGTAAAGTACAGGGTGATTAGTGAATGCTTTAGAAGTGTAACTCTGACAGGCATACTTATTAGGCCAATGGTCTTGGGGCTGAACAACAGAACCTATCCAGACAAGTGCTAATCAAATAGATTGAGCATAACATGAAACATCACTCTTTTTTTTGCTGCTTATAATTCAAAGCAGCAGGTTGATGTGAGGTGTGCAAATCATTTTTAAAACCTATGAAATACCTTCATTATAAATACATGTGATATATGTTTGGACAAAGTATATGTGATTTGCATTTACAGAACAAGTGGTTGCTACTTTGCTTTCACGGAATCATTTCACAGATAAATATAACACATAAACAATATTATCTCGTAAATGATGAATCAATGTTTAGGGAAAATCTTTAAGGTGCCCATTCACTAATAAATAGCTTTTGTGTTTTATCTTCCATTTGCAGTTCATTTTGGTGAAATATTAAGGTTTCCTGGCAAAACTACCAAACTCATGGGCTTAGTATTTCTTATTCACTTATTTTACATCTTGTTTTGGTTCTGTGTCTGCTTACAATAACAATAACAATAACAATAATGTATCCAGAGGAACGGTCTTGCACATGATAACTTGGCAGCGCAACACCAATAAGTAGAAAGTGGAAAAGTCTGAGATTAAGTGCTAAGATTGCAATGTTTACTGATATTATCATGCCCAGTACAGTGGACCCTGACACCTGTGTTCAGGAGTACGCAAATGGTTTCAAAAAGACATTTCTGCTGATTCAATTTTATTTCCATGTATATTCAATATGCCTGGTAAGTCAATAGGCACCTTTAACAGGTGTATGGCTAGAGTCTCCAGTATCAGCGCTGTGATAAAGTTGTTTCTGATCAGCACAACTGTCAGAAACAACTCTGCATATACAGTGCATTTTCCTCACAGTGACTCACAGTGCAACATGGCAAGCTGCAGTTTTCCTCCTTTCTGTTCTTACTAACTTCACAATTAAAAGAAGAGAAGCTGGGGATGGACCAAAAATTTGTAAACTCATTTATTTTGAAGATGTCCTCAAAACCTCTAGATTAGAACATACAATATGATATTCAGTAACTAGTTATTAAATCACAGATTGTTATCCAACAAAAACATGCTCCATTGCATTTTATTCCTCATATATAGGCTAATCCCAAGAGATTTGTTATGTACAAAATGATATTGTAAAGTTCACAAATACATACAAATTAACAACACTGAATGTGCTATAACATAACGTCCCATCTCATGGTATTATATTACAATCATTAGAAGAAGAAAACATAATTATAATTAGCTCTTTACTAATTGGCGTATTAGTGAATAATTGGCCTACTAGGTGATTATATATTCACAAGTGTCTGATTATTTGTTTGTCTGTACGCAAAAAAGACAACCAATTTTCACCAAACCTGGTGGAGAAATGAGGTATAGGCCTGGTAAGAACACATAACATTTTGGATCAGATCTGGAGCACCATCCACATACAGGAATTTATTAAAGGCTTTTTAAATGTTAACCGGATGACGCATGTTTAAAAAAATGTCCAAAATACTGAAAAATCCCCATCTTTAATTAACATGGGGCAAAATGTTCATCCTATGCCCACTAGGGGGAGACATTTCATTATAGACAAGCTAAGTTGTAATAATCCATTTACGACCAGGTCTAGGTTTTAATGCCTCATGACTCATTTTCGCTGGCCGTTTGTTTTAAGATGAGTTATTTTCTGAGAAAGTACTCTTGTTTGTTACGTTAAGCTACACTATATAGCCCAAAATTTGTAGACATCAGACCATCACACATCACAGTGATATGTTAAAATGCATATAAATTCCAGATTGAGTCCCTTATTTGCTGTCATAATAAGATCCACCCTTTTTGAAAGATTTTCCACTCCATTTTGGTATGTGGTTGTTGTTATTTGGCCAATCAACCACAAGAACAGGAGTGAAGACAGAAAAGTCTGGCATGGAGACCTAGGGTGCATGAGCACCCAATTCATCCCAGAGGTGTTTGATGAAGTTGAGGCTGTGACCACTCAAGTTCTTCAGGTGCAACCTTGGAAAAACATATCCTCATGGACCTCACTTTGTGCAGTGTGGCACTGTCATTCTGCATCAGGTTTGGGCCTTTCAGTTCCACTCTGTCATTCTCTCACTCATTCATTGAACCACTTAATCCTGCTAGGGCTATGGGGAGGCTGGAGCCTATGTCAGCTGACTCTGTGCAGAGACGAAGCAAATCATGTCTTTGGACTGTGGGAGGAAACGTCCTTGCTGAGCCAGGCACTCAAATCCGTGGCCTTCTTGCTGTGAGGCAGACATGCTAACCACTACACCACTGTGCCACCCCTTTCGGTTCCAGTGAAGAGAAATTGTAATGCGACAGTATACAAAGACAATTATGTGATTCTAACTTTGTGGCAACTGTTTTGGAGAAGAACCATATATGGCTGTGATGGTCAGGCATCCACAATGGTTTGATTATATACACTGTATTTCTATTGTATCTATACTGTACTTATAGCAGAAACACTCGAAAGGGTCACTTGCCATCTGTAATGGGTTTCTCTTTGTACACTTTTTTTTACTGTTGGCGTCTTTGGGTTTTCCTGAATAGAGGACACACAGGAAGCATAAGTAGTGGAGGTAATCAGAGCTGCAATCACACTTCTGTCTGCTCTCCCCAGGGTTTTGGCAGCATAATAGCTTATTTTAATGGCCACTTTCACTTCCTTCGCACAACTCGCCCTCAGAGACATTGCATAATGTTATTCAAATTCACAATCCATTGTGAAAGATAAAAGATATATTGTTCCAAAGTTATGTTCAAATAAATTGAGAAAAAAAAAACATATGCTCTCATTGACCGCAGTGTAGCAAATAAAAGACAAGAACCGCAAGATAATGTGGTAGGATAAAAAAGGGATGTAGCATGAACACAACTACTCTGAAAAAGGTAATCAGTTAAGGCTTGGAGCGTTTTCTTATGTACATGCTGGCAGGAGAAAGGGAGAATGTAAGGGTGATGGATGCAGCAGCTGGAGTGCAGGGGAGGTGAGAACTCTTGAGGAGGCTTGGGTACATATGCTGCTCTATGTTGGTGGCTGGAGAATTAGCACTGAGCTGAAGGAAATTTTGTTGATAGGAAATACAGAGAGTGTGTTTTATATTTAGTAAGAGGGCATAACAACCCATTTGACATTATATATTTGATTATACACCAATCAGCCATTAGAAATGAAAACAATCGATGGGTGAAGTGAATCACAGTGATTCAATGAGTGTGATGTATTTGGCAGCAAGTGAATAGTCAGTTCTCTACATTGATGTGCTCAAAGCAGGAAAATAAGGAAGTTTAAAGTGTGGTCATCCTTACAGCATCATTTCTGTGTAATGTAATGTGTTTCCAGAGCTTATTTTAACATAAAAAGCACTATACTGGGCAAGTATATCCCGAGGGTTACTAGAGGGGGCTGAACCAATGCAGAACAACCATCTTTCCCTGGAAGTGACATGAATTCGAGTAAACAAGCTACTAATTTCTCTTTCCTTTTACTGGTTCCTTTTGGTGAGACGCTGCTCCTGTCTGTTGTCATTCAACTTAATATGAAAGAATTTAACAGGAACAGCGTTTTAGTCATAAAAGCTTGGGCATTGTGCCAAGTATTTCTGCCTAGAAGTCATGCCGGTAGCAGGTCGGGATGAAGTGGTCTTCACAGAATACTGAACTGCCTCTGAAAGGAAACGTTTTCAGAGTACGGCCTGTGCCGATATTATGTTATGTTTCCTGCGAATTCTGCGCTTGTTGTTTGTGCAGCTGTATGCTTTGTACTCCGCCATTTTCTTGGTGACACAGATCAGTGCTTGTTGATAATGTGTTATCTTAGACTGGTGTTTGATGCATGCAGCCCTGCCAATAGACAAAACAATGAATCAGCGTCACTACCAGGGCTGGAACAGCCAGTAAAGGAGCCAGACATGTCGCTGCACATGCCTAGTAGTAGTAGTGTGGCAGCACTTGCTCATACTTTACAAGAAGCAAGTACTGACCTTGCCTGACGGAACTGGTGGTGTCATATGTGATCGTTTTAAAAAGATAGTAATACAAATTCATCACAGATACCATTTAAGGATCTAAGCAACTTTGGCAAGAGCCAAACGGTGATAGCTAGATGACCAGGTGAAAACATCTCCAAAACAGCAGGCCCTGTGAAGTGAAGTGTTAGTGCCTTCTAAAAATAGTCAAAGGAAGGACCACCAGGGAACTGGTGACAGGGGTCATGGTTACTTAAGGATCACTGACTTGTGTGGGGAGAAAAGGCTAGCCCGTCTGATCCCATCCCACAAAATAACTACTGTAATAAAATGTTTAAAAAGTTTATTCTGGCTATAATACATGGATCACACAACAAACTGTTGGCCCCTGTTCATTGCCAAAGGTCCTACAGTGGCATTGTGTGACTCAGAACTGGACCATGCAGCAATGCAAGAAGTTTACTTGGTCTGATGAATCATATTTTCTTCTGCATCGGGGGTAAGCCAAGTTTATGTATGTTGCTTCTCTTGATGAGATGGCACAAGGATGCACTACAGGAACAAGGTAAGCCAGTGAAGGCAGTGAGATCATGCAATGTGCATAGAAATGTGTTGTTTCTTCTGTCTAAGTGTTCACTTATTTACTCATGAAACTGATTCAAATGCACAAACAAGCTGGCTTCAGACGTCACACAGCAGATGAGCAGATGAACATGAATGAGAGTGCCGTTCATTATCGCGTTTATCATTTGTAAACTTAATTCACTTCAAATATGAACTTGTTTAATTCACAACACTGGCTACCAGTGTCACAAAATAGTCATGGTAATGTCCTGCATACACCCGAGGCGACTCTTGTTCTTCTTGTGGTTACACTCACACCAGCTGAAAAAGTCCTTGATGGCCTAATAGTCATTCATTCATTTTCTGAACCACTTATTCCTATTTTATTCCTAAATTAGGGTCGCGGGGAGGCTGGCGCCCATCTCAGCCGACTCTGGGCGAGGGCAGAGTGCACCCTGGACAGCTGGCCCGGCCATTGCAGTGGCCTAGCAGTGATTCCCATTAAAAGTCCTCTCTTAATTTTTCCATGTCTGTATGCACCTGTGTGAGCACCAAGGCAATTAATGAATCCAACTCCACCACAGTGTTGTTGCTAGTTATTAAAATTCCTGTCTAAATTTCTAACGGAGATATTTTGGCCATGCCCCTGCAGCAACACTGCTCCTTGATTTACTGAAGGGTTGTGTTTATGCGTGTGTGGGGTGTGGGTGTAAATATTTAATAACACCTGCAAACAGGGTCTACAGAGGACAAATAGCATACCTTTTCCATTTAGGCATGCTATTCAGGGCAGTACGAAGGGTACAAAAAAATTGTTATTGCAAATAGTTAGCACATAGTGAATAAATTATGAAGTCTGAAACTCCCCTTGGGAACACTGGAATTAATACAACTGATACAGCAATACTAGATTTGTGGAAAAAGTTTAATACAAAATGAAACTTTTTTTATTTTAATTAAAGGGTACCTGTGGTGAATTTGTATTACTAGCACTTTAAAACCATCACATATGACATCAGCGGTTCCATCAGGCAACGTAAGTCCTTGCCCTTGTCAAGTATGCGTGAGTGCTGATAGCACTACTACACAGCAAAATCCTAAGTGTTGAATTAACACCCAGAGTGTATATATAATTCCAATGTTCTCGTATATACTCTCTGGGTGTTAATTTAACACTGGGGATTTTGCTGTGTATCACTACTAGGCATGTGTAGCGACATGTTGCCTTCTTCACTGGCTGTTCCATACCTGGTAGTAATGCAAATTCATTGTTTTGTCCTAATAGCAGGGCTGCGTGCAGCAGACAACAGTCAAATCACATTATTCTGAGCTGTGTTGCCAGAAATATTGCGAAGCCCAACCTTTTAGGTCTAAAACCAGAAGCTGTTCCTATGGAATTTCTTCATAAAAAGGCTAGGGATGACAACAGACAGGAGGAACCAGTAGAAGGTAAGAGCCTTTAGTATGCAAGGAGATTTATCACCCAAAATGTTGCTTGCTGATTGTTTACTTGTACTGGACAATCCGGCCCAATGAGTTCACGTCACTTGACATTGGTTTAGCACTTGCTAGTAATCCACAGAATAAAATTGTCCAGTACCGTGCTTTTTATGGTAATTTATTTTATAATAAGCTCTGTATCACTTAAATAAATATTAGTATTAAATTACACACAAATTATGCTGTAAGGATGACCAATACCGGTGCTCTTTAATGTTTCTTGAAATTAATTATTATTACCAAAGTAAATCTGGTTTCATTGTAAAAACTCACCATATGTTTGTATAACATTCATTCATTCATTCGTCTTCTTCCGCTTGTTCCGGGGTCAGGTCGCGGAGGCAGCAAAACACAAAATATATATAACAAAACAATTGAAACATTTTAATCAACTTTATATTTCACATGTAAAGATGGATAATGAGGGTTCATTAACATTCATTCATTCATTCATTCATTTCCCGAACCACTTAATTCTACTAGTGTCATGGGGAGGCTGGAGCCTATCTCAACCATCTTTGTGCAAAGGCAGGGTACACCCTAAACTGCTTGCCACTCCGCCTCAGAGTCAACACACAATGCCATTCACACTCTCATCTAATGTGGGTTGAAAACGGCGTGCCCTGGGAGAGCATGTTAACTCCATACAGAAACGCCCTTGTTGAGCAGGGGACGTGGACCTAGGACCTTTTTACTGTGTGGCAGACAAGCTAATCACTATGCCACTGTGCTGCCAATCATTACCATAATGCACAACAAAAAAACCCCCACTAAGTTAAATGTTGTGCTGTCCACTATTTTGCATGTGATGTTATTTGCACAAGTCCAGGTTACAGTACAGGTTCTCTGTCAATCAGGTCTTGGTTGTGGTGTTATTCATACAAGAGGTTTATGCCACACCAGATCAAATCAAACCAAATCAAATTTAACTTTCTTTTTACCTTTCGTGCAAAATAACAATACACTGTGATAAGCAACTGAATGAAAACTATAACAAAAGAAGATGCACGGACTGATTAAAATGAAATAAGAAGCAACATCAAAGAGACTTAGACAGAGATATATATATATATATATATATATATATATATATATATATATATATATATATATATATACTTTGCTGTTATTATAAAACAGGACAAATCCAACTGCATCATTTCAAAACAAACTCAGGAGAAAGTATTTGTAGGTGTGTGAAGAGCCGTAATGAAAACAGAATGGATGTAGTGCTGATTCATTTCAATCACTTTCCAGCCCTCTCACTGTCATTTCGTTCAGCAGTTCTGGAGCCCATATTGATTATGTCTACTCAGAGCAAAATGAATTATGTCTGGGAAACTCCTGTGAGCTGAACTATACATATCAGGTACCTTAGGGAAATGTGAATAATGACCTCTCTTTGCAGTTCTGTTGCATAACTACTTTCCTCCCATGATGTAATGACTTTGTTCCATCCCAATGTGCTACTGAAAGCAATAAGATAGATTCCCTCGATGTCCAAACAGCCCATAAGGTGTATGAGCTGAGGTATAATCTCTCTGAGTACTCTTATTTTCGACTAGAGCATTAAGATAAGTATTGTAGAAACATTCTGTTTCACAGAAGAAAACAAATAAAGTGTGTTGGACCAGAGTAGATGGGTATTAGGATCAAAGAAAGTAATGACTGATACATCAATTACATTGCATGGATTGAGCTGAAAGAGCCTTCAAGGTGAGAGTAATTTCTTAAAACATGGAGCTCGAAAGTGCTTCCATCTGAGCTTTCATCATCCATGTGGTGAACCAAAATCCTTCAAACACACCTCTGGAAAATTCCTTCTGTACCAAGCGAGTTATTGCGGAACAGTGCTGTAGTGCTGTCATCATATCCCCTACGCCTTTAAATAAGTTACATGAAATAAGGAAAGTTTGGTATGGTGCCAGAAGCCTGGTGTTATTCCAAATTTGATGTCCTATGAGGTATTACATTGGATAAGCCAGCAAAGTCTCTCATGTCTTTAATATGCACAAGGCTCTTCTACGTGTTTGGCAAGCTGTTTACAGCTCTCATGGAGAATAGAGATGCAACACAAAATAATCAATAACACTCTGGAGAAATGGGATTCTCCTTTCTTTAGTTAAAGACAAATACATCACCATTAGCCAGTGAAGCACTTTAATTGCTGTGGCTCACCTGCATGTAAATGGCTCAGTTATTTGATTGCATCATTGTTCCTGCTGTTCATAAAAACATACAATAAATAAATGGGCACTGAATGTTCACAATGCCTCTCTGCATGATGGTGTATCACAGTAATTCATTCATTCATTCATTTGCTGAACCGCTTTATCCTACTAGGATTGAGGGGAGGCTGGAGCCTATCTCAGCCACCTCTTGGTGAAGGTCATTCAGTTGCAGGGCCAACACACACAACCATATGCGTGTGTATACTTGCCCCAGAAACGCCCTCGAAGAGCCTGGGATTTAACCCGGGACCATCTTGCTGTGAGGCAGATGTGCTAACCACTACGCCACCATACCACATGTATCAGATTCAAGTGCACATTATTTCATGGAATAGAACTTACTCACTCATTTGCTGAACCACTTAATTCTACCAGGGTCGCTGGAAGGTTGTGACTATCTCAGCCGACACTGCGCGAAGGCAGGGTGCACCCTGAACAGCTTGCCAGATCACAGGGCAACACACAAACATTCAGACAACTGCTCACACCTAGGGGCAATTTAGCGCAGCCAATTATCCTAATGTGCATGTCTTTGGACTGTGAGAGGAAACCATATTACCCAGAGGAAACTCATACAAGTATGGGGAGAACGTACAAACTCCACACAGCAATGCCTGAGAGGACCTGAACCCAGGATCTTCTTGCAGTGAAGTTGATGTGCTAACCACTACACCACCATGCCACCTGTATCAGATTCAAGTCCACATCATTTCATAGAATATGTCTTTTTATTTTATAAGGAGGCACTTTCATTCTGCTTTCATTCCGTCTCTGGTCCAGAGTTAGATGTATACTGGGGAAAGAAAGAAAGAAGAAACCACTTCAAGGCAGGTCTTCTGTGTGGTCATTAAAAAAAGGGCCATGCACTCTGGCTGTCCTACTTTGTGGCAACGACCTGGCAATTTCCTGGAACTAAATTCCCGTGAGTCTGCTGGACATGAGCACATCACCCACTTATTGACCCTTATTAAATAATATCCCGCTGGGGCACAGGCCGACCTCAAGGCTTTTTTTTGGATCATGCAGGGCAACTAGGAAATGACATGGTTTGAAATGACACACTTTCCACAGATGCTCAATCTTTTTTTTCTACAGAATGACAAGAAAGCCTGATGAAATACTTATTTTAATCCCTGGTAAGGTATAATTCCTTACTGCCTGAAGTCTTCTAAATGCAGACCAAACTACATGTTTGTCACTTTCTGCTGAGACTTTTAGTGCTAATTGAGTACTACAGCCTTTTTAAATCATGACCTTTTTCCTACGCCTACTATTTGAGTAATTTTTATTTTAGAGCTGCCATAGCTGTGCTAGAGCGCCGGAATAAAAATAGTGACCCTTCCAAATACATGCAGTCTAATTTAGTCATTGTCACAGTTCTTTCTTATTATCTGCTTTTTCACTGCTTGAGTGCTGCATGTGACTTATGTCATAGTAGCTATGTTTCCATGTATCCTAATTATCCTGCTATAATCTCATCTCACTGCCTGCTCTATGAGGATTAAAGAAACAATTAAAGTACCAACCCCAGTTGGACTGGATAATAAATAAAACTGTATTTAGACAAAGTAGTAGGATATTTTTGAATATACAAGAATAAGGATACTAACCATGCAAGCCGTTGTATCTAATTACTTTTGCTATTATCTCTGTGAATGCTCTGCACATGTCTGTTAAAGTCATGGAGCATTGGGGGCAAATAACAGTTCTGTGAAGATGCATATAGTGTGAATATTAACTGGGATTTTTGGTTGATTGTTAAATTTAGGACAGTAGCCAATTAAATTCATGTGTGGCAAGGCACAGTACTGTAGTGGTTAGCGCAACTGCCTCACAGGAAGAAGGTCCTGGGTCTGGCGAGGGCATTTCTGTGTGGAGTTCACATGTTCTCCCTGTACTTGTGTGGGTTTCCTCCAGGTACTCCTGTTTCCTCCCACAGTCCAAATACATGCACTAACTGGCTGTTCCAAATTGCCCCTAGGTGTGACTGTGAGTGAATGGTTGTAAGTATATTTGCTCTGTGATGGACTGGTGAGTTGTTCAGAGTGTACCCCGCCTTTCCCCAGAATCGGCTGAGACAGGCACCAACCTCCATTCAACACTAGTAAAATTAAGTGGTTCATTAAGTGAATGAATGAATGAATGTGCACAAAAACAATGTTACTCTAAAATAAAAATTTGAATGGAATATATATCATAAATACAGGATCAACTTTTATATAAATCAAATGGTCACTAACTGCATGTGTTTTATATTTATATATGCTAATGTCTGCTGCAATCTTATACATCTAGATAGTTTGGTATGACTTTGGATTTTTTTGAAAAACACATGCCAAAAGGTTTCAGCCCCTTTTACACATGACAAGCATGCAGAGGAGGCTTTAATAATAAATAAAACTTATCTTTGTTAATGACATCTACAACACTGCAGACATTTTCACTCCAATATCAGAATCAAAAGTTATACCTCAAAGCCATTTTGCAGTTAAAAATAAATAAATAAACAAATAAATAAATAAATATCTAAACAAATAAATAAATCATTCTAAACTTGAGTCTATATAAAACGTGCTTTAATTTTCTCTTGGATGCTAGAACATCATTTCATGTCCAGAGTGCACCAACCGTAAGCCAACACCCTCACATTCCCACATTGCCTCTTTGCCTTTGAAGTAGAGCTTCAGACTTTGGATGCAGTGGATATCTCTGAAATGTGAGGTAGAAAAAGGCCAATCCTGACATTGTGAATTCATCTGCAGTACATGCTCTGATCTGGCACTGTTCTTGCAGAGGCAGATGGTTCCCCCCTCACTCATGTCAGTTTCACAGAGCCGTGTCAATCCTGAGAGGCTGTCGGCACGAAACCACTCAACAGCTCTCTGCCAGTCTTACTGGTCCTGCAACAGTAAGTTTATCCACTTACTGAACACTCTACAGGTTACAATCTGGCATACAATGTCCCATGGTGACTGTTTGGTGAACAGGCTTGGCTTGCCATGTCTATAGTGGTGGGTGTCTGTCTGTGGATGGCGAGGCTTTAAGCCAGTACAAATGCTTTGCTGCTCCCTCCAGCTACCCCGCTGTGCAGAGACAGGCTAATGAAGGCTATTCCTGAACACCTTTCCATATTAATGTCGTGCAACGATTTCAGCTTATGAGTGAGTGAATTAAGTGAATTAAGTATGGGTTATTTACACTCAAAACTACTGACCATCCATACTCTGTAAATTAGGGGCTTTTTAGATTTTAATATTTACTACTTATGAATCTGACCTTGAATAACTTGAATTAACTTTCAGGAAGTTCATTATCTGTGTAAACACAAGGTCCTTGCTATCTGCGAGGAAAGGTGTGAATTTTTGATTGAAGTTCTAACAAAAGGCATGTAACTGGAAAAAGATTTAATCTCTTCCCAAAATACATACAGACCCTACAATTTAATTTGTCTTACCACAGTGCTACTGGCTGTTGGGAAAGGTGTTGATTAATAACTGTCAGCTCTGACAGCTGCAAGGCAATCCATTTATGTAAATTTCTATTAATAGGGTCATTCCAATATGTTATTGCCCTGTCAATATGATCTATATTACCAGTACATATAGTGGCTTGTATGGCAGAAGTTATACATAAACATATACCATATGGTTGCTATCAGGCAGAAATCTTCTATCTTCATATTTAGTCATTTACCAATAATTTTTTTGTTGTTTTTTGCAAAAATCAACACTAAAAAACAACAATTCTTGCAACTGTATTGGATCCTTGAACTGTCACTAAAACCTCCAACCCCGCTTGGTTTGTCTTCTTTAAGAAGTACAGTAAAGTCTCGTTAATATTTGCATGTTGGGGTCCAATGCACCTCAGTGCACCTCATTGCATATTAAGTGAGATCACATTTTGACATTTTTGCTAACATTTTATATATTTATCTAATATGCTGCTGGGAAACAAGCTTGAGTGTGGGCGTGAACGCTGCCATGGATCAAAGCAGAATGCTCATATTGCACTAATATGGTCCATTCCAGTCAAAATATTGGTAAATTTCAGTGAAAAATGACAAAAAAATTGTTTATTGGTCATCGCGTGTTACAAATTTTTGGTCCAAGTGGTGGGCGCATACTAAGGGGAAACACATTTACAGGAAGCGCATATTAACAAGATTCTACTGTAATAAGGTTAATATTATAGACTGTTGTTCACTTGTTAAGAAGTGCACATGCACACACATGCGTGACACACACACACACACACACACACACACACACACACACACACACACACACACACACACACTGTTAATACATTTGTAGACACACAGTTAATTAACTGTCAGACTATTAGGTAGAACATTCTTGTAAATGTTGTACGTTTTCGTCAATAGATTATGGGGTGATGTGGTTAGGTTTATTTAAAGTTTTTTCAGTAAAGCCCTAATGTAATTTTATACAGTCTTCATGTAGATGGCAGTATGGAGACAGACTAGTTGATACTTTTACTCTCACTCACTCATTTGCCAAACTGCATAATCTTCTAGGGTCGTGTGAATGCTGGAGCCTGGGCAAAGGTTCAGGGTACACCCTGAACAGCTCACCAGACCATCACAGGGCCTACCCACACACAACCATCCACACTCACCCTCACACCTAGGGGCAATCTGGAACTGGTCATGGCATTTCGGGCTTCAGTTTCTGTTCATGACACAATCTTTTATAACAAGACGTTTCGGCTAGAGGTATTAAACAACAGGAACAAACTGGGTTCACACATAGCTAAAATAAATCTTGTAATCTTTGAGTTTATGAAAAGGGCAGCACAGTGGCATAGTGGTTAACAAGTAAGAAGGTCCTGGGTAAAGTAAAGCACTCAGTAAGGGGGTTTCTGAGTGTAGTTTGCATGTTCTCCCTGTGCTTGTGTTGGTTTCCTCTGGGCTCACTGGTTTCCTCCCACTGCCCAAAGAAAAGCACATTAGACTAATAGGCTGTTCCAAATTGCCGCTAGGTGTGACTGTGAATGGTTGTGTGTATGTTGGCCCTTGATGGACTGGTGAGCTGTTCAGGGTGTGTACCCCACCTTTGTCCAGACTTGGCTGAGATAGGCTCCGGCTTCCCTGCGGCTCTACTAGGACTGAGCAGTTTGGCAAACAAATGAATGCTTGAATAATGCAGTGCATTAAATGGGGCAGTTTTGATCAATGACGAATAAAACACGCATATCCACATGTGCTGGACAAAAATCATGACACATGCAAAAATACAAACATGTATGAAGACATAAAACATGCACTGTGGCCTCACAGCATGAGGACTCACGGTCAGAATCTCAGCCAAAGACCTTTCGGTGTGGAGTTTGCATGCTCTCCCTGTGCTTGCATAACTTTCCTCTGGGTACACCGGTTTCCTCCCACATTCCAAAGACATACACGTTATGTCCGCTGGTTACTCTAAACTGTGTATCTGTGTTAGTTATACAATAGAGAGGTGACCTGTTAGTGGTGTACACCCTTTTTTTTGCCTGAAGTCAGCTACAATTGGGTCCACATTTACTATTAAGACACTTTAAATATATTTTTATCTAATGTTTAGATCTATTTATATAGCTCTAGCCCAACAGTGGCATCTTGGTGGTACTGGGACTTGAACCCCTAAGATTCTGAGAAGTAAGCCAGATTGTTTAACAGTGAAGCACTGCCCTATATCTTTACTTTTCCCATGGGCTTGATGGATAACTGGTAAGTAGATGGATGATTTTAACTCTGTATTTGAGAGAGAGGGGGAGAGAGATAGAGATAGATGAGGATGATGGTGAATTTTATTCTTATTAACTGGAGAAGCTGGTAAGGTAATGACTGTATAATGTACTGTATACATACTATAATATAAATAATGGTAGTAACTAACTTGTTTTAGGGATGTTCCATAACATTTTGTATAATTATCAACTGATAAAATTCATAACATATCGTTCTTTAATAAAAGTATTAGCACTGGCAAATCCTCAAAGAGGAGACATGATGCTTTTTTTTTGACTCGTAAACATTAAATCAGTGTTAAATAGCTGTCTTAGACGATGCCAGAGTGTCAAATAGTGAGGTTAATGCATGTTTAAGTTTTCCCTCTGGGTTGTTTGAACTATGCCCTCCACTCCCATGCACAGTGGTATCTCAGTCCGCCTGCCAGTGCACTAAGCATGGAGCTCTCAGTTGACGTGTCACAGCAGAGTAGGCACAAAGAGTAGAAAGACCATAACTGGGAGGCGGAAGACATCCAGGCTGTCCAACACACGCACTCAAAAAAGCAGCTTCCTAAAGAGCTGTGAGAGGTTTTTTAAAAATTTTTTTTATTAGGAATCATAATTTGGTGCTCCACTGCTGCCTAAAATGAAAAATAAAGGTATTAAAATGGGTGTAATATCTGACCTTTAATGTATACACAAAATTAACCATGTTGAAACATTCTCTTTTTAGAAAAATTACACTGTGGGCCATTAGGAGATAATTGACACTTTGCTGATGATTATTTTCCTTTTCCTACAAAGCAAACAGGAACAGCATTCCCCCTATTGTTTTTTTTTTTTTTTCGTTTCTCGAAAGCATGTTTTAATATCTCCATGTGAATATGTAGATCCTTGTAAGTGACACATATCAAAAGAAGACAACGAAACAATTTGGGATTATTAAAGTATTATCTCAGTGGGGATTCTGTGTAGACTCTGGAGATTTGTTTCAGCAGTGGGAGGCAGTAAGTGAGAAAAAAAATGCTCCCTCAAACCTGTCATTTAGATTCCTTAACTCTAGATGACAAGAAGTTGCTACTGATGGATGAGAAGGAATCACTGCTGTGGACGTTACAAATAGCATTTCATGAAGTCTCTTTCTGAAGCTATCACAGTACTGAGTTTCTTCCTGGAACATTTAACACAGGTGGAGCCGTCTTGGCCATGACTCCGTGCACAACATTTAAAATAACTTTAGATTGTTAAATTTGTGCATGTGAAGCCATCTACATTCCAGACCAATCATTACCATGATTCAAATCCAAATATTGACACAACCATTTATTTTGTATCCTGCAGTCATATTGATTTGGATGTTTAATTTTGGATGATTCATATTTTTGGGTAGGTTTGATTGATTCTTGATGAATGTAACCTACTTGCATGGCTATAAGTTCTCACTGGAAAAGTTCAGAAGCAGCATTTTGCGAGTTGTTTACAGAGCAAGTTTCCCTTTTTGCTGCGTCTTTCGTGCCCCCTCGATATCACTATGTTCTTGTGTTCATTTCCAGCCAAAAGCATTCTTCATCCATTCATTCATTTATTCATTCATCTTCTGAACCACTTATTCCTACTTAGGGTCGCGGGGAGGCTGGCGCCCATCTCAGCCCGCTCGGGGCGAGGGCGGGGTACACCCTGGACAGCTTGCCAGGCCATCGCAGGGCCATTCATCCATTTTAAACCTTTTAAATAGATTATGCTCCTTACTGTATTTTGTTAAACTGCTTATGCTCTTTTAAGTCTTATTCATATGGCAAATCACTGCACTCATTCATTCATTCATTCATTTTCTAAGTCGCTTAATCCTAATTAGGGTTGCGGAGAGGCTGGCGCCCATCTCAGCTGACATTGGCCTAGGGCGGGGCACACCTTGGACAGCTCACTAGGACAATCGCAACACACATACAACCAATTACACTCCCACTCACACCTAGGGATGATTTGAAACAGCCAATAAGCCTACTGTGCATGTTTATGGACAGTTGGAGGAATCTCTAGTACCTGGAGGAAACCCACACAAGCACCCAAAAATGAGCAAAATGATGCGGCATTGTAGTGCAGTGGTAAACACGACCTCACAGCAAGAAGCGGATGTGCTAACCACTGCACCACCATGCCGCCTCATTTCGTGCATAAATCAGATAACCAACAAAGAAACAAAATTATGTGACAATATAATGAGAAAATCTATTCATTATCTTTACCATTTTGTGGGGAAAGCTAAAGCCAATCTCAGCTGAGTTCAGATTAGGGGCGGGGTATACCCTAAACAGGGCATTAGTCTATTGTAGGGCTAGCACATACATAAAACATCCAATGACACCCACATTCACATCTATGGGCAATTTAGAGGGACGGCTGACTAAATGCTCATGTCTTTGGACTGTGGGAGGAAACTTGATTACCCGAAGGAAACCCACACGAGCACAGGGAGACGATGCGAACTTCATACAGGAAAGCCCTTGGCCAAGATTCGAAACCAACGAAGCAATAGGGGTCTGGGTTTAAGCCCTGTGCCTGGTGAGGGCATTTCTGTGTGGAGTTTGCTTGTTTTCCCATGCCTGCTACTATGGTTTTCTCTCACAGTCCAGTCATGACAGTCTCACAGTCAAGACATGAACATTAGACCAATTGACTGCTTCAAACTGCTCCAATGTATGAATGAGAATGGTTGTGTGTGTGTGTGTGTGTGTGTGTGTGTGTGTGTGTGTGTGTGTGTGTGTGTGTTGGTCCTGCGATGGTTTGGCAAGCTGTTCGTGCATACCCTGCCTTCACCTGAAGTTGGCTGGGATGGGCCCCAGCCTCTATGACCCTAACAAAGGATAAAATGGTTCAGAAACTAAGATGACAAAATGAGTAAAAGTGTCAGAAAATAGGTATAATAATGTTATTAATGGAACAGAGTTACACTATTAAAGTCATCAGGGCTTAGTAGATAAAAATAGACATTACGTGACTGAATCTTGTATGCATGAAATAAGACTTTGTGGATAAAATAAATGAAATGTAAAAACAGTTATTGAATGAACAAACAGAGATGATCTGTATAGTTTTTCAATGGGGTCAATGCAGTGTAGGATGGCATTTTTGCGGATTGTGAGATGAAAGGAAATCGTCAGTGGAGAATGATTGAACAGATGTGATGTTACATTCTGGGACATGCAGTCTTCATGCCATGCATATTGCCATGCATATTGCTAGACTCAAAACATTGCCTGGTGTGGTCCTAAAAACATATTGGTTTTTTTTTTTATGGTTTTATAGTCTACTATTATTTTTTAATTATGCCTTCGTTAAACTATACAAACAGAAAGATACCAGGATGCAGGAAATTGTTCCATGTGTAAGCAGCGTCTTTGTATCTTTGTACAATTTATACACACATGTATTTATGTTTATTATTTCGTGACTGTGTTAATATAAAAATTTAGATTGTGATTGACATGTATGTGATATTTAGATGTTATTATTTTAAACTATCTGGATATTGAAACAAGTGGATCTGTATCATATACATTATGTGTAAGTTTTTGCATACAAACAGTAATTATGTACTTTCTAAATTACATTAGAAAATTATCTGTAGACCTATTGCATAGAAAGAATTTATGTACATGTATTATATTTGTAATCTGAATGGCCTATTATATAGAGAAATCTTGTATGTTTTTGTATTTGTAAATTCATATTCCATATTTTTTGTAGGCCTACTATATAGAGATGAATTATATTATATTTGTGAATGTTCTATATGATCTTAAAAACTAAATAAAGTAATTATTTGGTCAGTATGTATATATTAACCATTCGTTGCACTTTGCTGTGTTTAAGGTACTAAATAAATTGATGATAAAAAACTTGAACTGGTTTTATTATTTTTTATTAATATAGGCTTAAACTATATTTGATTTTTCTTTGGTACTATAGACTTAAACTACATTAGACGTGTTGTGGTTAAGAATGGTTTTGCAAGATATTCCGATATAAAACTTTTTATACAGTGCTATACACGCGACATATACATATATATATATATATATATATATATATATATATATATATATATATA
>JAOUQZ010000051.1:8780547-8797097 GCA_028564935.1 Neosilurus hyrtlii | reverse complement strand
ACACACACACACACACACACACACACACACACACACACATATATATATATATATATATATATATATATATATACTGTTAAATTGTTCTAGATTTACAATATGTGTTATTCATGGCATCTGATCTTTAAACTAATTTAGTATAATATAAAAGATCAGCAAAACAGAGCCTTAACCACTGAGCAACCACTGCCCCTTCACCAGCAACCACTGCAATAAAATTCTCACTGTAACAGGAGAGATAAGTCTTTGACATCTGTGGAGAGAAATTCGGGCCAAGTCTCCACGACAAAATTGTTTTAAATCCGACACTTTATAGGGTTTTGGACTATGCACTGTTATTTTCAGGTTCCGCCACAACATTTCAATGGATCTTTAATGAGATCCCTCCAAAATTTTATTTGCTAATCAGAGGTGGACTTACTCTTTTGCTTTGGATCTTTTTCCAAATATTTTTCTATCTTTTGGTAGAGAACTGAATTCATCCTTTCCTCAATTATTGAAAGCCACCAAGGCACAGAAGCAGCAAAGTATCCCCACACCCTCACACTACCACCACCATATTTGACTGTGGGCATGGTGCTCTTATTGTGTAAAGCTGTGTCATCTTAAAGCCAGATGCAGTGAGACTAATGTCTTCCACAAATTCCAACTTTGACTCATCACATTGGCATCACATCAGGTCTGCAACTCATTAAATGTTGTTCTGGTTTCCTCTGTGACTTCTTGGATGTCTTCTTGCAGTAATTTTGTGAGGGCAGATTTACCACTACTCCATGTTTTCTCCATTTGGAGATGATTGCAGTCACAGTTCTTTGTTGGAGTCCCAGAGTTTGAAAGATTGATTTGTAACCCTTTCTTTAAATCAAGGCATAGTGTGTTGTTTGCTGAGATCTTTTAGGGAACTTCTCAATGCTGGGAACTTTGTATTTAAGTGATGTCTATCTTAAACACGGCTGGCCTCAATCACTCTTGGGCATCTAATTTATCAGTTACCTTTATCAGTTACATTTCTTTTAAGTGACCAAGGGTAAATTACTAAATCAAAAAAATATTTTGTTTACTCGGGTTGTTTGGAGATCAGAAATAAGTGTGTTATGAATACAGAAAAATGGAGGTAATCGGTAAGGGCAAAATCTCTTTCAAGGCGCTCTGCCTCTGAATACTATGTATTTCCAACATTCTCTTGCTTTTTCTTTTTGACTTTTTGAACTGATAATGTATTAGTCAGAGTGAAACATACTTTCCCCATGACTTGTCCTGTTTGAATTTTTTTACCCAGATGCTCTGCACAATGATAAGTTCACTCATGAGTGTTTTGAGTGCTGGTTCTTCACTTTGTGAACATTATCTTACATTTATGGCTGTTTTGGTTCCTATACTAACATTCCTGAGCTGTTTTGATTCCTAACAGCCTAATAAAACTGCGGCATCAGTCATCACATAACACAGGTGAGAAGAGCCAAAGGACATGAGGCTGGAATAGTTGGATGGGTGACAGTTCTTCTTGGATGGACCTTAAAGAGGTTTCTGAGAGATAACGGAGAGATAAACTGAAATGCTAGAACTGAAGTAAAAGCAATAATGTTTCTGTTCTACAAATAAAAAAAAACAGGATTATATTTGCATTTAATTCAAAGGACTGGGGAATAAGACTAATCCTCTGTGCAGGTTCATCCCATGGTATTTTGTGAGTTATAAAGGGGAAAGAAAATATTTTGAGAAATGGAAGAAGGTATGAAAAAGTATTTAGATTTAGGAAGTTTCTTTTTATAGGCAGGAAACACATTGCTGAAATTGCTGATTTAAGCCTTTAATTGCCAGAAGAAACTTTTGATCCTTCACAGTTTCATTAGTGAGGTCTGGGGACCATCAGGGGTTCTTGAAGCATAGCGAGGTGGAGCCATGATTTTATGGAATGATGTAATCTAATGTATTGAATAATGGGCGTAAATCTTTAATACTTGGATCATTTTCATTAAACACACTTTTCTTAACACTTAAAGGGTCTCTGGCTGCACAATGTGTCAGTTTGATTATGCTGCCACTTTGGCATGCCATCATTTCAACAAACTTATGCATTGTTTCATTTATTAATATTGAATTGGACAGTTCTTAATCCAGTTCCAGTCATTTCAGCAATCTTCTTAGTTGTTTTCTCTGCATGATGTAAGCCAATAATTTGACTCAACAAAAAACACAATAACATGTTTTCCAAGGTTACAGGATAAGCCCTCTGACATAGTTGGTTAAGAAATGAGAAGCTACTCACTGCATCAGTTAGGGTTAAAGAATTGTTGCCAGCTGAAACCCTGCACAATCACTGCAGCAGTAATCCCATCGAAAGCTCCAAAGTATTTCCTGATTTGTTTATTTATCCAAATGACAACATTCTTTTGGCCTTGAGTTTGCTTTGGTAACTGATCAGAGTAGAAACTATAAGTAGTGTATGAGGGGAGACAAGTATTGTATTCATTTGGTCAGGAACATTGTTTTAAAAATTGTTTTACTTTTAATATTTTTCACACTGAAAAAAGGAGCAGATTGACATCTCTAGGCTCACATGAAGCCAAACAGGGGGAAGATAGTTTGACTTCTTTCTTTACATTTTTTCTCAAGCATAATCTTTTATGAAATTCCATTAAACCCTATCAAGTTTTGTTTTATGACCATGACACGATCCATGAACACCACTAAAATACAGTCAGTGTGTTTGAGGTCAAGTAGCATTTTTGAGAGACGTTGAGGATAAAATCAAAAAGAGAAAAGGAGAGAGGGAGAGAGAGGGAGGGGGAGAGAGAGAGAGAGAGAGAGAGAGGGAGAGACAAACACATTGTGGAGGAGGTGTAGTGAATTGACAGGATCAGATTTCTGTGGTAATGGCTGGGCGGGTCAGTGATTAAACTGCTCTCACAAACACATTCCAGAGCTGAGGCACAGCGCATCTGGTGTGCAAGTGCAGACAGGAGCAGAGCCAACCGTTTCCTCTGAGCATCTCTCTCTTGCTCTCTGTTTAACAGCATGCTGGGACCTGGAGGCTTGCTGTAGGGCTTTGAGGTAGCATCTGTGCTCTGTAGAGACTTGATTGTATTAAATCTTTCCCTGGGATCAGAGGCCAAAGGTTTGGCTTTGGTGCTCTACAAGTGATTTTCTTGCCCCTCGTCTAGAAAACGTGCTCACCACTGATTAGATTTTTTGCCTTGTTCGCTTTACTTTGGAGACTAATTTTTGTCAGGGGTCCCTTGTGCTGATTTGCACTTATTTATTATTTTTTTTAATGACAATACTTACTATATGCCATTGCGTTATCACAGTGATATGTGAAGAAAGGTCTAGTCAACACCAGCAGTATTCTGCCTTAAGGCAGCTGTCAGATCCACAGGTACTCAGCTGTCATCAGCTACTCAGACACTAATCTTCTTTTTTTTTTTGACTGACAAACAAAAGAGATAAAAGAACCTGTTATTTTATTGTCTAAAGCATATCTCTGTAGGTTTAACACATCTTGCTTTTGGTTGATTTGCTCTCCCAGATTCACCTTTTATTAAAGTGTATTAAACTGCATTCATTTAATCTAAATACTGTTGCACATTTGCTAAGTTGCAGCAGAACCTCTGGAACCGCACCATGATCTTTTCATTTCTTTGTTTCTTTGGCTAAATCTCTTACAGCTGTGGAGCCGATTGGTGCCTGAGACATTCTGTTCCCCCTCTATCCTATTGATTCCTCATTCAGTACAAGTCCATCTACTCTTCACCATGACTTTCGTTCTCATTGATTGTAGTGTGTGTGTTTGTGTGTGTCTGTGTTGTGTGTGTTTGTGTATCTGTGATAAAGTGTATGTTTTACTTCCTTAAACTTTAACCATAAGGCCTGTGCTTGCTGTTGAAGTACCTATTAGTGTATCTACTGCTCATGCCCAGAAGGGGCATCTGGATTTAGTTTGTGGAATGAGTCATGAATAAATTGGTCGATAAACCCTATGGAATGTGTGATAAAAACATTGCTGTGTTCTTAATTAACCTAACGTCAGAAGTCTGCAAGGTTGTTTTTTTTCTCCTATAGGTTTTAATCAGCAGGGCTCTGCCTCTACACCATGTGGATTTTACTGAAACAACAATTAAATTCAGTCTAAATTTATGTATATTTCCAGTGGGCTTAACATTCTTACCCCTAAATTCTGGCTTATTCTTTAATTACACAATTTAACACATCCTAATACCCAATATTCAGAAACTTGGGAATATAGTAAAGGTATGTAGTTATAAGAGATACATGTGAGTGTGGATCAGAGGTATTTGTATAGTTTTTATAGTATAGTATTTTTAGTTTTTTTTTAAATCATTGATTAACTTTGATTTTTAATTCATTGATTTTTTTTTATTTGGTTTTAGTGCTAGTTTTACGTTTTAACTATTTTGCACATTACTGCCCCATCTTCATCTTTAGAGTGGTATAGCAACCAAAGCACAAATTGAAAGTGGAAATCTAAACAAAAATCAAATAAAAACAACTGATTTTACTATTTTATCTCAATACTATTTCCTCTCAAGGTTTCTTCCTTGTGTCTTCTGGTGGAGTTTTCCCTTTCCACCACTACTGTGGGCTTACTCATTGGGAATTTGTAAGGTTCTTAGAAGAAATGTAAAAATTCTTTATCAAATTTAAATTTGATAAAGAAATAATATAAAATTGAATTGAATTGAGTTGAATTGTTTTGTTTAGTTCACGTCTCAGGGTTCACTGTAGGATTTCCCATATGATGGCCAGACCACTTACCTATTGCTCTACCATGCGCCAGCTTCCTTATGCATCTGTCTCTTTGTCCCTCTGTCTTTCTTTTTGTCACAATGTCCTGCCAGAGTGTCCCGTATCCCACTCTATGATGTCACTGAGAGGGGCGCTATGACCTTGACACATCCCACCCGCAAAGATTAACGCACTGCATCTAGTTTCATTTTGTTTTTGATTTTTTTAATTGACATTGTTATTTCTATTCCAGTTAATGAAATTATCTTTCACTGTTGGTTTTGGTCCTAGTCTTAGTTTTCCTTAACTATATTAACCCTGGTCTGGACCCAACACTGGAGTAAGGTTTCTCCAGCATGCAGTCACATTTAGCCAGAGGTAGATTTCGCAAAACAACCCTTACCTAAATCTACCTCAGGCAAATGACAAGGTGACGTACGTAAAGATTTAATTCTGAAGGACTAAATTCATTGTTCACAGCACTATAGAATGAGGAATTCCAGTAACCTAATAGTCTGCAGAACAGCACAGTGAAATGTGAAGCTGAGTGGAATAAACAGCTGTACATTTGACTTTTTCTGTGTGACAGGACTGACATGGTATTATAATCATTGTAACTGCAATCACTACTCCACTTCCCCCTTCCTCCAAACGAAACTGTGTAACCCCCAAACTATCCCTGAGGAATGTTTCAGTCGTTCAAAATGGGGGAAGGGGGGGTACATTCGGCCTTTTAATCAAAACTGCATTTTTTTCCTGGAAATGTGCAGTCATTGCTGATTGAATGCACATGGATTCAAATAGAGTTAGTTTATAGGCCAGGCTCTGAAAATGACCTCAAACTGTAGAGAGGATGATAAAATCATATGTGCTCCAAAATGTCAGGAGGGAGTGTAATTGTGTGTACATGACTGGAGACTCTAGGGATCCGCGTCACGCACACAGTCGAAGAGTAGCGTCATCTCTGCTCTGCGCTTCTCTCCCAGTGGGGTAGAAAGGACAGCATTCTCACATGCAGCTCTGTGGTGCTTAAAGCTGGATTTAACATTTCACAGTGATTCAGTCCAGCTGACTGTCATCTTTGCAGGCCCTCATCTCAATCAGCATTGCTATCTCCTGTGACACAGCCTGTTTCGTGCTTATTAAAGTGTAATCACAGACCTGTATTTCCACACAAGAATCTGCCTGCACAGTCATTCAGCTCACATTTTTTCCTTCCATTAAATGCAGCCTGAGATGAATTGAGCATTTTTAGGTAAGTGAAAGTGAAGGTCTTTGCACATCTCATTTTACCCGTTTTGAAGGTTCAGGAAGTGCAAACCTCCAGGGATTGTATTGCAGAGACCTGAGGATAATATACCCCTGTTTTGTCCCATGTCAGATGATGGATGAATCTAGTGGCTTTCTGGATCAAACTGGATAGGGCCAGACAGAGCGTGTGAATGGGAGGATGTTTCTGAAGACTGCGGTATCTGTGGTCACAGAGAGTGGATTCACAATGGCCCTCTCTGAGCCGCGGGCCCCGTAACTCCAGCTGAGGACATGCTGTTCTCGGCCCTACAAATGCTGGGAGGATGAGTAGCTGCGAGGCTGCGGCCGTGACTGGATGTCATTTCTGCTTTTTCTCCCTTTTCAGACTGCAATTATGGCTAATTTTAGAGGCTCTGAGTAACAGGCAAAAGGGTGAAATGTCCAGAGTGCACATTTTAAGCTCTGACTAAATGTTGGTCATATACGCAACCACAAATTTACAGATCACTCACTTTTTTTTTGTATCTTCTTTTTTCCATAATAGATGGAACACAATTCTTTCATTAGCAACACACGCACTTTAAAGTGAGAAATGACTGTTGCTCTGCTGATGACGAGCTTGTGCAATTTATAAATACTGAGCTTTATATGGCTCAGCCAGTTTCCCTTTTAAAAGCTGAAAATGTGTGCAGTGATGCAAGGATTTTGGGTTGCATGGTCCAAAAGCAAGAGCCATGCTGCTTCAGTGAAAATAGTTCTGATGAACAGTTCAAGATTCCCATGGTTGTGGTTTATTTTCATAGGGAAGTACTGACAAAGTAGTACTTGGAAAACGAAGTGGAAAGGGGGAGGTGGAAAAAGCAATTCTAGAAGCAGACCACTTGGACAGTGTTGTCACTGCATGTTCTAACACTTGCCTTTGTCACCTCCCTTCACTTAGCTGTTTGTCATTTGAAGGCGTTCATTGTATAAGTTTGATATACTGTGGAGAGAGACAGATCATGCTACATGCATGGTCTTGGCCTACAGGCAGGGCTGATAAGTGTATGCTTTTTGATTGCCATGCCTTTTTTGCACTCTCTTAATATATGAGGACTTTGTGAAAGAAGGTCAGAAGCTATCCAATTGACCCCACCCCCTACATCTTCTTTTCATCAACCGAGTTCCATAAATATTGACTTTGGCATGACCTGGGAGAATCTTGGCTTAGAATAGGCAGGAAAAGGTCTCCCCCTCCCTTTTCTCTCTCTTCTAAACTCCAGGAGAAGATTAAACAAGCATCCTGTATTTGCCTCCTTTTCTGTGACGACAAAGGCCAGAGATTGTGAGAGAAACAGCGGCAAGACGGCGCACAGATGTGTAAACACAAGGCTCATGGGAATGGGTGTGTCGGCGTGTGCCGATATTCCCCCTAGGGAGACTTCCCTCCCTCGGCGCTCTGATCATGTTCAGGTGTGCACAAGCCTCTGGCTACCTATTAACTTCTCCACAAGAGGACACAGCACTAAGTTTGAGCTAAAGCATCCACTACTGAGGCCCTCAACAACTGTTTTATGCTAGAGTTTAACTCTTAAAGTGTAAAGCACTCTTGACATATATAATACATCTCTGATGAAGATCAAACAACTTTGTACAAAGCTGGCCTTAAAACGTAAAGGAGATATTGTTGTGATTCCAGCTCTAAGTTGTAACGTTGCACGTAATGTTACTCCACAACATCACAACCGAGTTTTAAAATGAACACCTTTTAATCCCTGGTATAAAAATGTATAGCCTTCTCTGTTGTCCAGGGATTTGTAATAGATCTAGTAGGGAGAATTTCATTTTTATTTTATTTTCCCTACCCCATATCCTTTAGTATGGTCATAGGGAGGCTGAAGCCCATCCCAGCCAATTCTGGGCAAAGGTAGGGTACACTCTGAACAGCACAGGGCCGACACACACAACCATAGACATTCGCAACAGGTTTCAAGTTAGACTAATGTGCATGCAAGTCTTTGGACTGTGGGAGGAAACCAGGACACCTGGAGGAAACCCATGCAAGCATGGGGAAACCATGCAAACTTCTCACAGAAATGCCCTCACTGGGAACGGAGTTCGAACCCAAGACCTTCTCGTCATACCGCCAGTATGGAGAATTTGTCCATCTTTTAATTCGTAATCGCAATTTGTAGCAAGTAGTGGTAATGTAAAGAGAAATTCCATGTAGTCACTGTTAAAGCTCAACAAACTGGACCTTGAGGTGTCAAACATGCCCTGAAGCGTTTTCCGTTCCGAAGTTTATACTTTTCCCTTCTCAACCTTTCTCAGTTTAATTTGAAACACCCTCACTCTTCTTTTTTTTTTTTTTTTTTTTTTTTTTTAACGTCTGCTAATTACATCACAAGACATGTTGTGATAGATGTCAAACATTTTCATCACAACCAGCTGGAAAGCAGTTGCTGAAATGACCTCCATCCCATGAATGAATCAGAAGGACTGCAGTAAAAAAAAGGGGGCTCTGTTGAGCCGAACCAAACTTTAATCAAATATTTATCTAGATGATTTCGTGACTCACAGCACAAAATTTGTACGACACATTCTGTACAATTGTTCACCCTCCATAGTTTTGCACTTGCCAGTTTGTAACAATTAACAAAACTAAAGCCTGTATAAAATATTATGAAATTTGTGGTAAGAATAAGGATTACAGTAGGCTTAGGATTATGGTTATGAGAGAGTAAATCAGCCTAAGACCCCCCCACCATTCTTTTTTGTTACATGTGCTCACATTTTTTTTTCAGTCAAGATATTTTATCTATAAAATAATTAAATTCAAATTACACCTATATAAATGTAGGAAGCAACTGGAGTACCCAGAGGAAACCTACATGTATACATTAAGAGCATGCAAACTCCACACAAAAATGCCCTTGCCAACCACAGGGCTTGAACCCAGGACCTTCTCGCTGTGAGTTGAGAGTGCATGCACATCAGGTTAATTGGCCGTTCCAATTTACCCCTAGGTGTGAGTGTGAATGGTTGTGTTTGTGTTGCCCTGCAATGGTCTCGAGAGCTCTTCAGGATGTACCCCTCCTTTGCTAAGTGTTGGTTGAGATGGGCACAGCCTGCCTGCAGCCGTAATAGAATTAAGCAGTTTGGCAACTGAATGAATGAATGAATGAATGTGTTCAGCAAACACACATGATTGTGATGATCAAGTGTCCATATGCCTTTAACCCTGGTCCAAAAAAACAAACAAACAAACAAACAAAGAAAATCACACACTCCTTGATCTCTGTGTGTAATCTTCATTGCGTAGTTGCTCCAGTTGGTCCGGTCGAGGCTCAGCAACATTCTTATGGCAATATATTGAAAGAGTGGTTCAGGGAGCATGATGCACATATGTACTGGCTCCCCAGAGTCCTGACCTTAACCCTATTGAGTGTTTAGGATGTGCTGGAGAAGACTTTATGGAGTGGTTCAGTTTTTCCCTCATTGGTTCAAGACATCAGTGAGAAATGAACCCCACACTGGATGGAAATAAATGTTATGCTGTAATAGAGATTACACATTGAGATTAAGGCTAAAGGCTCTCCAAGAAAATATTAGAGTGTGCAACGTTTTTTTTGGCCGGGCATTGTTGAACAAAGCCCAACCATTTTAATTTGTATAAATATCTCACTCAGGAATCAGGTTGCACTTATATCTTTTCCTCATTCCTGCTATCCATTTCCAGAAGTGTGTAACCATCTCACATTAGTTTGCACATATGCTACTGAAACTGTAGCATGCCATTTATTATAAACCAAGTCCATAAAGTGCAGTTACACTTCGAGGAAGTAAATGGACCAACTCCCACACTGGTTTCATGAGCACCATATGTCCATAGCCATATTTTAACAACCCTGAGTTTCCACTGTGAAACAGCTATAGGCTTATTTGTATGGCTGACAGAACCCTATAAGAACATGCAGATGAACGTGGAACTGCGCGTTTTACAACCGCCTTAATGACATTTCCAGACAGAAAAGAAAACAACCTAACGTCTGTTCTTTACATCGCGTTCAGTTGAGATTAATTATTCTCAGCGAAGAGAAAAATCACAGGAAGGCTGCTGGGATGCATGTAACCCAAACAGAAAAAAATGCCACTATGTTATTTAAGACCGCAATCAAGAATTGTTGAAATAGGGCCACATTGTAAATATCTTACTGGGTGTGGCAGGGCTAGTTTTTAGTATGTCTAAATTCTTTGCTGCTTAAAGTTGGGGTGGTACCAAAGGCAGAGCTGTCATTTGCAGTGATTTCTGACTGGTCTTCCTAACTGCTGCTGCATCACTGCTCCGTCATTATAAATAAGAGGATGGAAACTCTTGTCTTTTTGATTTTTTTCCATTCTCCATAAAATGATGAGCCATTGGAAATTACACTGCTCACAAATCACATACTGTTGTTTATAAAGCATCTCCTTAGACACAGTATTTTAACAAACAAATGACGCTCCTTTCATAAAATAACAGGAAATAATAGATAATGATCCAGACGGCTGTCCTGGAACATGTGACAAAGCAGCACACACCATTTTTGTCTTTCTCCTCTGGTATGTATCATTGCTCTCGTTTCTTACTTTGAGAGCTCTTCCTGTCTCGTCCTGCCCTTTCCACTTTCAGATGAGCAATGAGAGCCCATATTAGCCCGAGGCTATGGTGCGCATACATGTTCACACACGTAATTTACATCTTCACTTGGATAAACAAAGTGTAAGCTTTCTTCATCCCTTTGAAGGAACCAATCAGCTCCTTCTCAGGGGACACATGGAGTTCTGGTTTGTGTGAAGGAAAAAGTTTTAATCGTGGCAGGATGATTGGAAGTCACAAGGACTGTTGTCGCCAGTTCAGGAAGTGAAGTGAATCCTGAGCGAGCACATTTTGTTCCTTTTACGGCACTGAGAGCGTTTTGCATTGTGCAACTGTCAAAGGTATTCCTGATTGTGCAACTACACAGCCACGCCCTGAAATTCATAACTGCACATTTACTTTTGTCAAATCATGTGTCAGCTCGCTAGAGAAAATACTTCATGTGAACAGGTCCCAGGCATAATACTGACACTTTACTATTTAAGTCAAAATCCCCCTTGTTAAGCAAGAGACGAGAGAAGGAATTCAGCTGTCACTCAGCTCAGCTCTTAAGCAGATGATTTCCTGTAGGCTAATTTGTGTCTGAGCATTGTTTAAATCCTCCATGTAATTTTCCCTTCATGCTTTGAGCTTACGAGCTGATGTGACACGAATTCTGGGATAACGTGCCAAAGGTGAATATCAAATAAAATATCCATCCAACCATCCTTTTGCCGAACCGCTTAATCCTACTAGGAGATCGAAGAGGCGAAAGCCTATCTCAGCTGACTCAGGGTGAAGGCAGGGTACACCCAGTCTATAGCATAGCCAACACACTCACAATGATTCACACTCACTTCTATGGGCAATTTGGACCAGCCGATTAGCCTAATGTGCATGTCTTTGGACTGAGGGAGGAAACCTGAGCACCCAGAGGAAACCCATGCAAGCATGGGGGAGAACATGCAAACTCCATACAGAAACGCCTTCACAAGCCTGGGGTTCAAACCCAGGACCTTCTTGCTGTGAGGCGGACGTACTAACCATTACAGCACCACGCCACCCATCAAATAAAATATTTTTTATCACTTTTCCAATGTTTGGATTCAATGAACTCGTAATCAGTTGTGCCACAAACCTACAGAAGAAGTAACAGCTTCCTCTAACTGTCGAGAGGTTCGAAATATATGATCACTCATTTGTAGTTCTAGAGTATTCTAACTATCTACTTCCCCAAACAAATTACATCTACATGCTCAAATAATCCAAACAATGGCCTCTGTTGTATAAACTGTTTGCCTCTGTGGCTCTATTTATTTTTTTCCATTACAGCATTTTTTGTGCATTGGAATACATTAGAAGTCGTTTGAAGATATAAACTAATAGGAGTGGCTGTAATTATAAAGTTTGTGTCCTGTCACAGTTTGGCAGTCTTCAGCCTTGTAGTTCTGTAGATATAACTTAAAATCGAGGAAATTGTTAGACATGTATTGTGAATTATTTACATTTTCCAATCACATGATATAAAACAGATTGGGCTCTCATACAAGCTTTAGGATTTATTATCTTGGAATCTGAACAAGGAAATTGGAAAATAAAATAATGATGTGTCTTTGCTTTAGTTGCTGTTTAAAAAAAAATTAAAGCAGACCAAAAAAAAAAAAAAAAAAGGAAGGAAAAGAAAAAGCTTTTTTTGTCCTTAGTTCATAGACAGGGTTTGGGCTACAAACAATAACACACAAAGGAATATCATAGGGGTGACTGTCTCCTCTTCTGACTAACATCAGCAGCCTGTTATTTCTCAAAGATATTTTGGTTTAAAGGCATACGGGCAGCAAAATGTTCCTGATCAAAAACACAAGGAGCCTTTCAGGGGCGACATAGAAGAGAAAAATAGAAAGGGGTCCAAGCCAAGTGCAGTAGTGGGGAACCGGAGTGATGTAATACGGATGTGTGGAGAATGCAGTTGGGAGTAAAAAAGCTCAGTGTGTTTACCACAAACTGCATTTCTGTAGGAACGTACATAACGCAAATTACTATCAGAAATGAAACACAGATCTCGAAACTACATTATATTCAACCATTCGGATTTGCTCACGCAACATAGCTGTAAAACCCAGCTCCAGATTCAGGCCGTATGCAGTTTCAAAATTCTCACTGTTTCTTTTACCCCCTTTCAGCCTTGGCGTAGACTGGTGACCGGTTCAGGGTGTACCCTGCCTCTTGCTCAAAGTCAATAGGGATTGGCTCCAGCTACTCCTGTAACCCTGATGGATTAGAGGTATAGATAATGAAATGATAGATGGATTTAGACTCTACAGTAAATATTTATAAATATATGAAAATAAATTCAGTGTACACTAAAGATGTAACATACAGTCTCTTTCTGGTTTTAATACAATCCTTCTGTTGAATGCTGATTGGTCAGAAGATTAATTTTCTATAAACAGCTCACCTCTGGCAGTAGTTTTCTATACACCTGTGTCTATTTAGCATTTTTGGACGACATTTTGGATGCAGTGGTAGTACTTCGTAACAGTCAGAGATGAAGCTGGAACTTTTCGGACATGGAAGGGTGCCAGGGTGGAAGGCTTTGCAGTTTCTCAGGGACATGCCAAGCTACATTTTTTGCTATATTCATGTCAATATGTAGAAAAGAAGGAGAGGCTTCTGAAGCAATCACTTTTTCTGTCTGTTATAATGGAAACAAACTACTAGCTTGTTTCTATAAAATTAAATAAAAAGTCTAATTTGTCATTTATTTTGCTTAGTGGCGTTCTGATTAGCATGTCCACCTCACAACAGAAAGATACTGGGTTTGATCCCCCCCGATATACTGTATTAATCCTGCAAGGGAAATTTTTGCTTGGAGCACACACAATGGGTGCCCGGAGAGCATTTTGGGGTGAGGTGCCTTGCTTAAGGTCACTTCAGCCATGAAGGTGGAGGAAAGGAAGGTGCAGCTCACTCCCCGACCGCCACACATTTTTTCTGATGGTTTGGGAATTGAACCAGTGATCTTTAGTTCCCAAACCCGCTTCTCTTACCATCAGGGCATGGCTGCCAACCCCCTCCCCTCAATTCTGGGTACTTCACTTTTCTACCACAGCCCAAAGATGTGCATATTAGGTTGACTGACTGTTCCAAATTGCCCCTAGGTGAGAGTGTGAATAGCTGTGTGTTGGCCCTGCAATCAAATGGTGAGATGTGGAGCTGGAATTGTGGGATAAGCACCAGCATCGCTGAGACCCTAGTAGTTTGGTAAATAAATGAATGAATGAATGAATGAATGAATAATAATAATAATAATAATAATAATAATAATAATGCCCTCACTCAAAGTTGGCTGAGATGGGCACCAGCCTCTCCGCGACCCTAATTAGAATTAAGCGGTTCAGAAAATGAATGAGTTAATAATAATAATAATAATAATAATAATAATAATAATAATAATATTTTTTATTAATATATCCCTTTTTACAATTCCAGGGCCACTTTTCATGGGGGGGGGGGCAGACTAAGTGGTATGAAAAAAAATATTCATAAAACAGAAAAGCCTTTATTTTAGATCGAATTAAGATGAACCAAACATCATGTGTTCATGACATTCTGTTATTAGAAAATCATCAGCAGTAACAGTAGCTCTTTTGCATCTTTTTAAAGTCTTACTCTTTATTTATTCAAATCCTGCATTTAAAGTGTAATGAAAACATGAATTGTTCATTTTAAAACACAAGTAAACAGGCGACTGTTGTGGCCCAATTTTAGGCACATGATAGATCTGGGATAGTATGCACAATTCATAATTACTAATTCTCATGACACTAACATAGCCGTGTTTTACATAGCCGTGTTTCAGCTCTGGGGGAGTTTCTTATGTTTTGCAGATGGACTGGTGTGATGAGTGGTATTTAGCTTTGCTTTTGCTTGTTTTTTTGCTTGTTTTTTTGGTTTGGCCTGACCCCAAATTAAGACTAAAATAAACTCAATCTTCACTTACATTCTGCCCCTGTACTGATAGCGTGATCTACAAGATGTCTTTATTTACGCTGCATAGTTTGGCATCAGCCCGGAGAGATCAGTTATCACTAAGAAGAACATGGTTTTTATCACGTCTATCAACACTTTTATACAAGCATCATTAACACCGCTGTCTGTTGGTTTTGTAGCTCTTCTATGACCCAGTGGAATGGTACAGTACATTTGAAAGAATTCACACAAGTACATTCATAAAAGCAGCCAGACTGCATTCAAGATTCAAGAGTCTTTATTGTCACTATGCTCACACATTTTGTATGAGATTCTCAGCTTTGAAAAGGTACAAGCAAGGCAATAAACTGCAATTTACACCGTCAAGAGCAGAATATAAACACAAGCAATTATATACACAACTTTTAAATAATGCATACGCAGGCATGTGGCTCACTTATACTTAACATGATTTTCCAACAAGTGAAACTCGCTTCTGATTGACGACACGCACATACCCTACTCTAAAAAGTAAATAATCATTTTCTAATGACACTCATCATGAAAATACACAAGTGTATTTAGAAACAGAATAAATGCATTTGAAGCAGGTCAGTGAGGTGAAGCAGAGAGGCAGCTGCATGGGCCTGAGCAAACACCGGCCTTCTAAAGTTTGTTTTTTCAGAATTGGTTGCGAGCTGTGTCCAGCCTGATTTAATCTCCAGCTGAACCCTGGGTGGCAGTGTATACAGACCCTTTCTGAGTGCACTACTTAACTCCAGCCCTGACTGTTTCTTCATCATCTGGATCGTTCAGTCCGTACCATATCTGTTTCCCAGTTTCTTGACAGCCCTGGAGCTGAGTATGGGTTTGAAATGGTTTGTCAGAGCATGAGTCTTAGTCATATGATATAGTTACTCCCATCATTAGTCATGAGAGAGAAAAGCAGAGAGGTGCGTATTGAGCTGTTACTCTTAGAGGATTGACAGTCAGACTTTAGGTGTGTGTGTGTTGAAAATAATTTGCAGAACTGATCACACTTGCACGCTGTTGGATGACAGATAAATATTTAAACAAGAAATAAGAGGAGGAATGCTTGAGCCAAGTCTAGGGTAAAGTAAGTTTTCCAAATATTTAAAGAGTTCAACAGTGAAAGAATTCTTTTCACTTTAAATAAAACTGTATCCCATTTGGGAGGATCATTTATTTTTGACATGAGAGGTAAGATTAATAAAAAAGGAAGACTTTATATATAAAATATATGAATGATTCCTCAACAAATAAGTAACTTGTGCATGTTTTCACTGTGTGAAAAAAAAAATCTTCATTCATGGCCACAAGGGGGCGCTCACTGGTCGTTAAACTGGAGTATTGAAAACCAACCTTCTGTCAGAACCATGTTAAACCTCATGGTAGGCTGTTAATTACGCCTTCATAATGATCATTAAGAGCTCGTTTGAGAAATGCAAACAATGGAGATTTCTTTCCAGAATTTGGCACAAACCACCAGGCACACATGCCACTGAAGATAGTGTTGACTAAACAGAGAAAAAAAAGCGCCAGACAATCTCTACATCTTCGTGAACCATTTCATTTTGCTTGCCCATGGTTGCTTTGTTGCTGCATACCTCTTCATGGTTGTGCTCAGCCATCAGATCAGTGTATGCGAGCAGGGACAACTCCTTGCTTGGGTAAGGTGAGAGTGAGAGGGCAGCCTTAGGGCCTTTACACAATCTCCATCTCACTGTGGCCTTTTTCTCACTGGGGCTTGTGTACTTTTGGCCCATTGGCCCCACAATCATTATAAACCCAACAAAGCAGGCGCCCGGCTGTGGAACGTTTTGGAGCCATGTGTTATCTGAGCACTGGGAGCTGGACGGCCATCCAAGCCTGCCAAATACAGCATGCTGCCTGCCAGCACAGAATCATAGCCTCACCTGAGAGGAAGAAAACTGAAAGGGGGGGGGGGGGGGGGGGGGGGGGCGCC
>JAOUQZ010000051.1:8729811-8773825 GCA_028564935.1 Neosilurus hyrtlii | reverse complement strand
AAAAATACATAGCCTTATAGGTTAATTAGATAAAATACAAAAATGGTCCACCACTGACGGGTACCCTATTGTCTCACATTTACAACTTTTGCATTTGTACACTTTTAGATACACACTGGTACGTCCATTTTTGAGAGTGTGCCTTAAGGGGAGCGTTTTGTAAGTTTGGTTCTTTCTTTAACTAGAGCTGTAAGAATACATTTAAGATGGAGTCCATTGGAGCTTGAAGAACAATGGGCTGGGAAAGGCATGTAGGAAAGTACATTGCAAGCTGAAGTTCAGTGTGATGACACATTGACAGCCTTTCGTGTTTTTTTTTCTCACTGGAATGCAGCATGTTGAAAAGGGTCTTAATAGTGCTACAGCAAACGCACAGCAAAGATTTTTTCCCCTCCCAAGTCGGAGTTTTTATGCTCAAGCTCCTCAGTCTTCTTTCTAATAGTGGGCAGAGATCCTAACAGGGTCAGGGATCAAGGATCAAAAGGCTTCAGAGCAGTGCTTATGAACAAGAACATCTATTATGGATAGTAACTCTGATGTTAAAGACCAAAAGCCAGACCATTGTGTTGGATTGTTGAAAAGATGTTGGGTAAAAGAATTAAAAAAATCCATACAGATGACAAACAAATGAACTGGAGCACCTTGCTCACTCATCGTTGCTAATCTAATGATATCAATAGGATTCCTGCTCCTTTCCTGAGCTCTTATCAACAAAGTTCCTCCAGCACCCTCAGTCCTTGTCACCTTCAGAGAGACAGAGAGATTTCTCTGTAGATACCGCCTTTCCATCCTTCACCACCCACCTCATCTCGAACTCTGCTTTCTGCATCACTCAACAGGTTACCGAGACTGAGATAGGCATTGCCTTTTGAGAGGCACGAGCAAGATTGGAAGCTCGAAACAAGAAGTAGAAGCCCATGCGCAGAAGGGATGTTGTTATATTAACCAGGATGTTTTGTTGTGGCCAGGTTCCAGTATTACTTTTGCGTGGTGAGCGACAAGCCCCGAACGAGAACGTGATCTGGCTGTGTTTGTCCTGGGTCCTCAGAAAGGACCTAGGCTTGTCCACCTGGTGGGGTAAGAAGTGGTGTGGAAAGAGTCCACATCCCCCATCTCTGAGTTGCTTCCTGTGCTTATAAACATCTGCAGCCCAGCAGGGTTACATCACACAGCTCCATCTGCAGCTGTCAAGCCCCAGCAAGGCCAGCTTCCCCAAACAGCCTGGATCCTTCTCTTGACCCCTTCCTCCAAAGTCTATCTCCTGAGTCCTTTCTCCCCCCAACCTTAGAGATAAACTGCAAAGAGTCAGATTACCCAGAATCCCCGCTCCTCTGAAGCAGCCCATTCATGGGCCCCTGGAAGCCGATAAGAGGATGAATCACAGCTCTGTTTGGAGAGCTTTGTGGGAGCCGCACTGCTCCATCTCTTAGGCCCTCTTTGTGTATTGATGCTTCAGCTGTGTGTGTGTCTGTGTGTGCACGTGTGTATGTGAGGTTGTCTGTGGTCTAGAATCTGTGTGTCTCTTCGTGAACGTAGGGACATTTGTTTAAAACTAAGCAATAAAGAAGAGAAATTCCCAGAGCTGTAGCAGGAATGGCCAGGCTTTTTATCTCCTGGAGCCATGCTGGAGAAACAACACAACTTTCTACCTCCAATAAGAATAAAAAGTAGAGCCTGGAGTTTGATCTCCATGTACACTGCAAAGATAGAAGGATATCAGAGCATGTAAAAAGTCATGTTTTTCTTGAATCCATTGCTGTATTAGGAAGCGATGGCTGTTTAGGGTGTCCCAGGGTAGGGAGTTATTAGATTTCAAAGGATGCCTTACCACCTAATTTTCTTCCCCATTTCAATGATTTATTCCAAGCACAGACAAGCAAATAAATGAATGAATTAATGATTTAATATAGGAGTACAGTGATACAGTGGGTAGTGTTGCCAAACTGTGGCTCCAAGGTCCATGGTTAACTCCTGAATTTGGGATACTGTTACGTAAAGAGATTCATTCATTCATCTTCTAAGCTGTTTAATCCTAATTAGGGTTGCAGGGACGCTGGCACCCACCTCAGCTGACTCTGGGTGAAGGCGGGGTACACCCTAAAGAGCTCACCCGGCCATTGCAGGGCCAACACCCATACAAACATTCCCACTCACTCTCACACCTAGGGGCAATCTGGAACAACAAATCAGCCTACTGTGCATGTTTTTGGACTGTGGGTAGCGAACCCGGGACCTTCTTGCTGTGAGGCGAACGTGCTAATGTTGTGGCAAGAGATCCAAATTCATTTCTCAGGTGTTTATTTAGCCTTTAGGAAAAGAAAGGACCTTGGACCACGTCTACCATCCTCTAGCTCTGATTGTATCCCCAAAGTTCCTCCTCACGCCCATGACTAATTCCTAGATGCTAAGTGGTCCATCAAGACTCCTCCTTTTATACGTTTGTTATCTTTTCAGTCCACCACCATTCATTTCTGGCATTACACTTGCTAAGATTGTTTACTTTAGGCTTATCACTATGTTGAGGCGAGCTTACCAAAGAAAAACAATTGCTTTACTGTTTCTTAACCCTGTAGTTACCTCCTTGTCTTTAAGTGACCTTGAAGGTCTTAGCCCAACGCCACCTGGTTGAACTCCGAGAGCTAAGAACATTGTGTTGTCATCAAGCAATCCTTGTACAGAGTGGAATGCAAGAAATAAAATAATCTTACACTCACTTTAGTAAATAAACTACTCATACAATAGTCACATAAATCATCCAATAATCAAATAGTGCAGTAAATCATACAATTTCTCTTCTATAGGTATAACCATTAACAATTTAAATATATATTTCATTAGAGATGGCTTCATTGGACAGTTCTACATTTCAGGATTACAAATGTATATATACATAAAGGATATAAATATAAATGAATATAAAATAAAGAAATATAAATAAAGGAAATATGGTCACTCATTTCAAAGCTATTACATTTTCTGTATTCATAATCATGTTGATGCTGTTTATGATCAATAATTAATTCCAGTATGTGATAGGGACGTCCAGCAATTTGCATAAGATTTATGGAGGACCAAATATATGACAGTATGACATTTCAGACCGGCAGGTCACAGGCCTTCCTCAGTTCATGGGTCCAAAACACACAGTGCCCCCAGTGGCGCCTGATACCCCTGGTTTTTTCCTGCACTCTAACAACTGTGCCACCGTGCCACTGTTTGTTAAGTAAAGTTATCTGTAGAATTATTTTATCTATGTAGCAAGATAATACTACTTGTAACAAGCAGAAAGAGCACTCCAAGAGAGCAAACCTCTGCCAAGCTCATCAATACCCAATAATAATCAACATGTCAGAAATCACTCTCACACAAACACACAAACCTAACCAAAAGCATAACCTCCTTGGCAGGGCTAATAAATAATTTGCTTTTCAAATTCACTGTTTATTTCTTGTATTTGAGCTAATCTTTTATACAGTATGTGTACCTGGTGCCCTGCAATGAACTGGTGTCCCACCCCAAGGCCTACTCCTTCCTCATATCCAGTGTATATACCCAGGTATAGGCACTTGATTCACAGTGATCACTTTTCTGAGAGGTCTTTTACACTAATATGCTTGGGGTTGATGTAGAAAACATCGGTGATTGTAAACAATAGAGTCCCTGGTGCAAGATGGACAATATATGGACAATATAGAGGTCTAAGTTGACAAGAGGTTTAGACAGGCATGGTGTTCCTCTTCTAACATCACTTTAGCTTGGCTGTGATGGATATTAGCCATTATTGAACTTGCCATTGCTACAAATGGACCTGTTATGGCCTGTCCAAGAGGCTGTTGACTTTTTAAAACATTATATCCATTCTTTTATTTGCCAAGCTGTTTAGTCCTACTTGGGTCATGGGGAGGCTGGAGTCTACCTTAGCCGATTCTGGGCAAAGGTGGGGTTTACCCTGAAGCTCACCAGACCATTGCAGGGCTAACATGCACACAACCATTCATAATAGTACTCACAACTTGGGCAATTTGGAAGAGCCGATTAGCTTGATGAGCATGTATTTGGACTATGGGAGGAAACCAGAGTATCCGGAGGAAACCCACACAAGCACAAGGAGAAAATGCAGACACCACACAGAAATGCTTTCACCAAGCCTGGGATTCAAGCCCAGGTGGACGTGCTAACCGCTTCACCATCGTGCCATTCAGTATTATATAACTGTATATCTTTCTTCCAGTCATGATGACATTGCTAACTGCATATTTTGGGGTTTAAAATATAGAGCACAACATGCAATAATTCTTTTGTATATGGAGTGACAATTAGCCACTTTGTACTTTAATAAGTTTCCAAGGAATCAAGACCGACTACATTCACAATATTTGTGCACAAGTCTTTGATTTGATTTATGCTAAAGACTTTCAGAAAATTAAATAGCTGGTTCTTCCAAACTCTTTATAAGTTCTAATGCAGTTCCCAGCATTCTGTCCTTAGCTGACTCATTGGAAAGCCACAATGTGTTGAGAGAAATGCTAGAATTAAGTGCCAGAATATGTTGACGTTTTTGACCCTTTTACTATTTTGAGTTACAGCCAAAGTATAATGCCTGTTCACTTGGTTTTTTCCTCATTCAGAAGGATTCTGCACTAAAGCAGTGAAGTATGAAGGTGTGTTATCATGACCAGGTCAAAAATGTGCGTCAAGGCATTTAGACTAATGGCAGACTCCAGCAGCTCTTACATCGTTTGTCATACTAGGGGAGGTTTAGCCCTGACAGTCTAATGACTGCTCTCAGTAAAGCCTTGACTTGGCCCCCTTGGTTCAGATTCCTCACTTTGTCACACCTGACCTTGAGCTGTCCATCCTATAAGCCTACCCTGCCGAGTACTGCTTATATGCACAGAGCCATGTGTCTGGTCGGCAGTCTGCTGGAATCAGTTTTCAAGAATCAAAATCAAACACAATGGGAAAAAAAGAATCTGTGCCCGAAAACTTTGGCAGAAAATTTCAAAGGCAAGGCAAGAGGATGAATCTCTCAAAACAGCTCCTCTTTGGTTTGGATATGAGCTGGGAGAGATGCCTGGTGCTTTCCCTGGCTAAAACATGCTCTTTCATGTTAATCTAGAACATGTACCCAAACTCTGCCCATTATCATTACGAGAGAAGTCATGAGACTGATCTCAGATCATTATAAGACTACCAGCAGTCTGAGGCTTTTCAGTCCCTGTGCCACACAGCTGGCAAAACTTGAGCTGGAAAATACTTTCTCTAAGATGGCTCCCATGGGTTCATAAATAAAGCACATACTGAATGTGTTAGTCATAATCCTTTGCATTAAAAAAATCACTCCTGACTTGTTTGGAGAGAAGTTGTGTGGAGTAATTGACTATTGTAAACTGTGATAACTTGTACCATCTGTGGTGATCTGTTTTCCTCTCTGCTTTTTCAGAGTTATTTTTGGTTTGGACTGATGTACTGAGAGACATCTGGGAAGCTGCAACAAAGAATGACCACAATTGCTGACGTTTCAGTTTAGACATTTCCTTTCACATGTTATAAGCCCTTATTATATAGAACTGCTGCTATAAGTCCAGCACCACAACTTCTGTTAGCTAAAACCTAATTAGATATGATATTTTGTTACTTGGGTGTACATTCTAGTTGGATACACTAATGTGAAATCCTATAAAACCACTGCAGTTCAAAGGCAAGGATGGATATGTATGTCTGGCCTAGATTACATTCGTGGTTTTCCTTTCCAGGTCCTGGAAGTTCAGTCTACACATTCTGTCTAGTGTACGTTGTGTGGAGGCCAGCATTGAGACTTGGAGAATCTTCCTTCCAGATGTGTTCCACCAGAAGAAGATCTTCTCTATGACCTGCCCTCCCTCCACCTCCCGAGTCTTTCTCTGTTGCCGCAGGCCGTATAAACTCCTTTTCTCATAAATATTATTTCAGAGTGGGATTTATTAACCTGCTGATGACGCACATATCATGCTGGAGATCAAGCAGCCAATGGAGAGACGGTAGAGTGGAATGAAGTAAAAAAAAAAATATCAGCAATTTAAAATGTCAAACACTGGCACTAGGGAAGAACAGCGCTCTTTTGTAACAAGAAATAATTACTAAACCTTTTCAAGCTTCCATTAAGTATATAAACACAAAGAAGGAAAAGTCTGTCTCTGCATTATGACTTAAAATCACTATTGCTCAAAAACTACCTACAAAAAAAACCCCCAAAAAACGTACTAAAAACGGAACAAAGTGAAGCATTATGTCAAAGGTTAGCCATCTGGATTTGCTATTACTCTATCCTCTGACTTACAGTAATGCTCCGTGTCCGCATTAAAATGTTAACTGTTTACAGCTTTCCCTTTTCAAACACCAACCTCAGCTTTCTGCTTTGCACTTCGAGACATGACCCTTTGCTCCGTTGTGTATCTAACTAGCAAGGCCAAAAATGGAGTCAGTGTGGAAGAGGTTTACTGGCTTGGAGTTGTGTGCTTGCTGTCAGTGCAGGATATTGGGGGAGTGGAGGATAAAATCCAGACCTCTTAAAAAGTCTCACACAGAGAATCTAGTCAGGAGAGGGTTCTGACCCAAAGCTTGCTTAATCCTTCTGCTGAATTATCCAGAAGAAATATTTCACAGAACCCCCCCAACCCCGTTTCTATGTCTATGGGTGTGTGTAGATGGGAGGAAAGGGGACAAGAGGCCGTCACTTAGTTATGTAACAGGCTCAGGGGAGAGCTGCATGCTGGATGAGGGGCGGAGTGAACAGGGCAGTCAGAGTGGAAAAAAAGAACTGAAACACACCAACATAGCACTAACAGTGACATCATGACTCAGATCCTCTTTCTTGCAACACACACACACACACACACACACACACACACACACACAATTCTTTTATTATTGTTATTAATGTGAGGACTAATTCTAATGATTACTGAATCCAAAGAATGTCTTCTTTGTGGGATCTGCCAAATGTCCCCACAAGGTCATAACTGTCTGATATTCCTATCCTTAAGAGGACATTTCACACACCCTAAGATATTAAGTTAAAAAATGACACACACACCCCCACCACCACTGCCCCACCATGTATCTACATAACTTCACTAAAAACATTCAACAATTCAATTCAGTATGAGGTGGAAGACCTGAAAAAAAAGCAAGTTAAGGTACTTTCCAAAGTCAGCACAGTGTAGGTGTGAACAAAGAACTCTTTAGAAAGTAAATCAGCTTCTTACAGGAATGGTGTGTGTCCCTAATCCATGTAAGGCTGCCAATTTCGATAACCAACAAATGACTGATGGAGTAATTCAGAGATTGCATTATTCATCCTACTACAGCCAGGCTTTCTATCAGACTCTCTCTCTTTTCCCCGAAAAAAAGCAAAAGGCTTTCATGAGAGGCGTGCAGCTGTTACTCTGCATTAAACTGGACATCAAAAGAGGCTTTGGTAGCTTCAGGAGTGAATAGCATACGCAGGGGTTAGCGTTGCATTCCTGTGGATCATTATTCCCAGTATGCTCCATTACCTCTGTCTTGGGAGACCGTGCATGAGTCTTAGTCAAGGACTATATCCACTTATTAAATTCTTCTTCAAGATAATATTTTAACACATGGTGTGATGGTGTTATTGTATTAGTGTTCCTTTATATGGTGACAGTAATAATGGCACCATTTTCATTTCAGTGCCTTTAACCAGTCACTGGCCAGAGTTCTAGGGTTTCACAGCACAGGACCTTGCACTTGCCACATGCTTGGTTAGACCTCTGGAATGATGTGATGAGAGGCTGACCTGTCTAACCTACACCAAGCCTGTGTGTATGTGGTGTGTGTGTGTGTGTGTGTGTGTGTGTGTGTGTGTGTGTGTGTGTGTGTGTGTGTGTCTGTGTTTTCTTTTGCCACAGCTGACACTGAACAGCCTACCCTGCCTCACAATTCAATTCCACGTCTTTTTTTGCTGCTCTGGAAACAAGTTGTGTGAAATCCATGTACTAAAATTTACGAAACTCACACACACACACACGCAGTCTGCTTTCTATAACTTTAGGGGAAAAGACATTGACATACATTCATTTTCTGGACACTTACCCTAAACATAACGATAACCACTACTTGCCTAACGTAGTCCTAACACCTAGACCACACACACACACACACACACACACACACACATTTCTAGTCACCAGTGATTATGACATTCTGGTTTAGGACGTCATCCATTACTTATGAGTAAACCAATTACACACAATCCCCTTCACCACTGTCACTCTGTGAACCCTGAAGGCAGTAGCACGTACCACCCAGGTTATTTTGGAGGGAGGTTGGAAGGCATGTCTCAGCTGTTCGGAGTGAATCTGCCTGTTTTAAACACGCATGGGCATGCCTGCTGCAAAGCAATCAGCTGTGAAGTTCCATCTGCATACGTGCATACAATTCCTAACGATCTCAGCTGTGCCACGCCGCACTGGCTTGTTGTTCTTTCTGACAGCAACTTGTACTTTATAATCAAGCGCTGGTTAATTCAGTTATAAAGTTACACACCACTGAGATTGTGGTTAATAATAGAAAACCACCTTCTGAAATTCATCACTTATTGCTAATGCTTTACTAAGTAACGGAAGAACTGATATTTCTTTCATTTTGGTTTCATACATGAGTTCTTCTAGACTATTTTCTAGCAACTCCAATCAGTATAAAGACCAAAACCTGCTAAGACTTTCATAAGAAAGCTCAGCGTTTTTTTTTTTCTTGTTGTTGTTTTTTTATTGTTGTTGTTGTTTTGGAACTTTACATCACAACTCTGCAGTAATATTTTGCTAAGGCACAGAATTTTTAGTTTGGTGGTGATGGCAGTTTAAGTCATGATGTAGCATTTAGCAGTGGTTGTTTTTTTTTATAATGATTGTATAAGGGGGCGAGGTGGTGTAGTGGTTAGCACTCTTGCATCACTGCAGGAAGGTCTTAGGTGCGAATCGCGTGGTTGGCGAAGGCGTTTCTGTGTGGAGTTTGTATGTTCTCCTTGTGCTTGGGTGGGTTTCCTCCAAGTGCTCCTGTTTCCTCCCACAATCCAGAGATATGCACATTAGGCTAAGTGTCCTAATAATTCTGAGTGGCGCACTTCGAGATTATACAGCCTATTGTCACTCTGGTGAAGAGAGACAGATCCCTGCGGTCCTAGCTAGGAGAATGGGTCAAGGGTCAAGGATAAATAAAATGGATTATAGTGAATGAAACATGTTTTGTATACTAAGGGTTAGAAACTCTACAGTCTACCTTGTTTGCCAGTTATACAATCCAGTCTAGCCACTGAACTAAATTTGTACCATTTATTCATTAATTTGTCGAACTGCTTTTGTGGAGTCTGGAGCAAATCTCAACCAACTCTGGGTGAAGGTAGAGTACATACTGAACAGTCCGCCACTCCATCGCAGGGCCAACACACAAACATTACACTCACACTCACTCCTGGGGTCAAATGTCTATGTCTTCTGAGTGTGGGAGGAAACCAGTGTACTTGTAGGAAACCTACGATGCACGGGATGAACATGCAAACTCCACACAGAAACACCTTCACCATGCAAGGACCTTCTTGTAGGAGTGGATGTGCTAATGACAACGCCACTGTGGTGCCCTAACGATGTAGCATGCCACCTCTTATTCATTCTTCAGTTAAACTCACTGTCTATTTTATTCAGATTACTTGCAAATTTATGCGATTATTCAATCAGTCAGTCATGTGGCAGCAGTGCAGTGTATACAATTAGGCAGATACGGGAGCAGTTCTGTGGGAAGAAACACGCTGTTGATGAGAGAGGCCAGAGGAGAATGGTGTAAGCTGACAGGAAGGTCGACATAACTCAAATAATCCCACTTAAGGACTGTGGTGAGCTACTGAGCCCTCTAAGGGTCATGATGGGGACATATATTTGATCTGCTTTTGAGTTTTTACACAATGCTTTTTCATTCCCTTGCAATAACAGTTAGTGCTAGTGCTAGGGTTATGCTGGATTACACTATAGTTAGGGTTACTGCGAAGGAATGCAAAAATATTTTAAGGGAATGCAAAACAAGATCCAAAACAATTCCCCACCATGACCTATAGGGGGCTCTAGAGTGAGAAGAAAAACAACTCACATGTTGATGCTTGGGGTGAAAGTGTTACAACAGGAAGAAACCACAGCAGGGTTTAGTTCTGTCAGCCAAGAAGTGCACAGACTCGCAGACTCAGTGAACAGACTCACTGAAATGGAACAACAGAAGTTTGGAAAACATCTCCAGGTCATTCTACTAACCAGTCATGTAAATCTGTTTAACAAAGTAAAAGTAGATCTTAGGTTTTGTTTGTACAATTTATTTTCACTGGAAGAAAAAAAAAACCTGTTTGATTACAGCAAATTTCATACTGAAAGTAATTTAATTTTATAAATGTCACTGTATGCTTGCTATACGTGCCACATTAGACAATCAAAGACACATTAAAACACACACACACACACACACACACACACACACACACACACACACACACACAGAGAGAGAGAAAAAAAACATATTGTATAAGTGTGCTATGTGAAGCCATGCATGCAAACTGAAAGGTGTTAAGTATGATGTTCTGACACATTGACAAGACGGGCGCTAAAACCACACACACACACACACACACACACACACACACACACACACACACACACACACACACACACACACAAATATAAGCATGCTAATTCTGGAGAACGTGCTTATACAGCTTACATGTATTAAATATGTTTAAAGGTATGTAGGTCTTTAAGCATGTAGAGTATCTGTATAAATATCAGACCACTTTTGATGCTTCACTGGACAACAGACCTGTCCAGATGGACCTTATAAAGATCCAAACAAAACCTCCTGCCTGGTCAGTCTCCATAAACCAGTGAATGGGATTCAAAACACAGACAGGCCCAGTGAGGGGAAAATAAACCCTGAATACACACACACACACACACACACACACACACACACACACACACACACACACACACACAAACCCTTCACAAAAGTTTAAGTACCCCTCCCCAGTAGCCTTGTGTGTTGTGAGGAGCAGCAGGAGGAGCAACAAGAGGAAAGAGAAAACAGAGCTGTAAATACTCGCATGTCTGTCACCACGACAGCCAGGGAGGGCAATTTTAGGCTATCCCATGGGGTTTCAGTGCCAAGGGTAGGAGCAGCCAACTGGCACATTGCTGTTGTGTCTGACCGCTGGTGTGCCTGGTCCGGTCAGTGGCACAAGAGAGGTCTTCCTTCTGTGGGCATGCTTACGATAGAGGCTGTGCTTTTTTTTTAAATGTTGATTTGGACAGGGGCCTCTTAATCTGTTAGGAATTAACATTTAAATGGCCCAAATATACCACTGTCACTTTGAATATAAAAAAATTGAGCTAAAGAATGAAAATGCCAGTGTTACAGAGCAGTATCACGTGTCACATGCCTGCTGTATGCTATGTAATGGAAAAATTCCTCCAGTCTTTTATACAGCATGTGGAGCTCATCTGCAAGAATGGATTGGATCCTGGATCTTAATTCTATTAAAGCCACATTCACTGGAAATGTAAATGCAGTTTTTTTGTCATGTTGTTCATTAGGGCGCCTGTGACTCCTCCAGGGCCTTGCTTTGAGTGCGAGAAAAAGAGAGGGAAAGCTTCTATGCCTTAGGGAGAAAAGGGAAAAAAGAAATCTTTTGGAGACCAAGTACAAAAGACACAGGGAGACTGAATGTGGTGGCTGCCAAGCATGGGGAATTCATGGTCAGGTTTTTTTTTTTTTCCTCGTTGGCAGAGGTTCTGATCTGAAAAGAAGGTCGATGGGGCAAGTTTGCTCGAGGCGACAGATTGCAGATGTCTCTATTGGACTTTGTGAGAATGGCACTTCCCTCCATCACTCGCCTTGTAACAAAAAAAGCTCCATACAGTAGATTGTTCTTTACTCACTCTGGGGAAGAGGAAAGGCACATTTCCTTGGAAAAAGAACCTTTATCATTTACAAATTCATTCTTCTTTATTCATAACTTGATTATTCTTTACCACATCTGACATGGCGTAGTAGTTAGCACGTCCGCCTCACAGCAAAAAGATCCTGGATTCGAGTTCTGAAGCTCGGTGAAGGCGTTTCTGTGTGGAGCTTACATGTTCTCCTTGTGCTTGTGTGGGTTTCCTCAAGGTACTCTGGTTTCCTCCTACAGTCCAAAGACGTGTACATTAGGCTAATTTGCTGTTTCATATTACCCCTAGGTGTGCGAGTGTGAGTGTAATTAGTTTGTTTGTGCTGCCCTGCGAAGGTCTAGCGATCTATTCAGGGTGTACCTCATCTTCACCCAGAGTCGGCTGAGATATGCACCTGCCACCCCACGACGATAGTAGAAGTAGGTGGTTTGGCAAATAGATGAATGAATCAATGTCAGACGTATTTAGTGTTTGGATAAAAAATATTTAAGTGAATAACTTCTGACAGACTATTTTGTATTGTCAGTGAATCTGGTCTCACTGTTTCCTGAGATCTGTGCAATGCACACTTACTCATTCACGTGTTGACAGTGTGGCCCATGTTGGAATGTGACACAGTTCCCCGTCATCCAGTCTCGGACTATCACACATGTCCAACGTCCTACAGATAAAACACTGCGGAGGGATTTTGAATTGAACGGAGTGAACTTTCTGAATTCATGAGTTTCCTATCACACATAATATAAAACAATTCCCAGATGCTTGAAACTTTAACAAATGGTATTGCGTCAGTTTTCGATTCTGGGAGCTAATGTCAGGGCCAGAACATATCTCAGTAACACTATTCCTGGGAATGCTCACAGGTGTAAATAAACTGACCCAGATTGCTGAATGTGTACCAAGGCCCAATCCTTGCACTCGGAAGGAAAGTTAAATATCCCGCTGTGTAAGCTTTTACGTCTTTGCTGCAGGACTCTATGTTGATTAATAGAGTGATGATACTGACGGTGATATTTACTTGCGCTGGAATTTCTCTAAAGTCTCTCTGTGTAGTCAGGGGGTTGGAGAGATGTGCAGGTATGCTGTGCTTGCACTGCAATCCCTTGTGGCTCTGCTAGCTGAAATAGCGCCTGCCCGCTGAGTAATGGCAGCTCAGTGTGAGAGCTCTACAGAGTGTGCCCAGATGAGCAAAACCCTCCTGGGAGAAGGCCGTTACTTTTCCACTCCATCAGCCTGGAGCCAGCCACAGCATCCACCAACCTGCCTAGAGGTTTGCGAAATACAAATATTTTTGCAAAACCACCACACAGATATCCTTGAGGTTTAAATTGCCTTTAATTCAGCAGTGCTAATGCTGTCCTTTTAGCCCAGAGTTTGTTGCATGAATGACCCATGTGATTATAGTCATAGCTCTCAATATATAGTCATCACTCTAGATTACTAATGAGCCACACACCAATCAGCAGTTTGGTTGATCACTAACATCTTCTTCAGTGGTTCTCCTGTTTTTGTGTTTTTTTACTCCTTCCATAAGAGATCGTTATTTAAGCAGGAGATCATCATTAAAGCAAAATTCAAAAGCAGATCATATTCTGTGGACAGATAAGTGAGCAGTTAGAGTTCTAGTTCTTGAGAAATATAATTTTTTAATCACTTCATCCTTTGTCAGGGTCATGCAGAGGCAGGAGCTCATCCCAACCAACTCAAAGGCAGGATATGCCCTTGAAAATGTGCACTTCACATAGAAACACCCAAGCCAGGAAGGACCTTCTTGCTGCAAGACAGAAGTGCTAACTACTGTCTCAGTATGCCGCCTCTCACTCTCACTTATTTGCCGAACCGCTTACTCCTATTAGGGTCACGGGGAGGCTGGGCGAAGGTGGGGTACACCCTGAACAGCTTGCTAGACTATTGCATACACTATTAGACTATTATATCACACACACACACACACACACACACACACACACACACACACACACACACACACACACACACACACACACATATACACCTAAGGGCAGTTTGGAACATCCAGTTAGCCTAATGTGTGTGTCTTTGGACTGTGGGAGGAAAGCAGAGTACCTAGAGGAAACCCATGTAACCATGAGGAAAACAGAAATGCCAACCACTTCCCTGTCATGCTGCCTCTTGTTGGAAAATTGTGAGTTCAAATCCAAGGTCCACCAGAGATAATTGGGCAATCCTTTTTATCATCTGTCAATTTAAATTTGGTACTGATAAAAACATTAGGCTAATAAATAAATAAAAGTGGACTGGAGACATCAGGGATGTCTGGCTTTATAGTGGTATTTTGCCTGCTCTATCACTCTAGTTTACCTCATCAACAAATCAATCAGCCCTTTTTTGCTTAATGTTAGTGCAAATCCAAAACAGCGGGGTGCACATCAGGAATTTCTTGCAAGAATGACCTTTTATGCATTAGCTGTTGTTGTTGACGGTGTTACAGAACACTGAGTTGGGTTTAACTGCTTGATCCCCAATAATGAACAGGTTACTGTACATTTTTAAGAGAACTGACTCTATTCTCTCACCTCAAACCTTTTGTGATGTGTAGATGATGCAGAAGTCAGAAAGAGACCCTGCACAAACATAAAGTCTAGATATTTGTAGAATTAGCATCATCCATGAACTTACAGTTATCTGTCTGGATCACAGGGCAAACTGGAGCCAAGCCCAGCTGACTTTGGAAGGGTAGGGTGGAAGGGTACATCATATACAGGTCCTCAATCTATCACAGGGCTAGTACAGAGATGAACAGGAAACAGAAGTACCCAGAGGAAACCCACACAAGCACAATGAGAACATGCACATTGGTAGGCTCTAGGAGACTGCAAAGTTCAAACCCATAACCTTCTTGCTGTGAGGCATCAGTGCTTACCACAGTGCTAACCACCTTGGTTGGCATCAATCAATTATTAATAGAAAAAGAAAACACACACACACACACACAAAATGCTAAATGATTGTTCGGTTTGTTCCCCTGGTTTTCTGGTTAGTTCTACTCTATGTAAAATCCAACAAGAGAACATTTCCCCTTTCAGAAAATATATCCCAAGTAAAACCCACCAACATTCCAATTTTCTTTTTTTTCCTTAAAAAAAATCTTTCAAAATCATGTTAAAATCCACTTTAATACCATATCTTAAAGCTGCACATTCTCTAGTGACTATCCCGTGGGTTTTATCTTCCATTATCAGTTTTTGAATGAAGGTTTTCTGGTGAAACCACCCCAGCTAACAGGTTTAGCATCTCCTTTTCATCTGTTTTACATCTTGTTTTATTTCTGTGTCTGTTTACAATAACAATAACCACGTGACCGGAGGAACAATCTTGAACATGTGCAATAACCAGAACGTGGAAACGTCAAAGATCAAGTGCTAAAAAACAGAAGTAGGTATCTGTTTTCAAGGGGGAAAAAAAAGATGGGGGTGGGGGTGAAGATGGTAGAGGCAGGGGCCACCTCATAGCAAAAAGTCCACCTCATAGCAAAAAGGTTTTGTTCCTCGGTTTTGGGGTTTCTGTATGGAGTTTGCATGTTCTCTACTTGTACTTGTGGGTTTCCTCTGGGTACTCTAGTTTCCTCCCACAATCAAAAAAACATGTACATTAGGCTAACCGACTGTTCCAAATTGACCATATGTGTGACTATGAGTGCAAATGGTTGTGTGTTTGTTGCCCTGCAAAGGTCTGAGGAACTGTTCAGGGTGTACCCCGCCTTTACCAAATGTCGGCTGAGATAGGCTCCATCCTCCCAATAGGACTAAGTGGTTTGGCAAATGAGTGTGTCATGAGTGAAAAAGAGGGTTAGGGTTTACTGATATCATCGTGTCCGATGCAGGGGTCATTGACACTCGCATACAAGAGTAAGCGAATAGTTTCCGAAAGGCACTGTGACCGATTTCATTTTATTTTCAAGAGATAAGGCTGTATTTCATGTTTATTTAATATGCCTGGGAAGTGAATGAGCCCCTTTAAAGGTTTTCTCTGTGAACGACTTTGTGTGCAGCTTATAGCCAAATTCAAATTCATCTGCCAATTCATGTCTGTTATATAATAATTCTACTTTTGTCCAGATGTCTGCCTATTGACGGCCTGGGGGACCTCAGAAACTTGAAACTTGCAGACGGTCTCATGTTCTGTGCAGCTGTGAATGAGGAATTAGGTTTTGAAGAACATCAAAAAAAATTTTTGACTGGTTTATATGTAACTGGAGTAAAAATGACATTGCAGGAAATAATCAAATATTTAAACATCTGCTAATCACTACTTGACTTGTGTCAGAGCACTTCAGGAACATGGCAAATTTCACAGTGTAAAAGCTGCAATTTCACTGCTGAACTTCAAAGGTTCATGGTAGGTATCACGCAGTTAATCATTAATCCAACGTTTCGCAACGGTAGCTGTGATAAAGACATACAGTACAGATCTCATCTTAGAAAGCCGTCTTGTTCAAGCCTATTGTACATGAGGGTGTTTTCAACGTGTCACGTACGCGCAGGCCCCAGTAATCTACTTGGCGTTAACCTGAGCGTGCGTGTGAAAGCTGCAAATTTTTTTGTGGCAGTTGAACATTTTATGGCTCTGTGATGATGCTCCTGCAGAAGCACGTCAGTAGGGGCCTTACGCTGTTATCTTCTGTGGGGGATTGGGATGGGCTGTCAGAACAAGTTTAATAACAAGTTAGTAGAGCGCGAAGACACACGTCAAAGCAACCGAGTATTTATTTATTTTTTGTCTATGTGAATATGAACTTATCCTAAGGATGTAAAGGAATAGGAAGGTATGCATCAGTGATTTACTTTCCAGTGTAAGTCAAGCATGTAAAAAAAAAAAAAAAAAAAAAACAATCCCTCTCTAACATGACTATCTAACGGATGAATGGAAAAATTTCCTTGCAGAATATACATCATGGATGCCAAGCCTCCTTCAGCATATGTATGTCAGTACATTTCCAGGCTCAGTTCTGGAGCACCACTGCATGGCAAAATGTAATTTTGCACCTACTCCTCTATGCCTGATACCACATAATCATGAAGGGGAACACTAAACAGGGTATACAGGGTCCTGCTGAACACGGTTTGGGAAAGATTCACACACAGTTACACTCAGAAACAGCTCATATGAAAACATGGTGTTTGCTGAAACATACAAAAACGTGAAAGCTATGTGAAAGCTATTTTTAATACAGGCGTGTGGTTTGTGGCCCATGATATATAACACCAGACACACACACACACACACACACACACACACACACACAGACACATATACCAGTAACATACTGACACAATTATTAAAGCACCTAGTTACTGCTAACGTCATTCATTCATTCATTTGCCGATCCGCTTTATCCAACTAGGGTAGCTGGGATGCTGGAGCCTTTCTTAGCTATCTCAGACCAAAGACCTGAACAGCTCGCATTACAGGGATTATTCCAAATATGTTACACAGAATAGCATTGCTGCTTGCTAGCTGGCTTTGATTTGAAGTTCAGGTTACTGACCATGCAGAAGTTGGATGGACTGCTATCCAGTATAGGGGGAATTTTCTTACCTTGTGCCCAGTCTTACCTGGATTAGATTTGGGACTGTGTGGCATAAATTCAGTTAGTTAAGATGAATAAATAAAACAAAAATATGTTACGCTTACAGCTACATAGTGAGGCCGGTATGGTAATTGGTTAGTGTGCTGGGCTCATGATCGAGAGGTCATGGGTTCGAATCTCCTTAAGACCCCCAGCATGCTAAGACCCCTGGACAGGGAGCCTTTCTCCACCCAGCAGTATAAATGGGTACCAGAAAAAAAATATTGAGAAGGTAACATATGATGGACTGGCCTCCCATCCAGGAGGTGTTGAACTCCTAGTCGCTTCACGCTGTGGAAACCAGGGATAAGCTCCAGCCTGATGAGCCAGTAAAGCCCAACACACTTACCTTACCTAACTTACACCTACATGCATTTGTAACCTTAACCTCTGTCTGCTGTTTTTATTAAAAAAAAAAAATTCCTAGTTCCCACAAGAGAAAACTGCACAGCCAAGGTTTCCACCCACCCAGACATAATGAGATGATGTGAGTGCATGCCTTACATGCAGCGACTGTGTTGTTTTCTGATTAACCGATAAAGCCCTGAAGGCCCTTAAGATGTGTGTGTGTGTGTTTTTCCCCCTGAATTATCACACACTCTGTCTTCAGTCTATGAACAGTCTGACTCCTTGGTAATGATTTGTAGATCTTGAAAATCCTGTTGTTAATTTTTTAAAAATATTATCCTGAATTGACTGTCAGCAAAAATAAAGTAAATGGCTTGTAATCTTACAAACTTTTAACTTCACTACAGTTCTCCTCTATGTATGTGCTGAACAAAGGTGTTCATGATGTCTATCTTTGAAAGATCTTTTTCCCATATGCAGTCCAAATTCCTTGAAGACTTTATTTCCATTTCCATTTAGCACTTTTCAGAACACCACTGTAACAAATCTAGGATTGCACGTTATGTCCATCTTGTAGGAACTTAGAGTGGTTTCACATATGCAACATTTTGTGTAATCAAATCGAGTCATGGTGCATTTCCTCCCTTGCTGCAGCTTATTTTGCCAGTAAATAATTCAAACCTAATAATCAAACAGGTAGTAAGCATTCTCTCCCTGAGTTCGTAGATGTTTCCTCAGGGTTCTCTGGTTTCCTCCCACCTTCTAAAAACTTGCAGGTAGACAGTTTGGTTATCTTAAATTGCCTCAGGTATGAATACACATGTGCATTCTGCTCTACGATGGACTGGCATCCCGTTGAGGGTGTATTCCTACCTCATACCCACTGTTCCCAGGGTAGACCCTGTATGCATCATGAGCACTTCCAGAATAAAATGGGTACCAAAGATGAACAATTATTTATATAATTACCCACTCTTTTATTTGACCATAGCTCTGCATACTACTTACTTTGGTGATTTTTATGCATATTTGCCAAATTTTTATATACCCTTTTCTGCTGCTGTATTTTTGACCAATGATTCAAAGAGTTTGATGAGTACATTTACAGTCATACACACTCCGTAATATGTGAAACAATTGAAGGCACAAAGCAAACAAACCTAAAAAAAGGAATTTTGCACTGATTCCTGTTAAGTAAATAGACTAATAGGTGTAAAAGCCTCTTGAGTATATGGGTACCTACAGAACTATGGAGAAAAGTACCAACTTAAATAGCGGACTATGGATAGAGCTAGAAATTGCCTGGTTCAGTGATTTGACAAGTGAAATCCTCACATTTGTTTACCAATCATCATTTTGAGAACCATTAAATCCAAGTCATGCACCATCATTTGTTCACTCATCAGATACTGAGATATGTGACACATGACTGTAAAGTGGCTATTATCTATAGTTAGAAATTATTAATTTTGAGTTACTGGTACCATTTTGTAGACGATATTAACTGATGTAAGCGTTTAAAATATGATACCAAAATTTTCGAACATAACTGCCTGCTTTTGGAGTAACTAACCAAATCCTACCAGGAATTATCAGCCATTTAAGCATTCAACTTTTAAATGTGAGAAAATCACATTTAAAGTTCAACAAAGTATTTAATGATTTCTGACTTAATACCCACTTTGCTGTGATGGGTCACATTTGGGAGGTATAGTTTAACCAGGTGCCTTTCTTGTTTTTCAAAGAGCACAGAGTTCTTTAGTTGTACTGATATAATCCCATCGAGAACAATGGAATTATTGAAACAATATATTTGGTGGTCACTTTTATGCTACTGCAAGCCAAATTGTTCCTACAAATGCTTGTCTGTTAACTATGGCACGTGAATAACTACTGTTATTCACGTGCCATATACTTTCACATTCAAAACATCCAGAAACATGCAAACATCAAGAGAACTCTTTGTTTATTAACAAGTGACATTGTGTGATTGGAAATGCTGCAATATTTAGTTCTACATTTTGATTAGTATTACCTCACTGTACACATGCACTCATTTATTTGCCAAGCCATATAATCCTATTAGGGTCCTGGGGGGGCTGCCGCCTAGTTCAGCCAACACTGAGCGAAGGCAGGGTACACCATGAACAACTCACCAGACCATTGCAGGACCAATACACACACAACCATTCATACTCATACCTAGCAGCAATTTGGAATGGCCAGTTAGCCTTATGTGCATGTCTTTTGACTGTTGGAGAGAACTGTATGAAATCCATGCAAGCACGGAAAAAACGTGATCCCCACACAAAAATACCCCCACCAAGCCCGGGATTCAAACCCAGGACCTTCTTGTTGATGGGCTAACCACTACACCACCATGCAGCCCCCTCACTGTACTGAGAAATATTTATAGGAACACTGGATTATTCATTCCATTATAAACCCTCCACCCTACATCAGTGTATGATCCCCCTCATTGCAGTGTCACTTCAGGCTATGCCACAAACATAGCTAAAGAAGCATGAATCTTTAACAGTGCCCAGTGAATAGCGATATCCTATGTGTTTTATCTTCGACTATCAATTAATTTTTATCAAAATACAACCCCAGCTCATAAGCTTAGTATCTCTTATTCACCTGTTTCGTGCCTTGGTTGGTTCTGTGTCTTTGTCAATACAATCCAGTGTGTTTATTTACAATAACAAGACCTCATGACCAAAGGAATGATCTTGTGATTTATAGAAAGCAGAAAAAAACAAGATCAAGTGTTAAGAAAAGAAATAATGCGTAATGATTTTAATCTCTCTCTCTCTCTCTCTCTCTCTCTCTCTCTTTCTGTCTCTTTCTCTCTCAAACACACACACACACACACACACACACACACACATACACCCACACAGAAATGCAACCAATATGTTTAAGCTAACTTAAAAGTTCACTGCTCGTGTCAGCCATGTCTGTGTTGATGGTGGCCATTTTGTTTTGATGATAGTTCTGAGCTCTTGCTTATAGAAGGCGTGAACGCTGTGTGTTCCAGATCATCACACCCAGTGCAGGGGTCACCGACACCCACATACAGGAGTGAGCAAATGATTTCAGAAAAGCATTGTAGCTGATTCCATTTTATTTCCAAAAGACAAGACTATATTTTATGTTTATTTAATATGACTAGTAATTGAACGGGGGCCTTTAACTTCCCACAGACCTCTTGATGGAAAGCCAAACCTCAAAGCAGAAAGACTTGCACGCAGTTCCTCCAGTCCAAAAGTCCAAGTGAAAGAAATATACATCCATAAACTGTAAAAACCAGTGTGAGATCTTCCATACACAGTTGTTGCATACATACTGTAACTATATCATAAGGCTTTATAGCCCGTGCATGATAGCCCGTGGTTAAGTTTTACAAGGCAAAACAACCTAGAGCAAGAGTAGGTTTATTCCTACTATCTAACTTGTTTAGGATATGGTGCTGTGGATATGCTTCATCTTACTCATGGAGGACAAAGTCCTATACTGTGTGGCGGGATATTGTTTTACTTACTTTGGTGTGTCTGTGAACTGCACGCTTCAGCTCTCCCTGACTTATACTTGTTTACTGGGCTCTCAGACACAGAATTAATATCACTGAGTGGTACTACATTACACATCTGGTACAGGACAAAACCACAAAAAATTCAAGCCAAACAGAACACCTTTTGCCTTACAGACCTCAAACTGAGCTCTTGTTACTGCCAAAATTATACTGGAGGAACGGTAGTTTTGTAACAGTTGCATTTGTACTGGTTTTAATGGATACTCCTGTCAATTTTGTACACAAATAAGTTATCGGCCTCATGTTAAGGTTATTTTTGGTTATTTTCTGTCTGATTATTTCAAGGCTCCAAAAGTAACCTGTAGAAGTCTGCTGGTCTGAAATGATCACCCTCTTGTAGTAGATCTAATAGATGTGTCAATAATAGATTTTATTCAAAATTTAAGCATTTTTATACACTGATTAGCCATAACTTAAACACCACCTGACTGGTCTGCAACTAGATCTGGGTGTATTGATCTCCAAAACAGCAGGTCTTTTGGAGTATTTCTGATATGCAGTATTAAGTACCTACCAAAGGTGGTCCAAGGAAGGACAACCAGTGAACTGGTAAAAGTGTGGCCCAAGACTCATTGGGGCACATGGGGAGTGAAGAATAGTAGGTCTGTTCTGATCCTAAAGAAGAGCTACCATAGCACAGGCTGTTGAAAGAGTTAATGCTGGCTATGATAGAAACAAAGTTCGTTGCAGCTTGTCCTGTATGGGGCTTCCTAGACACAGAAAAATTGGTGTATATAGGATTCCTGTATGGTAACGTAAAGTGAGTATATACAGGAGGGAGCAGGGGGCCCAGCGTTTCGCACTATCACCTCGCAGCGAGGTGTGAATGATTGTTTGTGTCTGTGTTAGCCTAGCAATAGACTGACATGTTGCTTGAAATCAGTTGGGATTGGCTCCAGCGTCCTCTGTGACCCTGATGTATAAGCAGTATAGATAAAGGAGAAGGGATATCAAGGATTGGTTCTTCACTAAGAATGATTGGGTTAATAAACCTTCAACGTATGCTGATTTTCGTCAAGAGTAGGCTGCATAGCCATCAGCGTGTTTCTACCCTGTGATGGCCTGGCGAGCTGTCCAGGGTGTACTCTGCCCTCGCCCAGAGTCGGCTGAGATGGGCACCAGCCTCCCCTCGATCCTAATTAGGAATAAGCGGTTCAGAAAATGAAAGAATGAATGAACCTTTAATGTAACAATAAATCCTAATGTAGAAATATGGCTGAATGGGAATAGCTATTAGGAAATCATTCTATAATTATGTCTGACGGACCTCTGAATACAGACTGTTGTAAGTCAGGATTCTTAATTTTAAGGTTAAATATGACACAATTCACTGAGTTAATATTAGCCTGCAACAATGCCTAGAGATCCGCCAGTGCAGGTGTTACTTCAGAGAACCACTTGTTTGCTAGCCTACAGGTAACTCCAAACATAAGTGTTCAATCGTTCATTTTCTGAACTGCTTAATACCAATTTAGATTCATGCGGAGGCTGGTGCCATCTCAGCCAACTTTGGCTGAGGGCAGAGTACACCCTGGACAGCTTGCCAGGCCATCGCAGGGCAGAAACACGCCAATGGCAACTCAATGGCCTACTCTTTACGAACAACCACAATGTTCAAATAGAAGTGTGTATGGCCAAAAAGAAAAAGTTGATATGTTGGAAAATATGTTGCTGGATCACTTTTGGTCTTGATTGCAGTGCTTGGTTGATATGAAGTTGTTGCTTTAGTTGGTCAGGTTGAGGCTCAGCAACGTTATATGTGGCCCATCACAGCAAAGTGGGTCTAAAGTTATTGGTACCATTGTAGCTGATATCCTAAGCTGTGATGGGTCACATATGGCAATAAAATAATGTCAGCTGATGACCTGAATGTACTGAATGAGCAGGTTATCACATCAATGGACTTTTTCCTGCCTGATGGCATGGATATAAAGAGTGGTTCAGGGAGCATGAGGAATCATTTTCACACATGAACTGCACCACAGATTCCTGACCTTAAACCTACCGAGAGTCTTTGGGATGTGCTGGAGAAGATTTCATGGAGTGGTTCAGTTTTCCTGTCATCAATTCAAGATATCAGTAGAAAAAAAACCCAACTCTGGATGGAAATAAATGTTGTGATGTTGCTTAAGTTTGTCAAAACAGTGCCATGGTGATTACATGCTGTAATCAAGGCTAATAGCAGTCAAACAAAATTGAAAGCCCAACACTGGATTAAATCAGGTTCAACAGATTTGTTTCAGTGAAGCAGTCAAGAGTTGGTTTCTCCAGATCCTGTCACTCCATTTCTTACACACACACACACACACACACACACACACACACACACACACACACACACACACACACACACACACACTGATTTGAGCTGTGTATTTCATACTCAATCATTAAACATACAGCCATTTCTTTTCTTTTTTTTTTTTGGTGTGGCACAACACTTATAAATCAGGCTATTTACTAGTAACTTGAACATGAGAATGACACTGATCTCCTATGTTTGTCTGCAAACTGTGATCTCAAGCAGTTCTTTCTGTGACCTATATGCAAGTGAAGTTAATGATTGGCTGTGAACATCTCATTTCCAGTCTGGTGGAACAGAGCAGCCATTCTCTCTCATCAGCCTCAAGCTCAAGGTCAATTTCGTGCAAGCTTCACACTGACGTCATTGTACGTTCTTAGCGCTGTGTGTGCTGTGCTGCATATTATGCCTTTTGACCTATTTAGCATTCAAGGGGCAGACATCACCCAGAAAAGGAAACTAAAAGGAAAGTCTCTGCAGCCAAACTGCAGCTGCATATTAATTACCCTAATTATCTAATGACCAAGAGTCCCCCCCGCCTTCCGTTCAATCAGTTGCGTATATTTCATTCTAACTAAGTAGATTAAGTAATCACATCTGCCGGCTGAAAACACTGACTTCAGAGTAAACAGGTTGTGCTATTGTTCTGTACTATAGTAGTCAAGTCAAATCCCAGATGGGACCTCTCGTTTCCTTTTGTTTAAATCTCAGCTAAGCATGTTGCTCTTGGAGTGGCCGTTGTATTCATTGTTCTGCCTTATGACGTGGCCAGTTCGCTGAATGTTTGTACTTATTGAAAGGAATTGAATCATCTATATGATTCAGTTCCTTTCAATAGGTTCGGGTCAGTCTTTAAACATTACCCGTGACTCTTTATGCATAGAGAAAAATGCCATGTTATCAGCCAATTCTGCGGCAGTAGTGCAGTGCATCAGTGTGACTTCAGTGGAAGCAGGTTCACTGAATCTGAAAACATTAACAACTGGTCTTTTTTCCAATCTTCATCTCCCCATATTTGTGGAGTCTGTGCCCACTGTAGCCTGAGGCTCCTGTTCTTGTCTGGCACGAGTGAAACATGATGTGGTCTTCATCTGATGATTGATTCATGCATTCTGACATGCTTTCCTGTTTGCCATGCTCGTAATGAGTGTGTAGTGGAGTTGTCATAGCCTTTCTGTTAACTTGACCCAATCTGGCCTTTCAACTCTGACCCAACATCAACAAGGTATTTCCACCACTGAACTGTTGCTTACGGGGATTTTTTTTTAACATTCTTTGTAATCTTTAGGTCTAGAAACTGCTGTGTGTTTGTGACAATCCCAGAATATCATTAGTTTCTGAAATATTTAAACTATCCTGCCTTGCACCAACAATCATGCCAAGGGTGGACTCAGTGGAGGACTCAGTGGATCTCTGATCAGAGAGACAGTTGTTTAAGCCCCAGTGCAACCAAGCTGCCACTGGTGGGCCCCTGAGAAGGCCTTTAACCCTCCACTCCTCAGTTGTATAAATGAGAAGGAAAAAAAGTTGTTCTGGATTAGTGAATATACCAAATGTAATAAACATAAATTTAAATAAAAAAGAAATACTATAACCCGTTTTATTTACATTTTATTGTTCTGATGTAGGTTCTCGGTTTGAGTCCTGGGCTCGTCTAGGGATTTCCGTGTGTGGTTTGCATGTTTTTTGTGCATGCTTGGGCTTCCTCTGGGTACTCTGGTTTCCTCCCAAAGTCCAAATACATGCACATTAGGCCTATCAGCTGATTTCAACTGCCCCATGAGTGAGTGCGAGTGTGAATATAGTTGTGTGTGTTGGATTGGCAAGCTGTTCAGGGTGTAAACTGTCTTCGCCCAGAGTCGGCTGAGATAGGCTTCAGCCTCTCTGCTACCCTAGTAGGATTAAGCAGCTCAGCAAATGAATAAATGAATAAATATTCTGATGTTTGGTTTGGATGTGAACATTAACTGAAACTGTTGTTGAATGCTCAAATAAGTGCTGGTGTACAGATGTTCCTATCAAACGGGTCGGTGTGTGTGTATGTGTATTTATGTAATGAAGTTCCCTTTCATACATTAGCTTATAACGCTCTTTAAACATTAACAGGAATTCCTTTTTACGAAGCAAATTCATTGGAGCAAAATGCTTTATCATGCACCTCTCACACTTTATCTTTATGACTTCACCTTTTATCCTTATATCTATATGGACACAGTAGGCACCCTTAAACTCTTACATTACTCATTGTGCTTTATTGTATTTTGTGGTGATTGAGTTCAGATAAGAAAGTCACTAAACAATATGGCTGCAACAGAAGCAGATTGCATTGGATTGGTTATGACCATAGCACTTTTCTTTAAGGAAGGAAATATTCACTGGTTCTGTGACTCCCAACATTAGAGGAAGGGGAAGAGGAGGGTGGAATTTCCTTGCCTTGTGCATGGAGGCAGCACAGATCACACCATGCACACACTTCTGTCAACAAAACAGGAAACTCACAGTTAGCTAGTTCGTTTGTCACAGGTGCACCACTACGGAAAGATAAGCTCGAGCCAGACTGAAGCATGGTCCTCTAACCTTCAGTATAGCCATCCTGTTCCTGAAAATGTGGCCTTTTATTAAAAGCACAGCCGCACCCAATTTCCCATAAACTCTCCCATGCACTCCCCCACTTTCCTAAAGCCTTCCAAGTCCATGTTTTGTTCTTTGCAGTAAATAGCTAGCCTTTAGGAGTTAGCTCAGATGGCTTCCAATTTTGAAAGAAATACAATAAACAGGTTTACCCAGCACTAATTATACAACCAAATTAAAGCATAAAAGCTTTCATCATCCAGGGTGTAAAATGGAAATATCTAGCACTATTTTACAATTTATTCACAACAAACACAAACATACCCGAAGGCAAAATCAAATGAAAATAGTGTGAGAAAAAAAAACAACATAACAGAATAAAGAAGGTGGTGTTTTCTCACTCACTCACTTACCGAGCCACTTAATTCTATTTGGGTCGTGGGGAGGCTGGAGTCTATCTTGGTTATTCACATACACATCCACAGCTAAGAATTTGGAACAGCTACGTAGCCTAATGGTCATGTCTTTGGACTGTGGGAGGAAACCGGAGTACCCAGAGGAAACCCACGCAAGCCCGGTCAGCTCATTCAAACTTCACACAGAAACGCCAGAGCCCAGGAATGGAACCCAGAACCTTCCTGCTGTGAGGCGGACGTGCTAACTACTACGCCACTGTGCCGCCGAAGTTTTTTGCCATGTATATTTCATTCTAGTTTGAATGAAGGCAGTGTATGACATCCAAAAGAGGTAAATACACTGATCAGACATAAGATCAACATCACCTAGGTGATCTGCATCTAGGCAGTCACATATACAGTGAGCTACAATGCACTGTGTCCTCGCACCTTTCTATTATAGCCAGCATTAAGACTTTCAAAAGTTTGTTCTCCTGTAGCTCTTCTGACAAATAATACCAGGCGCACTAGCCCTCGTTCCTCACACACATCAGTGAGCCTTGGACACAAATGGCACTTTTATCAGTTCACTGGTTGTCCTTCCTTGGACCTCCTTTGGTAGGCACTGTCCACTGCATAGATCCAGTCATTTAGCTATCACAGTGTGGTCCTTGTCAAAATCACTCAGCTCCATATGCTTGCTCAATTCTCCTGCTTCTAACACATCAACACATCTTATTTGCCAAACTGCTTAATCCTACTAAGGTCGTGGGGAGGCTGAAGCCTATCTCATCCAACACTGGGTGAAGGCAAGCTACATCCTAAACAGTTTGCCAGACCATCTCAGGGCCAATACACACAACCATTTTCACTCAAACTCACACCTAGGAGCAATTTGGAGCAGCCAGTTAGCCTAATGTGAATGCCTTTTGACTGTGGGAGGAAACCGGAGTACCTGGAGGAAACCCACACAAGCATGGGAGAACATGCAAACTCCACACAGAAATGCCCTCGCCCGGGACCTAGGACCAGGACCTTCTTTCTGTGAGCTGGACGTGCTAACCAACTACACCACCATCTCATCCCCTGCATGTGCAGAAAATGTAAAATCATGTTGTTACAGAACATTGTTTTCCTATCTTTCTGTGTAGTTTATATAGCTAGAGAATGCAATTAGGAGACAACTTTAAATCGGTATCCCATTTTGATAGAATGAGCGTAAACATACCCCATTACACAGCACTTATACTATGCTTGTGGATCATGCCATAAAGTCTTCTCCAGCATGTCCCAAAAACTTTCAATAGGGTAAAGTCAGGACTCCGGGGTGCTGGTACACATGTGAAAATATTTCCTCATGCTCCCTGAACCACTCGTTCATTATTTGAGACCCCATTTTATATCCGTACCATCAGGGAAGAAAAAGTCCATTGATGTAATAACCTGCTCATTCAGTACATTCAGGACATCAGCTCACCTCATTTTATTGCCACATTAATGTTGCTGAGCCTCGACCTGACCAACTGGAGCAACAACGCCATGGAGATTAGGTGCTGAGATCAAGGCTAAAGGTTCTCCAGCAAAATATTAGAGTGTGCAACATTTTTTTTGGCTGGACACACACACACACACACACACACACACACACACACACATATATATATTTATATATATAATATATATATGTATATATATATATATATACACACACACACACACACACACACATGAATGTGTATATATCATGATGTACTGTCAATTTCTTAAAGGTGCATGAAGTAACTTGTAGCTTGTTCTTGTTCTCACTCTGAAGACTAATTTTCCTGCACTGTTATACTGTACCCACTATTCCTCTAAGTGACCTTAGCATACTATGTTTTCTCCCCATTAGTCCTGAATGCTTGCCATGTATTTAATCTAGATTATTCTGAATACTGCTTGCATCCACTTGAACATTGCATGGTCAAATAAGTGCTATTGACATCATCCTATCGATCATTGTTTTCCATCCATGTCAAATTATGCACTTATAAATCACACGAGATATTTTTTGGGTAAACATTCACATATGGCCTTAAGGAACATTGTGTTAACTATTTTGGCAGTTAATGTTGAGGCAAGCTGAACACATGCATTTCGCAATCCTCTAGGCTGAAACAGCATGGGAATGCATCTCCCGTCTTAAATTCAGCACATTTAGTTAAGGTTTGAAGTAAGTTTGTTAAGTAATGCTAAGAAAATGTTTATAGCTTAAAAACATGATGTAATAATTTGCATTTCAGAAACATACCCAACATTCTCAGCTGAACAAACCTACTATTAGGAAAAAATATTATGTTAATGTCCTACCAGCCAAAATTTCAACACCACCCTCAAACAATTTATAACTAATAATAAATAATTTATAAAGGGGTTCCTTTTCATGAGAGTCCCAAGTGGTACACTTCGTAACCTTTGAATATCCATAGAGCATTTAAGAAATCTGAGAATGAGTCTTAAGAAATTTTTTACTCTAGTGATTCAAGAATTCTTCATTTTCAGCATGTCAAGTAGGAAGAAAATGTTATGTCTCATTTAAGCAGAGCTAAAATAAGGCCACGGTAGATGAAGCACTTGTGTGTGGAAGCCATGGAAAGAAAAATGAAGAACAGCTTTGTTCCCAAGAGCCTCTAATCAGAGAACAGAATGTGTTTCCTGCTATTGTAACGCCAGGTTCATTAAGGGCTGACGGCCACTTTTTCTTCACATACACATCTGCACTTAGTCATGCACACACACACACACACACACACACACACACATACACTCCTCCAAACATTCAAACATAGTTTCACACAAGCCTAAGCAAACATTTGTACAAATTCAGATCGGTGCATGCCCACTGACCAGAGCTGCACCGTAATGCTTGTATAAGGTTAAAGAGCTTTGTCTGTAGTTCTGAGGATGTTAATATTTGCTGACCGCCTTATCATTAAGCAAACTCCTGTGGTGATACACTGACAGTTTTTTCTAATTGCTCTCTTATGTGATAAATTGACTCTGAGAACTTAATTTCTTTTTATCATTAACCGGACAGGGTTTGTTTTTAATCTTCAGTATGAATCAGTATAGAAATTATTAAATCCACTACATTGTGCAAGAATCGGCTTGTATGGTAAGGAAACCACACACACACACACACACACACACACACACACACACACACACACACACACACACACACACACACTGCTTGCTATTCAAAGCAGAGCAGCCTGGCCCACTCAACCTTTTGAAAGTGTACTAAACTCTATGACTTTGTGGGATCTGTTCTTCTCAAAGAAAAGCAAGAGGGAGGGTAAAGAAAAGAGACAGAGAATAGAGAATGGTCAATCATTTACAGTCCCTTGCCAGTGAAAGCTCTTTTCAGCACTCGAGCACATCACTTATTTGTTCTTAAAGAAATATTCCACTCGTCTCCTTTTACTTAAAAGGAATCTTTATTAGGATATCAATGTAAAATATTTCAAAGTACAAATTGATGCCTCTGCATACACAGTCCCTTATAAATCAAACTGACCTGTCTTTACATTCAAACTTTTTTTATACTTTCAATCCAAGTAGTCCAACTGATCATTACAAGTTAACTACATTGTACAAAATATTCTCAAAGTACTCTCCCGACCAGCAAGTTAAGTTCATCTATATGAAGTCAAAATACAAACTTTTTTTTTTTTACTTTTTAAATCATATTGTAAGGAATGGTGTACTCAAAATTATCCAAAACAAAATGATCATAACTGAACAGAAGCATTTAAATAGACTAAATCAATGTAATCTTGACGAAAGCTACATTCAACTGAACTTGCTTGACATAGGCACTAAACATAATCCATAGTTAGGCTGATCTACAGTATGTGAGATCATTTACTCCATATAGGCACATTTTACAATGTTAACATCAAGATAATAAGTGACTGCTACATTCTCTGGCACTTGACTGTAATAGTGCAACTATGTGCAAACAAAGGTGTTTGTTTTTTTTTTGTTTGTTTTTTTTGTTTTTTGGTTGTCTGTATTGTCCCTATGTATTGTGGTCATTTGAATTGTGAAAGGCTAGTTCAATGTTACACCTTGGAAAGACTCCTATACATCCCTATACAAATCAAATGCCCAGAGATCCTCTTCACCCCCACCCCTCCCAAAAAAAAAAGAAAAAGGAAAAAAACAGAGGCCTGTTTAGATGCTCCCACTGTTTAAACGTGTCGTAAACAAAACTGAAATAAATAGCATACGATTTATAAATTATTAACTTATTTACAACACATATACCCCCCCAATATAACAAAAATATATTATTGTGAGGAAAGAAAACAAAACAAGTGATTCCAGATTAACATTGGAGATCATAATCATAATTTAAAAAGAAATATAAATGTATTGCTTTAGACTTGATAAATACTACATGGACTCAATTGATCCACAGAGGCCATACTTTTCACATGACAATAAATAAGTTAAATAAATTTCATAGCATGTAGCAAAGCGCAATGATAGCACTTAAAAAAACGCATTAATAAATGCAGCGACATTCCATCAGCAGCAAAAAACTGCACTGACTGACACACGCCATAGGGGGGCGCTGTGAAAACAAGGCACGTGTGTTTTTTCCCGATGTAGCTACTTTATCGGACAAAAACAAGAGCCTTTGATTAGACCCTTTAGCGAAATAGAAAGGCACCTTCTTGTTTAATTTTTTAAAAATGTTAAAACCTGGGGTGACCTGCTTAACAAAACACCATCTGTGATTACTAGTTCTGCTGTTACAATAATAATAATAATAATAATAATAATAATAATAATAATAATAATAATAATCAGTCATCTGAGATGGAGAGCCTGCTGAAAATTGGCAGGCGTCTGTTTGAATCCAGGCTGGGAGACTCGGAGCCACTGATCGTTCCAGACGAGCAGCGGGAGCCACTGACGAAGCTCTCCGGGTCCGAGTGCGAGTCCAGCGGGCTGGGCGGGGAATCAAACACCGGCGGGGAGTCGGAGATCAGGCGCACTGGAGCAAACGAGCTCACTGGGAACGGAGGTGACGGCGGCGGCCCGTACGAGGCCTGTCCACTAAAAGCACTCTGTGCGTGCGGTATCAAAGGGGCGAGGAAAGCCTTTAGGTCCTGCTCGAGGATCCCAAACGCGTTGAGGCAGTGCGAACCTGGGGCCAGGGAGTCCTCGAAGAACGAGAGTGCGCAGGAAGTGGGCGGTGGCGGGGTGCGAGACGTGGGGCTCTCGGTCATGGCCCCGGGAGAGCTTGAGAAGCCCGAGAAACTCAGGCTGTGGTGCAACCTGGGTCTGTCCTTGTGCGTGTAGAACGGCGCGGCGGTCTCCTTGTCGGTCGGGAGCGCGCACTCGCCTCGCTGGACTCTCAGCTGGGTGCTCGGCGCGGCTCGGCGCTCGTCCACGTTGTGGATAAAGTGGCACCGCGGGCCGTATGGACAGAAACCGATGGTGTGAAAGGTGCGGCATGGCTCGGTCTTGTACTTGGGGTGGCGCGAAAGATTGCGCAGTTCGTGGTAACCGTGCGCAAACTGGCACTTCTCCCCGTACTTGCAGGAGCCGTTTTCCTCGAAAGGCCTGCAGAGCTCGGTTTTATAGCGAGTGGAGTTGATCTGAGAGCCCGGCTTGGGTTGGAGCATCTCCTGGAGTTGCTGACCCCGTTCCCCTGTCTCGCTGAAGGCACGATCGCGAAACTTGTTCTCCTTGTTCATATAGGCGGGTGTAGAAGTCTCCTTTCCACCGCCGATGGAGTCCATGTGGCTGATGGAGTTGGCCCGGAAGTAGCCACCCGCATTGAATCTGTTATTGTTTTTATTAGAGGTGGACAGAGGTATCCCCACGGTTCTCCTATCCAACACGCTGTTCAGATGCACCGCGTTAGAGCCTTGGTTCTTCTCCTGCTTAGAGAAAAAGATAAGCATTTGAGAACGAGTCGTTTCTAGTAAAATAACAACCTTTACACTGCTGCAGAAACCAGTTCCAGACACACAGCTCTCACACTACAGCGTCAACATGTGGCTTCAGCCACGCACAGAAAAACTATTGTCTGACAACTTGGGTTTATTTTTTTTTTGTTTTTTTGTATTTTTTTGGAGTGATTTCCTTACCCTGTACAACAGGTCGAAGTCGTAAATGGAAGACAGCAGTGAGGCTGACATTTTCTTCACCGAGTTCAAGCTAAAAAAAAAAAAAAAAAAAAAAAAAAAAAAAGGGGTGTCGGACCGTGTGGGATCCTTGAGTGCAGTAATATATCCACGGCTCTTTTTATAATTTTTCTTTTCTTTAGTTTCTTGTGGTGGTGGAGAGAGCAGACAAGTCGCCGTGCTGCTCTTTTCACTTCAGTGTTTTCTGAGCCCTGGATGTGGGGAGTGTCGCGCTTTGGCGAGCCTCGCACATGTATATAAATGCCTTACAGTTGTGGCAGGGGAGGGGCTCGAAAATCGAGGGGGAGTGTCTTGGTGGTCTAGGGGAGGGGCTTGATGCGTTTTTTTTGCGACGCACTTTTGAAATTTCCTGTAATATAGTGACTCAGAGACGCACCGCACAAAAGTGCGCACCTATATAAAGAGAGAGAGAGAGAGAGAGAGAGAGAGAGAGACGCTGTTTTTAATTACACAATGTTTTTAATTACTTTTTTCTTATTTTTTTCTTTTCTCTTTCACTGTAGAATATTTGTACTATTTTTAGTTTAGTATTGTCTTTATGTCCGTTAATTTCTGTTTATATTTTCCTATTTTGTCCCTATTTTGATAGTGTGAAATGATCCTAGGACCTACTGTCAAAGCTGAGACCCTTAGAATTTTCCTCTGGAGGCTTTTAATATCCATTGGACCATTTCATAAGATGGCCTAGGAAGTAGATGTCTCATGTCAAGTAAATAATTGTTATTGGTTTCACTAGAAAGTGGCGTCCATGTGCTTAAAACAAGCCTATCTCATGTAATCCACTCATAAAACAGGCCTATCTCATGTAATCCACGAAAACTTTTAAGTCATGAACTAGAAAGAACATTGCCTAGCCTAACAGCGCCACCCGTTGACTTTTAGTAATAATTTCACCCAATAAAGTAAATAATTATCCTATCCAAACGTGGGAGCATTGCGTGCAATTGCAATTCCCATTCACCATTTCTCCAAGTGGAGAATGATTAGTTCAGTATTGAAATCTCCCCCAATGCACTGTGAAAGGTTACCTCTAATGATGTACTCAGAAGACTGAAAGTCCAAAAATAATTCAATTTGCTATTATTTCAGACACTGAGCATGTCCACCTCACAGCACAAAGGCCTGGGTTTGATTCCCAGGCTCGATTCCCAGGCTCGAGTGTTTCTGTGTGGAGTTTGCATGTTCTCCTCATGCTTGCATGGGTTTCCTGCGGGAAAATCCGGTTTCCTCCTGCAGTCCAAAGTCATGCACAATAGGTTAACTGCCTGTTCCAGTTGACTCTAGGTGTGAATGAGTGTGAATGGTTGTGTGTGTTGCCCTGCAATGGTCTGGCGATCAGTTCAGGGTGTACTCCGTCTTCGTCCAATGTCAGCTGAGGTAGGCACCAGCCTCCCTGCAATCCTAGTGGGATTACGCGGTTTGGCAAACGAGTTAGTGAGTGAGCGAATGATTCTATGGTAGCTCATTTATTAAGACTTTCACTTTTTTTTACCCATTAAGTGCCAAGTCTTCAAAACAAAGACACAACCAAATATGGTCACTCTTATTGGACATGCTGTCTATTCATTCCTATTGTAAATTTGAGACAAACATACATGAATTATTAAAAGTGTGATCACACTAACTTTTTTGTTACTGAATATTACAGCACGTTCTCACAGGGAAGCTGGATGAGAGGGGGCGTGCACCCTACAGGTGCCCATTCACTAGAATATATCCTATGTGTTTTATCTTACATTATCAGCTCATTTTGGCTGAACGCAAAGATTTCCTAGCCAAACCACCCCAGCGTACGGGCTTGGTATCTCTTATTCACGTTTTACATCTTGTTTTAGTACTGTGTCTGTTTACAATAACAGTGACAATAACAAGAGCATGTGACTGAAGGAACTATCTTGTGCATGTGTAATAACTTGGCAGTACAATACAGATTCAAAGAAAGTGGAAAAGTCCAAGATCAACCATTAAGAAACCGGAGAATGCTGTAACATTGCATTGTAATCATTCATTTGCCGAACCACTTAATCCCACTAGGGTTGCGTGGAGGCTGAGCCTATCTCAGCCAACACTTGGCAAAGGCGGGGTACACCCTGAACAGCTTGCCAGACCATTGCAGGGCAACCCACAGACAACCATTTAAACTTTCATCTAGGGTCAGCAATTTGGGACAACCAGTTAGCCTAATGTGCATGTCTTTGGACTGTGGGAGGAAACTGGAGTACGTGGAAGAAATCCATACAAGCATAGGGAAAAACTCCACACAGGAACGTCCTCTCCTGGAAATCAAATACAACACCTTCTTGCTGTGAGGTGGACGTTCTAACCACTATACCACTGTGTTGCCTGTAGCATTGTATTTTATGTTTATTTATATGTCTTGTTAGTGAATGGATACCTTTTAAACAGGTCACCAGTCTACTGCAGGGCTAAAACAGAAATGAACATCCATTCACACTCATGATTTACACCTACTGACAATTAAGAGTTGCTGGTTGACCTAATGTGCATGTCTGGAGTGTGGGGAAAACTGGAGGAAACTCACACACGCACTGAGAGAACATGCAAACTCCACAGAGAAAGGCCCTAGTTGGCCACAATTTTTAAACTCATAATCTTCTTGCTTACTGATCTGAAGGTCATTGGATCAAGCCCCACTATCACTGAGTTGTCACTGCTGTCCCCCAGTGCAGTTAACTGGGTTATCAAAGGCCTGTGGTGAGAGGCATGTTAAAGAACCATTGCTGTCATTTAATAAGAGCAGGCCTTTGGATTGCCATCAGTGTGTTTCTGCCCTGATAAGTTTTGGAATCAAAATTGTTCTCGTCCGGAATATAATTGAAAAATTGTTGGCCGGATGTAAAGCTCTTCATTTTTTCACTCTTGCTGTAAGGCGGTAACCACTGAGCAACTGTGCTGCATTTTTTCCAGAAATTAAATCAGTTAGATTACTGTACCAACGTAAACCATTCAATAAAATACAAAAACTACTGCACATTTGCCTAAAAATGGTCCTGTGCTTTACTGCTGTCTAACTTAGCCTCAGTATTACTGCAGGAAAGATTTGAACAGTATGAAATCCATATCCCTGCACTTAGAGAAAAGACCATATGTGAAGTGAGAATTGTTGGGTGCAGACTCTGTTTGTGGGAGGCAGGCACAGAGGCTATTTAAACTTTAGTCCACGTTACAATTTTGTAAAAATTCCCATTGCCATAAATTGGCAGTTTGTCTTACTACAAGTGACCACACTGGCATCCCATATGGATGTTTATTTGTGATTTTTGGGTTATGTAATGTGTTACATCAGACACAGGGACTGTCCCACATTGCATGATTCAACCCCTCATACAGGCTAAAGAGCTGCTCCTCATTAGGTTACTGAGTAAAGGGAAATGAGTGGACAGACAAATAAATAATTCCATAGCAAAGCAATAAGTGACAGAACACAAATCATAGAGGATACAGAGATTGGCTGCAAACCATCAATTTGGTGTTTTAAATTACACTGCCAGAGTGTGAGGGCTTTTTTTTTGTTTTTTTTTGAAAAAAAAGAGAGAGAGAAAAAAGAAAAATGTCTAAGCCATAGACCTGGCATGGGACATAGACAGCCATATTGAAACCACACTGTCCAAAACAAGAAAACTGTCTAACAAAACTTCATCCACAGCAACCACTCATCCATTACAAAGACTGTGCTTCTCACTGAGATGCTCTGATCATTCCAAAACATTACATCATGGCTTGGAGAGGGAACATCGCTACTATGGCCAAGGCGTCTGTGTGCCGCTACACACTGGTCTCTTTGTGATGACCACAGAATGTTTCCAAGGCGACCACTTGGTATAGAGGACATCCCACAAAGGAAGGGATCCCCCCCCTCTGCTAAGCATGCTAATGTTTAAACACACTATTCCCCCCCCACTTTCACTAAGCCAGTGAAACAGGTGCACAGGTACATGTTTCCCAACAATTGACACTTTTGTAATACTACAATGAACTTTTTGTATTTCAAAGAGTGTCCACTTGTGAGGAGTTGGGAATGTAAACTGCAGATCAGCAACAGAGCCATAGATAGCCATTTCTTTCTGCTTCTTCCTACAAGGCTTCCCTGTGCACACCATCTTCCACGGTGGTTCATCTGAACACACCTGGAGTGCAGCAGTTTCCACCTATAGGGTTTATGTAGAGGGGCAACAGGTTGTAAATCAGATACATTTATTCCCAAAGTCATCTTCCCAAACAGCAGGCAGTGGTGCATCCAGAAGCCCTGTTTGAGGTCTGCTCTGCTTGTTTATGTACGGTTACACCCAGAGCTGAATTTAACCCCAGCTACCATCTGCTACAGCACCCAGCCCGCTGCCCCGTGCATCAGACTGGTTTGGGTCGGTTTGCTCCGCTTGCCTGCTACAGAATCCGACTTGCCACTCTGGGTTATTATTGTCAGAGGCGTCTCCCCTGTGGGGATTTTCTTTTTTAGCCAGGCTTTTTCTTTCTTTTTCATAGATTGTGACCCAAGGGTCAAGAGAGGTGCTCTTCAGCCCAACTTTAAGAACTTCTGAAAATCTTTTCAGACGTTTATAACTAGCATTAAGATGTAAGCAACAATGCTGCATATCACTGCCGCTGTCACGCCAGACAAGTTGGCAGTGAACCTAAAATCTAAGCAGTGTTTCTAATTCATGCTTGTTCACTTTCACTCTGGTCTCTGGTTTTAAAATTGTCACACACTGTTCTGGATAACAACTGATCTCCTGAGCCAGTGTGGTGTTCCTCCCTGTGCTCAGTGCCACAGCACTGGGTCACAACCTGGGTATTCTGAGCTGCAGAATGCCTCACTGGCTTCACCACAGTCAGGAAACCTTTCATTAAAACAGCCGAGGGAGGTACTGCGGACACCCCCACCGAAGACACTGATTCAGACAGAGTGTGTTCTGCTTTAAAACGTTCTGCACAATATTGTGTAGCTTATTACAAATACAAATCACTGCGCAGATATAGACATAATGCTGAATTTAAACAGAAAGTGACCTCTTGAATGTGGAGATAATAAAAATCTTTAGGTGCTGCCTAAAAGCAGAGCTCCGAAAATGTGTGCATGTTTAAGTTTACAGAAACATGCATATGTTTAGTAAGAAAATACACCACAAAGTGCAAGTGCACTCAGCACCGACTGCGGCAGTGTGAGCGTGCAATATATATATGCTGCATATTCTTCATTTATAGGGTTGCCTGTGTGGACACATAAGCACGGATGCGACAGCAAAATCAAGCACATGGCTTACTACATTTGTATAAGCATCAAGTATAGGTATATTCTTGATATATTGAGTATATCAAGGATATGTATATAAGTATAAGCTATTAATCATAATGAAATACAGAATATTGTATTATTGAATGGTCCTCTAAAAAATATATATTTTTTTAATTTTGGATAATTTTCATTCATCAATTCACTTACCAAACTGCTTAATCTTACTAGGGTCACAGGAAGGCTGGAGCCTATCTTAGCTGACTCTGGGCAACAGCGGGGTTCATCCTGAACAGCTCGCCAGACCATTGCAGGGCCAACATACACACACAACCATTTACACTCACAATTAGGGGCCATTTGGAACAGCCAGTTAGCCTAATGTGCATGTCTTTGGACTGTGGGAGGAAACCGGATTACCCAGAGGAAACCCACAAACACATGGAGAGAACATGCAAATTACACACAGAGAAGCCCTTAACTGAGCCCAGGATTTGAACCCAGTAACTTCTTGCTGTGAGGCAAATATGCTGTGCTAACCACTATGCCACCTTTCCACAAACTTCATACAGAAACGCCTTCGCAGAGCCTGAGAGTCTCATGACCTTCTTGCTGTGAGGCAAATGTGTTAACCACTACACCTCTGTGCCGCCAATTATGGATAGTTGTGTAGATACAGAAATGTGTAAAAATCACTTGTATAACTGATTCATTCCACCTACAGCTAAGTGGGTAGAAACCAATAAGGACAGCTTATGGAAACACACTGCCCTCTGCTGCTGAGATGGCGATTACTGCTGCCTGTGGCTTCACATGTTCATATGACTTTATATGTTCCCAGAAAACCTTTTTAACCTTCTCTAAAGTTACATATTGGAAATTACTAACCGCTTTTACTAACTCATGTGCCAAGCTGCTTACTCCTACTAGTGTCGGGGGAAGGCTGGAGCCTATCTCAGCCGACACTGGGCGATGGCGGGGTACACCCTGAACAGCTCACCAGACCATCACAGAGCCTAAAAAGAGAAATACATTCATGTGTTTATTCATTGTCATGTACATTTTATATCTGGAGATCCCTACAAGTTTTTATCTGAAACTCTTCCAAATAAATCATTAATTAATTATGTTTATAGTTTCCCTGCGATGGCCTGGTGAGCTGTCCAGGGTGTACTCTGCCCTTGCCCAGATTCAGCTGAGATGGGCGCCAGCCTCACCGCGACCTTACTTAGGATTAAGCAGTCCAGAAAATGAAAGAATGAATGAATGAAGAAATCATAGTCAAATGACAAATATGTAATTTAAATTGTGATCACACAGAGTTATCCTTAAGAAATTGCAGATGGTTCCACCTCATCATGATTTTCACTGTACGTGGTTCTAGACCTTGGGGATTGGAGAATTAAAAGAGAAGAGGTTAATAATAGTCATGCAAAATGGGGTGAGTTATACGACTATAGGAAGAGTGTTTAACTGAAATAGCTTATATATTACTAGGTAATAAATTCTAGAGGATTTGAAGTAGTACGCCTACTCAGTGAGGTTTTTGAGCCACAGTAATGTTGTTATTTTCAACACCAGATGGCGATATTGTCATATTATATATATATCATTTAACATACACGTCAAGGCCAGTCTCACTTTTTGATATCTTTGTGTAAGACTATATGTAAGACTTGTGAAACCTTTAAAAAAAATAAAAATAAAATAAATTATAATATATATACATATATATATAAAATAATTATTATCATTATTATTATTATTAATAATAATAATAATAATAATAATAATAATAATAATAATAATAATAATAAAAGTTTAAATAAATAAATAAATAAATAAGTAAAATATACTACTATTACTACTACTACTACTACTAATAATAATAAAAATATAATAATGATAATATTGGCATAGTGGCCAGCATGTCTGCCTCACAGCAAGAAGGTCCTAGGTTCAAGTCCTGAGCACAGTAAGGGCTTTCCTGTACTTTAGTTTTCATGTTCTCCCCATGCTCACGTGGGTTTTCTCTGTGCACTCTGTTTCCCTTCCACAGTCATGCACATTAGGCTAATTGGCTGTTTGAAATTGCCCCTAGGTGTGAATGTGTGTGAGTGGTTGTGTGAGTTGCCCTGCAATGGTCTGACCAGCTGTTCAGGGATCACACTTCCTTTGCCAGAGTCGGCTGAGATCGGCTCCAGCCTCCCTATGACCCTAGAAGGATTAAGTGGTTCGGTAAGTGAGTGAGTGAGTGAGTGAGTGAGTGAGTGAGTGAATGGGTGGTGTAATGTTTGACAATGTCACCTCCCATCAAGTAGTCTTTGTAGAGTTTGCATGTTCTCCTCATGTTGTATTTTTTTCGGGTACTCTGGTTTCTTCCAGCAGTCCAGTGACATGTATGCCAACTGCTGGTTGTTTATCTCTCTGTTAGCCCTGGAGTAGACTGGCGACCGGTTCAGGGTGTACCATACCTCTCACCCAGAGTCAGCTAGGATTGGCTCCAGGTTCTCAGTGACCCTGATGAATAAACGGGGTACATAATGAATGGATATCCAGGATAGTTGCTACGTTCAGAATGATTGGATTTATGAAATCCATTAAATTGCCATTAAATTCTGATGTCAAAATATGGTTTAATAGAATCCAATAAGCCAACTCCTCCCTGTGACCCCAATTTGGGTTAAGATAATAATATATAGTTATATTATTATAAATATAAAGATAATAATAATAATAATAATAACAAACATCATCATAAATAAAAAATTAATGTTAGGATGCTTTACTCTTAGAGAGAAAAGAGTATATATATAAAAAATCTCTTAGAGAGAAAAGAGTATATATAAAAAAAAAATATATATATATATTTTTTTTTTTTTCAACTGAGCTAACTTGAGCAAGGGCTCAACAGTGGTGATGGTGGGGATTGAACCCCTGACCTTCAGATCAGTAACCCATCACCTTAACCACTAAGCCACCACTGCCCTATTGCCCTATGGTTTAGACTTTAACACCGTCATCTTACACAAACTGACTGTGAAAGTGAATCACTGGATCCTTTAAGTGGATTTAGCTCAGATCGGCAGTAGCACCTCTAGGACCATCAGACTGAGCACAGGTGCTCCTCAGGGCTGCATACTGAGTCTACTGCTACTGTTTACACTGCTGACCCATGACTATACTTCTATGCATAGCTTGAACCACATCACAGAGTTTGCTGATGACACAACTGTGGTGGGGTTCAACAGCCACAATGTTGAGTCAGCATACAGAGATGAGGTTAACTGGCAGTCTTGTGCAGTAAGAATTTATTTTTGAATATGGACATAACTAAAAAAATAGACATTGACTCTGGATGTCTTTTAAAAGCATTGCATCTGCAGGGCCTTCTGCATTGTGTCACATTCATCTGTGAAGTAATCTATTCATATTAACCAGTATAAACATACCTCGTCTATTCCAAAGATGTCAAAATTAAAGGAATAATGCTTCGCTATTGGTACAAGAAATAAGTTTTTCAAAAGAGTCAAAGCTAATGAAATCTTTTTATTCACATATATAATGTGTAATATGTCCCATATTACATTAAAATGTAACCGCTTTAAAACACATTCATAATGTACGTAGGGCAGGGCATTTAATACTTTAGATTTCTGATGGTCTGTGGATCACTGCTGTCACTGAGTGATGCTTGAGATGAGCTGTACAGTTTCGGTTTTTATATATGACTGTAGATTTGCTTATTGGTCAATTGTAATACCCAAGCTTTAAGAGACCGGCTCAAATAATTCTTGTGATATTTAATCATAACTCATATATTTTTCATTTACATGGATGTTAAATAGACAATAAAGATAATTTCACCACTCAATATTTCTTCCACAATTTCTTATAGCCATCACATGAGTGGGGAAGCAGTAAAAAATACAAGCAAAAAGTATACATTTCATTCACGTTGTGTAAATATTTGATTTTTACGGCAAACTATGTGAATGACACCTCTGATTATTTTTGTTTTTGTTAAATAATACAACGTGTGTTTGACAGGTAGCATTCAGTGCAAACCTGCTTGATAATATTGCTGATAAATGGTTTGAGAAAAACTGATTGATTATCATGCAATGTCTGTCCTCGTGATGGAGTAAATTTCAGTGCCAGTGGAAATAAACTACAGCATCTATTCAAACTTTTAGTGGATGTAGAGCTTCCCTAGAAAGCTGCCATTTAGATACTGTTGTCTTGTGAACATGGCGTTGAGATAACCCTTCTTTTTACCCTCTCAGTGCTGAGAAAAAAATGTCCGTCCTGTTACATAAGATCACATACGAGTCATTAATGATAAATCATATTCGATACATACTTCAAACATATTAAAATTCTGTGTTCCAGAAGTTACCTATTGCTGTATTATGACACTACATATCAAGAAAAATACATAAAATAGGCTATTACATTATGCTCGAAATTTTGACCGTTTTATCCATCAAAAAAAGCTATAGTGTGAAATTCTAGTTTTATATATATAAAAGCCCTGAAATTACCCCAACTCTATACACAATAAGCAGGGCTTTTTATCAGTGCAGAACTAAGCTCTCAGCCAAAGACAGCTGGGATTAGCTCCAACTTTCCCTGTGACTCTGATGGATAAGTGGTATGGATAATGGATGGATGGATATCAGTACATTCCTTAATACTGGATGAAAATAGAAATGCCACCTTTCATCACTTTACTGACTTTATCCATTATGATACCAATAATAGTGAGACAAGTGTAAGAAAATTCATAAAACCTTTTGGTGCATTTTAAGGCTGCTGAGTGGATTAATGTATAGGAGGCAGGAAAGGTTTACGGTAATGCAGGTTTTTGAACTTAGCGCTGGATGGTTCCTCTCATCCTTAGTCAAAGAGATGTGGTGTCCATGTTTTACAAGAAGAATTAAAAATTTTGCTTCATCTGACCACAGAAGAGTGTTCCAGTTTTTCCTTATTACATTTTAAATGAGCTTTGGCCCAGTGAAGATTCAGGCAAGATTTTTGGATCATGTTCATATATGAGCTTTAATCTCCATTTGTGGATGGCATGGCGGAATGTGTTCACAGGCAGTGATTTCTGGAAGTGTTCCTGAGCTCATGCAGTGATTTCCATGACAGAATCATGCCTGTTTTTAATGGAGTGGTGCCTGAGATCCCAAAGTTCACAGACATCCAATATTAATTTTCAGCCTTGTACCTTGCAAACAGAGATACAGTATCTCCAGATTCTCAGAAACTTTTGATAATATTATGAACTGTATATGATGAGAAGTTTAAAGTCTTCACTATTTTACATTGAGGAACATTGTTTTGATTTGTTCCAAAATTTGTAGGGGCAGTATTTTCATGTATCTCAGATGCTCTTTTTATACCTAGTCATGTTAGTGACCTGTTGTCAGTTAACTAATGTAGCTGCATAATGTTCTTCCAGGGGGCGGCACAGTGGCCCAGTGGTTAGTACCTCCACCTCACAGCAAGAACGTCTGGGTTTGATTCCTGGGCTCGGGCGTTTCTGTGTGGAGTATGTTGTCCCCATGCTTGAGTGGGTTTCCTCCGGGTATTCAGGTTTCCAACCAAAGTCCAAAAACATGCATAGCAGGCTAATTGGCTGTCTCAAAATCTCCCTTAGGTGTGTGTCTGAGTGTGAATGGTTTTGTGTGTGTGTGTGTGTGTGTGTGTGTGTGTGTGTGTGTGTGTGTGTGTGTGTGTGTGTGT